>CM032228.1:86855000-87252500 GCA_019009955.1 Riptortus pedestris
CAAGTATGCTAGCTCCCCGCGGGCCGGACAAAATCTGTCCGCGGGCCGGACAAAATCTGTCCGCGGGCCGGACAAAATCTGTCTGCGGACCGGACAAAATCTGTCCGCGGGCCGGACAAAATCTGTCTGCGGACCGGACAACATCTGTCTGCGGACCGGACAACATCTGTCTGTGGAACGGACAAAATCTGTCCGCGGGCCGGACAAAATCTGTCCGCGGGCCGGACAAAATCTGTCCGCGGGCTGGACAAAATCTGTCAGCGGGCCGGATGTGGCCCTTGGGCCGTAGTTTGGAGACCCCTCCTGTAGGAGATTAACTTAACACCTATACCGACACGATACCAGTATTATATTTGCTCATTTGCAACGATACAGCACAATCAGCTGCCGTCCAGGAAGTGTCATGGCGGAACTCATTTGGCGGTGGACCTGACAACGAGGCCTGCCAGGTGGGATAGGAGAAAAAAAAAGGCTGTCACGCAGGGGCTGCGTAAACTAAGCAGATTTCCCGC
This sequence comes from Riptortus pedestris, assembly GCA_019009955.1. Taxonomy (NCBI): domain Eukaryota; kingdom Metazoa; phylum Arthropoda; class Insecta; order Hemiptera; family Alydidae; genus Riptortus; species Riptortus pedestris. The sequence continues at coordinate 86,855,513 of CM032228.1, forward strand.
TTGAAGTTTAACAAGAGATAAATTTACATACTGGTTACCCAACACCACCGTGATTATTAAGTGACTAAATACAAACGATAATAAGAAACCTCCCGACGGAAAGCATCTGAAATGTAAACAAACAGTTCTGCCAACTTCTTAACGCAAAGAAAAACAATTACTGTATTATATCTGAATATAACGTATGAATTTGATTGAAAACTATTTACTATATCTAGTACTGTAATTTTTAATGAATGAGAATAATTATTATCTCAATCAATCAAATTTAAGTAGTCCAAAATCTTAAGAAGGGGGGGTCTGATAACGTATTTTTGTTTTTCATTATTCACTAGTAATAAAGTAAAAATAAAACGTTTGTATTGAAAGTAATATAAACAGGACATTTGTATAAAAAAAAAATTCATCATTAAAAATTGCGATTAACATCAAAGACATCGTACACTTATTACATTAAAATACTATTATAAAAGGGAATCTGTTAACAATCTTTAAGTAATATACAGGTAAGGCATTATGAAATAAGAATTAAATTAAAAATACAATATTAAAATGTAATCGAGTTATTTCTCAAAATGTAATGCTTTGATGTTGAAAGGTCAATTTCATGATTTAATAAACACTTTTTTTTTTTTTAAATCTCAAATCCACTCAACGTAATGAACGGTGAATTAAATTCTCAGTGATCCTTGATGCCGTATTTGCTTCAATTCTCTCCCGTTAATTTTATTCATATTTTATAACATTCTAATATTTCTTATTTTGAATATCTTACCATTTTCAATTATGTCCGTCAGTGCTTATTTATTCAGCTGAAGAATATGTATTCAATAAATAATTTTTATATTTGATGTAAGAACTTCTATTAGACTTCTATTCTCTTGAGATTAAATCAGCACAATATGACAAGCTTAGAGAATAAAATAATATTTAATCAAATATTGAAAAATTATGGAGAATGACCCCATCCATACATATCTCTTCACTGAATATAGAATATGATATTTAAGACTTTATGCAGGTTTATTTTCCAACTGGCGATATTACGGATCAAGCTTTGCCAAGTTCAATTCCACTATATTTCCTCAATTTAAAAATCGTCTTCGTTAGGAGTGGCAGCTTCAAATGCCAATTTTTTTTCCATCTTACACCCGAACTAAGAAGAAAGACCAAAAGAAAAAAAACATGCATGTGAAAAAGGACATGCATAAGCAAACTAAGCTGAAAAAAAGGCACGGAAAATAGAAACAAGAGCCCCATGCACTCACGCTAACATTCACGGACACAAACAGAGCTGTATGATTAGAGAAGTATTGATGCGGGAGGATTACTCCTTCCTGTATATTTATAACAGTTGACGGGATGTTAGTAGATAGTTGTTTCGGAGACGTCCTGAAGATGGCCTGCTTAGGTTCAGAATCAAACCTGGCAGGGTAGATAGGGAGTCGAAAAGTAGGATAAAAGAGAAAATAATTGTTAAGTAGTTGTGTAGGGGTTAAGATGTCAGTAAAACCTGTTGTATTTTGGCGAAAATTTGTATAGGCATGATCTAACGTGTGTTCTGTTCTAGTGTATATACTGAAATGAAATGAAATGAAATTCATTTACATTAAATGTTAAAAACCATAATAGGTTACTAGAAATGTGTTCTATAACAATATTTCCCCCCTTAAGCTTAGAATAAATTGGTTCACGATATAAGAGCTTATTTCTAATATCGCATGATAGGTCTGGGGTTTTTAGTGGAGGCTGAAAACGAAAAAAATGCAATAACTGTGTTATTATTAAAGATTGAGAATAAATGTGTACAATTCTTTTTATAAGTTATTTGTAAGAAGTTTGGCTTTATTCAAATTTTCGATCCGACGTATAATAACGGAGGTATTTTGTATTTTCAAAATGCTCCACACTAAATCCCTCCTCCCACCTGTTCGATTTCAGCCATTAACGGACTTGTCCTTTAATTTTGTATGAAACACTTATAAATCGAGTTTGGTTACGATCAAACAAGAATTGTTACAAGTATATATGTAGCAGACACACTCATATATATATATATATATATATATATATATATATATATATATATATATATATATATATATACACTCAGTGTCAAAATGTTAGACACTTCAAAAATTGTTATCCCTACATTCCCATCTTTGCAAATTACTCGTAAAACAGTAATAAAATAATCCATCACTCACCTGAAGTTAATAAGTTAAGTAGCCTGCTTGTATTTGGGTTCTCAAGCCAAAAAAATATACATTTTTTTTAAAATTTTCGAATCAAGTTAAGGCCCGTCAAAATGTTAGACACGCTCCCTGGTAAAAATAAATAAAACTCATTTTAATATTTTGTGGCCTTTCCACCATCATCCGAAAATTCTGTTTGGTAATGAATCGTACAATTATTTGATTGTTTCTTGAGGTATTTCTTTCCATGAAGCCAGAATTGCAGATTTCAACTCGTCGATTGTTCCGAACTGTCTTGACTCAGAGTACACCTTTCTTGAAAGAATTCCACAAATGTTTTCGATAGTGTTCAAGTCTTGGGAGACAGCAAGCCAGTCTAATTTGTCAATTGTGTTGCGAGTAAACCAGTCTTTAATAACTTTTGGTGAATGTATTGGGGCGTTATCTTGCTGGAAAACAGATGTGCCTTCAGACATGTCATTAAAAGTCAACTTTTGTTCCTCTAACGAAGTTTTATACTCAGCTGAGTTTATTTTTGATGAAACAAATATCAAATTTCCTTTTTTTTTTTGTAACCAATTGAAGCCCAAACCTTAACTTTTCCTCCTCCCATTTGCGCCTCGAAAAATTTTTTCTTCTTTTCTTAGGTCATGAAAATACGGGTAATACGAAAAACCATCAGGCCCATCCAGATTGAAATTTTTTTCATCACTAAAGATGACATTCTTCCACTCCTCAGTCCACGTCACCACCTTACGAGCAAAGGCCATCCAGGCTAATTTGTGACGTGTATTCAAAACTGGTTTTCTTTTCAATTTTTTTTTTCTTTTTTTTTCTAACTAATGTTTTGGCTTTTTTAATAATCTCTGGACATTCCTTAGTTTTGTTCAACTCCAGCTTCCTCAGCAATTGCTCTTGTTGTTTTAGAAGAGTTGGATGCGATTCGAAGAATTTTCCGTTTCTCTCTTAATGTCAAAGCAGGTAGGCCTCCCAGTAGAACGATGGGTTTCATATGCCTCCCCGTGCCGAATAAACATTGCGACCGATGAAAAACTTCGCTTGATTCGGCGGGCTATTTCCCTACAGCTCATCCTGCCCTTGTGGAGTGAAGAGATCAAACGGCGTTCTTCTTCGGAGAAACACTTATTTTTTCCCATAACTCATGTTGTCTTTTAGGTCTATTTTGAAAGAAATTCAACACTGCACTGAAGTAGAAATGGTATTTTAATGATTTGAACTCCAGAGGATTAAGAAAATAGTAAAAAACAACAAGTGTGTCTATCATTTTGACGCATTTAAAATGTCAATATTTACTGATATTGGATTAAAACAATCCTCACAGTCTGAGAAGTTTGTCCCCATTTCAATATCATAATTTATACTTTGAACTGTGACTAAAAAAATAATATCAATCAAAAATAAAGAAAATATGAAAAGTTTTTTTAATTTCAATGGGTGTGTTTAATATTTTATCACTGAGTGTATATATATATATATATATATATATATATATATATATAAATATATATAAACTAGCTCAGATACCCGGATTCGCCCGAGAATAGATTTAAGGATAAATGGAGATGGTATTTTTCTGGCAAGGCTTTATTTTGTACACTATTTTGACATTTACCCGTCCCAGTGTTTAGGATTTATACCCGTTATTGGTGTGGATTTATTAATAATAAAATTAATTTTTTATGTAAGAATTCACTGTCCTCCATATTGTTCTATTTCCTTTCTCCTGTGCATTATGCAAATATTTAAGTTATTAAGGACAAAATATTAATATAGATTTGAATTTATTTTTCCTGGTGAGGTACTTGGTAGTTCATGTTAGAAAGAATTGTATAAAACAAAAACTACTCTAAATAACAAAGTAAACAACTTTTGTTATGTGCACGTTTGTCGAAAAACAAATAGACAAAGAAATACTGTGAATTTATATTTCAGGCCTCCCTTATAACCCCCACTCCTGTTCTATCTTAAAAACTTTAATATAGCTTATAATCATGGAAGAATTTATGCTGATTGACATACCGAGTTTTGTTAAGTTAGGTTCAATCGTTAGTGCCCAAAAAAATAGTTGACTCCCACTTTAGTTTTTATTGTTTATCGCGTTTATAGTTTTTATACGGCAAAAGTGAATATTACAAAAGATACTTTAAGTAACAAAATAAACAACTTTTGTCAGATTCAAATTTGCAGAAAAAACAGTAGAAAACGAAATATTATTATTTTTAAATTCAGGCCTCTCTTACAACCCCCACTCCTGCCCGCCCCTAGAAAAGTTGGTGTGGCTTATTTGCAGATTTCCCTTAAGGGAAAACAGCTATTATAATGAAGGCGTTAGTGCTAATACACATACCGAGTTTTATTTAGTTCGGTTAACTCTTTTGTGCCGAATAAAATTGCTCACTTCCACTACAGGTTTTAGCGTATATCTCGTTTATAATTCGTTATACGAAAAAAGTGTGTATAACAGCTCAGAAAAGAAAGAGGGAGTGAGAGAGGTTCTAGAATACAGGAAGGTCTCCCCACCCCTCCCCGACACTCCAGGTTAACCAACAGAACATGATTAATTCTCTCAATTCCGCTCACACTACCTTATATTCACATTCTATTTTCAATTCTAATTATGTATGTTTAAATACTTCCGTTTTTTGTGAATTAATTGATTTTTTAAACACATTAAAGGAAGAAATTACTTACTTCCGATTAATTAATGTTCCAGTGAAAGACAGAAGAAGGGGGGGGGGGTAATATACTTTGCTCCTCATGAAACAGTTACTAAAATGCTTCATACAATTGAAATGTTCTTGTTTATCGCCATAATATATCATGGTGAGGTAAAATTAAATTAAAAGATTGAATGGTATTAACTTATTCAAACATTGGAATGAATTGCAGGCTACAATATTGATATTTTTATCTGACCAAGATATATATTGTTACTCTAAATAACAATGGAACAGTTTTTGTTATGAGCATTTTTGTTAAAATAATATATGTAATAATATGTATAATTTAGCAGCAGTTGGTGCAAAGTCAGATGATTCTGAGTCATGTTCAGTTGACAGCGCCTAACTAAAGTTTTTAGCGTATATGTCGTTTATGCTTTCTTATACGACAAAAGTATATATAACAAAAGTTACTCTAAATAACAAAATAAACAACTCTTATTATCTGCATGTTCGCCGAAAACCCAATAAGAAATAATATATTGCGATTTTTCATTTCATGCCTCCATTACAACCCCTACTCCTGTTCGTTTCTAAAAGTGTTCCTATAGATTATAATCAAGGATGAGTTAATACCAACCTACATATGGAGTTTCGTCTAGCTCGGTTGAGTCTTTTGTGCCAAATAAAATTGTTGACTTCCGCTATCATTTTTAGCGTATAACGCCTTTATACTTAGGTATATGACCAAAGTGTATATAACAAAAGTTACTCTAAATTACAAAATAAGCCACTTTCCTTATATTCATATTTGCCGAACACCCAATAGGAAACGAAATATCGCTGTTTTTAATTTCAAGCCTCCTTATAAACCCCACTCCTGTTCATCCCAGAGAATTTTAATATAGCCTAAAGTCTAAGTTGGGTTAGTAGTAATATACATACCAAGTTTCAAAAAATTCGGTTCAGCCGTTTATGCGTGAAAAGGTAACAAACAAACAAACAAACAAACAAACAAACATACACGAAAGAAACAAAATGCAGTTATGATGTTTATGACATGTGAAACGAAAAGTTATCGTGAAATTTCGTGAAAAAAATCAATGTACAGACAGAGGTTACAATTTTATATATATATATATATATATATATATATATATATATATATATATATATATATATATATAGATATACTAGCTCAGATACCCTGCTTCGCTCGGGAATTTATTTGAGGCTGAATGGTGATGGTATTTTTAACTGCATTTTGTTTCTTTCGTGTATGTTTGTAGGTTTGTTTGTTTGTTACCTTTTCACGCATAAACGGCTGAACCGAATTTTTTGAAACTTGGTATGTATATTACTACTAACCCAACTTAGACTTTAGGCTATACTAAAATTCTCTGAGATGAACAGGAGTGGGGGTTATAAGGGAGGCCTGAAATTAAAAATAGCGATATTTCGTTTCCTATTGGTTTTTCGGCAAATATGAATATAACAAAATTTGTTTATTTTGTTATTTAGAGTAACTTTTGTTATATACATTTTTTTGGTATACCGGTTTATAAACGAGATATACGCTAAAACCTATAGCGGAAGTGAACAATTTAATTTGACACAAAAGACTCAACCAAACTAAATAAAACTCGGTATGTGTATTAGCACTAATGCCATCATTATAATAAGGCGTACCAACATTTCTAGGGACGGGCAGGAGTGGGGGTTGTAAGGGAGGCCTGAATTTAAAATTAGCGGTATTTCGTTTACGTTATTAAGTTGTTTACTTTTTAATTAGTGTAAATTTTGTTTTATAATTATTTTTTTTTTGTAAAATAAGGTATGAAGCAAGTAATTTGCTTAGAAATATTGATATGCTCAACAATACATTCCAATATGAACTACCCAGGTATCTCACCTGGATAAGCTAATTCAAATCCATGTTAGAATTTTATCCTTAATAATTCAAAACTATGTTATTTTTTAACGCCAGTAACAGTTTGCACCAAATAAGGTATACTGCCCCCACCCTTCTCTAAGTGTATTTAATACATTATTTAATTAGAACGTGAAAAATATTTGAAACAGTTTTAGAATTGTGAAGATAATGTAATATGATTTTTTAATATATTCGAATGTATTAGAGGATAGCTATCCAAAATGCATTGCAGGTTGGCAGCACAGAGGCTATGTAGGTGTTGAGCTACTTCCTTTGTCCTATCAGTTCTGCCGCTTCCCTTCCGACCTCATACTGGTCTATGTTTACATGTTAATTGATGCTTATAGCAATTTATTATTATTCTCAGGAATGTGAATTTCTTTAATTATCATAAATAAATAATTTACAAGAATAAACGCTAGGAAGGTGCACTCAGGTATTTCTGGTATTTATTAACTCTGCTCCGTTAATGTATTATGATATACTTTACTGAAAACCAATATGAATACACAGTTTACAATCGAGACTTATGAAAGAGTGTTTTAATAGAGGCTATGACGTACCTGTCACCGTTGGACATTGTACCGCATGAAGGGAAAGGAACTTATTCATACGTCGTTTGGAAGATAGAATACATTCTAGGATTATGAATCATATGGTCCATTACGGTATAACAAAAAAAACTACATACACAGAGGACGGGAAATATAGAAATATTGAGGACAGTGAAGTCTTAAAAAACAAATAATTTTATTATTAACAAATCCACAGTAACGACGGGTATAAATTCTAAACACTGGGACAGGGAAATAAAAAAAAAAAAATTTTGGAAAGTAAAGCCTTGCCAAAAACATACCTTCTTCATTCAGCCTCAAATGAATTCCCGGTCGAAGCCGGGTACCTTTGCTAGTATATATATATCACTATTTTTAATTTCAGGCCTCCCTTATAACCCCCACTCCTGTTCATCTCAGAGAATTTTAGTATAGCCTAAAGTCTAAGTTGGGTTAGTAGTAATATACATACCAAGTTTCAAAAAATTCGGTTCAGCCGTTTATGCGTGAAAAGGTAACAAACAAACAAACAAACAAACAAACAAACATACACGAAAGAAACAAAATGCAGTTATGGTGTCTATGACATGTGAAACGAAAAGTAATCGTGAAATTTCGCGAAAAAAATCAATGTACAGACAGAGGTTACAATTTTATATATATATCTGTAACCCCAGTGAATAAGTGGTTAAGTCGACCAGTGAGTAAGGGGGACTTTCTTCCCCTTAATTTCGAAAACGAAGAACATTCTTCTACTTAAATTATTGCTTCAAAAAATTATTTTATAATTTATCTACCGGATGGAATTAAATAATAGTGGTACCCTGAAAATATCATATCGAGTTTAAAAACATATTGTTTTTTGTCAAAATGACAATACCAATAACGTTTAATTGTTATTATATCACATATTTGTTTCAATAACATCAAGGTACATTATAAAAATTAAATAATGGAAATGCTCTTATAGTTTATATTTCTATAGGAAATAAATAACAAAGTTATTTTCTAGGAAAAATAAATAAATGAGGAGGAGGTGACGAAGATTTATAACCTCAGTAATCCGAATCATACTTTGAACTATCATATAAGACGAAAACATAGCATCATTTGTCATAATATTCATTTATTAAAACCCCTTAAATAAGTACTAATATAATTATTGACTCCCGTTTAGCGTATATCCCGTGTTTACTTCATTTTACGACAAAAGTGAATGCACACAAAAGTTACTCTAAATAACAAAGTAAATAACTTTTGTTATGTGCACGTTTGCCGAAAAAGAAATAGAAAAAAAAGCGAGTTTTTCATTTCAGCCTCTCTTATAATCCCCACTCCCCTTTGAACCTAAAATTTTTAATATAGCTTATAATCATGGAAGAATTAATGCTAATTCACACACCTAGTTTTGCTCAGTTCGGTTCAATCGTTAGTGCCCAACAAAATTGTTGGCTCCCGCTTTAGATTTTAGTGTATATCTCGTTTATACTTTTCTATACGACAAAAATGAATATATCAAAAGTTACTGAAAATAACAATATAAACAACTTTTGTCATGTGCATGTTTGTTGAAAAACCAATAGGAAACGAAATATCACTACTGTTAATTTCAGGCCTCCCTTACAAACCCCACTCCTGCTCGTCCCTAGAAATGTTGGTATGGCTTATGATAATTAAGGCGTCAACACTAATAAACATACCGAGTTTTATTTAGTTCGGTTGAGTCTTTTGAGCCCAATAAAATTAATGACTCCCGCTATAGTTTTTAGCTAATAACTCATTTATACTTCGGTATACGACAAAAGTGTATATAACAAAAGTTACTCTAAATATTAAAATAAACAACTTTTGTTATGTTCATATTTGCCGAAAACCCAATATGAAACGAAATATCGCTATTTTTAATTTCAGGCCTCCCTTATAACACTCACTCCAGTTCGTCTGAGAGAATATTAATATAGCCTAAAGTCTAAGTTGGGTCAGTAGTAATATACATACCAAGTTTCATAAAATTCGGTTCAGCCGTTTATGCGTGAAAAGGTAACAAACAAACAAACATACACGAAAGAAACAAAATGCAGTTATGGTGTCTATGACATGTGAAACGAAAAGTTATCGTGAAATTTCGCGAAAAAAATCATTGTACAGACAGAGGTTACAATTTTATACAATTGTATATATATATATATATATATATATATATAAATATATATATATATACATATCATACCTATACATATCATACATATACATACACACTCACTTTTCGTCGTCTACAATGCAGGATTGATGGATATTTAAGGAAATGTTTCAAAAATCGCGCCATAAGTACTACATCAATAGCTGTTTTGCCTTAAGGTTATGTAGTATTTACTAAGCTACATCTGGTAATTGGTCTCTTGAACAGGTAAATTCCATTCACACCAGTAAAGCCATGAGTGGAGAAAAATGTATTCAAGACCAGAGTTGTTAGATAGCCATTCCTCCGTAGTCTGTAGCCTGCATGAACTGACTTATGATAGGCATTAGCTAGTATGAGTATTCAGACTACAACTTTAATCTTTGTTGCACGTGAGAATTTAGACAAAGAGGGGAACGAAAATGTGGAACACTTTACGATTTTGCGTGTTTCCTTGCGCAGGTGCCATGCTAATCTTTTGTGTATCACTCCAATTATAGTATATGTACCGCCGAAGCGAGTACATACACCTTTAAGGGAAGTCTGATAAAAATTAAATTTGTAACAAGATTAATTCTACAATATGTTTTGTTCCGACTCAAAACAACAGAGATATTTTTTATTTTCGACACCCCTCTAAACACCTTTCCCTTTGTTCCCGATTTCAGCTATTAATGAACTTGATCTATTGTTAAACACGAACCGCTGGAACATTGAGCTACACACACACACACACACACACACACACACACACACATATATATATATATATATATATATATATATATATATATATATATTTTCGCAAAGTTATAAAAATCTGAATGGATAATTTTTTGTCATCCAGGGTTACAAAATGAAAAATGATTTAAGTCCTCCCGTGTTCTTACCGGAAATATTGCTAATATTTCTTAGATTTGAGATATTTAGGTATTAATAGCAAAATGAATGATATTACTTTATTCTGAATAACAGCTCTATGAATGTAATTGTTTTATTCTGAAGTTTTAATTTGTCCTATCTTGAACAGAGTTCAGGATCAATAAGAAGGCCAAGTCCTCTACTGTTTTTTAATATAATGCAGAGTGCACTTTCGGAGTCAACGCTCCATCCTCAGTGCCTGCTGACAAACACAAACCTCGAGTTAATTTAACATTCACAGCATGGCCAAAAGGCAAAATAAACAACAGTCATAAAAAACAAACACAATATAAATAGTAAAACCATGTTAATTATTAAAACTAGTCAACTAATAAAAATATAAAATTAGTCCGGGCGACTAAACCTCTGCCCTCGTAGAGAAGACAGGGCCCCGTCACCGACATGTCGCAGCCTGACCGCCTCCTCCTTCTTATTAATATTCCTTATTATATTCTTATTATTATTCCTTCTTCTCCTCATACAAGGGCAAAAGATTAAATACTGCTGAGGGGCTGCATATAAAGCTGGACAGACAGGCGAATGGAGATCGGAATATTAATAAGAAGGAGGAGGCGGTAAGGCTGCGACATGTCGGTGACGGGGCCCTGTCTTCTCTACGGTGGCAGCGGTTCAGTCGCCCGACGGTCGTGGTCCAGGCAACGCAGCTTTAATCAGGAACCTCCTTCATCTTCTCTCTATTATTAGTATGGGGGTTTTTGTTTATTTTTTAGATGTTTCTTACAGTTCCTCTGGGTGGTTTTTTCAGAGGTTCTCACCCACTGTGATATGTTTTCCATATAACTCTGAAATTTAGGTAGTTTTTTAGTTTTTAATTTTATTTATAGTTTTTGACATATGCTTACCGTTGTTTGCTTTTATTATTTGACTTGTTATTACATTTTTTATTGTTTTGGCTTTAATTTATAGTAGTTGACTAGGATTAGATTTTATATTTTTATTAGTTGACTAGTTTTAAGAATTAACATGGTTTTACTATTTATATTGTGTTTGTTTTTTATGACTGTTGTTTATTTTGCCTTTTGGCCATGCTGTGAATGTTAAATTAACTCGAGGTTTGTGTTTGTCAGCAGGCACTGAGGATGGAGCGTTGACTCCGAAAGTGCACTCTGCATTATATTAAAAAACAGTAGAGGACTTGGCCTTCTTATTGATCCTGATCAATTGGTTCCTCTACCATCCAGCATATTCCACAGATATTGAACAGAGTTAATCATTCAGCAAGGTGTTAATACTGATGTCATAAATATTCAATAGAGGAATAATTATAGTTTGGGTTACTCGGTCAGAGTGAAACATTTGACCTTTTCAAACTCCATTCCATGACCCAGGAACCTGTTGACTGCAGTTGCTAACTCACATAAGTAGATCTAAACCCATTTTTTTTTCGAATATATTAAGGTCAGATTTTCTATTAAAACAGAAATAAATTTCTTATAAACAAGAAAAATTTTCATGGGGATGATATACTCATTAGAAATGAGTATTTTCTAAATAGACGTATTAACGTTTTACGTAATGTTTGTTACGGGATTCACGTTTCATTCATCTGACCAGAATCTATCTTTGTGAAAGAAATGGAATCTATCATTATTCGTTTCGTTGTATGATAGTGCGGTGCGATTTATTCACATCAAATATCATAAATATAGAACTTATACCGACCTAGGTCAAACTTATTCATATAAGCTCAAAAATAGATCTAGCTCTAAAAGTTTATGTATATCATATTTGGAATGGAATATTCAATCACAATAGTGGGAAAACTGCTCAACTGTCGTAACAATGAGGTTTGTTGTTGGAAACTTTATGCTGGAGCGGAGTTTTAGTTTAGGTCCATAGTGAAAAGTTCTGCTATCTACTAAAAAAAAAAAAACTAGAAAAACGATAACCATACTTAAAGGCTTCTTGAAAAAAACATTTGGAATTTATGTTTAGATTAAAGTGGTTCATACTATAACAACTTTTTGTTAATATGACATAAGTAAGAGTGGGGGTTTAATGAACGCTGAAAATAAAAATATGCAGCTATCTCCATTATTATTTGAAGAGAGAGAAAATTAAATAGAGCAATATTTATACAATACTAAGTCTTAATAAGATTATACAATTTTTCAATCCGAGTCATAATAATGGTTATTTTGAATTTTCGAAATTCCCCTCTCTAAATCCCCACTTCTAGTATTTTTTTTTCGAAAAGCGCTTCATGATTACAACCTCAATATCTGATTTCCCTTAATGGAAATGAGATGAAAATTCTATCTGAAAGGTCCAAAAATATAATTTTTTTTTTTAATATTTAAAAACAGATTCTATATAATTAATTTAGTTCACGAAAACGATGGAGTTTTTTCCGTTATTAGTAGTAAGAATAAAATACTTAAGAAATTTCATTTTGAAGCTAAAACGGCTAATAATCAAATCTTCTTGCTATGGACTGGAAAATCAAATATCATCTCCTCTGTTTGGTACTTTGTTTAGTCTGGATATTATGTCAGTCGGCTTTTCTCAGTTTAATATTTCTGTATAGACTAAAATCCACATAATTTAGAAACCTTTATATAATGATATTGTTGTGAAAATGAAGGATTAGCAGAGAGAGTCGCGTATTTGGAAAGTGCGATATAGATCAAAGAAGCCGACAGACTGTCCTAGCTCCTGCCAGTACCTTCCAGCCAGGCGTCGGAGAGTCCAGACAATTCCCCTTTGATGTATGCCGACTACCTATATAAAAAAGCGGCCAGCCGCGAGCGAGTCAGTTTTATTCTCACCTGTCTTGATGTTCACATCAGTGCTTCAGTGGGACTTAGTGCAGAGCGGTAAAGTGTTTTTATGTGAAGAACAGTGTTGTGCCGTGACTGTAAGTAACAGTTTAGTGCCGTGTTAAGACAGTGCAGTGCCGCGAAGTAAAGGACAGTGCAGTGCCGTCTTTCTGTGAATTTCAGTGACCGTGGTGAGTGAATTTCTGAACTGTGACTCATTGAAGAGCAGTGAAGCTATCAGGGCATACTGTGAGTAGTAATTAAGAATAATTATCCAAGTGAATTGAGCTTTTTGAGTGATAGAAACTGTGAAACTTGTGAGTGTTTAATTCTGCAATCCAAAAGAACTCTTATTAGCAACGTTTATTACTGGTTTTGGTAAAATACAACGTAACAATATTCTTTGGTCAGGATATTATAGTCACTTCCACATACGTCATCCTAAGCCCTTGATTACAAACAAATACACACACTTACACCCCCCCCCCCCCGGCACCTAAACTAGTTCGATAAAATCATTTTTAACAGAAACTTGTAAATGAAATGATAATATTTGAAAAATATTAAATTTCTTAACATTTTTAATTTACTGTCAACTTAGCATGACAGAAAGTTGATACGAAAATAGGTTCGGGGGGGGGGGGAGCAAACCTAAACTAGTTCGATAAAATCATTTGTCAACAGAACTCTTATTTCGCCACATTTTCGCATCAATTATTTTTCTTTCATGCTTAGTTGACAGTGAATTAAAAATGTTAAGGAATTTTATATTTTTCAAATATTATCATTTCATTTACAAGTTTCTGTCAGCGAAAAATTTTGATTTTAAAACTTAATGTTTCCTCTATTTTCCTATACTTTCCCAAATTTAATAATTGATATTAAACATTATTTAAGGAGAAAAAAAAATCAAAAATGAGGAAATGTCATTTAGACGACAAATTGAAAAAGGGCTTTGGAAAAAAAGGGATGCCGTATTGATATACCATTGTGTTGTGTAGTACTTGCCTTGGAGAATATCTTATTGGAGTTGGGGGAAGAGCAGTTGCCACGAATCAGTTGTGATTCTTATTCAAATTTTGATTGATTCGCAGTCGAAGTATCCGCAGTTGGAAATGAATTATTATTGAAAAAAGTTTTGGAATGCTCAATTTTTTATGCGCCACGATCGAATACGTGGCCATTATTAAATCTATATTTAAACATTATTGTTATGATCTTTGTACTTTCAGAAGTTTCCGAACCTTTGGAAGATATAACTGATTTGACAAATAATAATGAAACTAAATTGTATCCCATACTAGGAAAATATTACCAGATTTCTCTAGGGAATTCGCCTATTGAGGTTGTAATCGTGATGTGATTTTGGAAAAGGTTTCTCAAATGGCCAGCGATCCTACCTGGGAGATAACGAAAATGAGGTCCGATCAAGTTAATTATTATTATGTGTGTATATGTATATGTATACTTATACTTATTTGTTACCGCTCAAGTGGTCGCAATATTTTTCTTGTCTTTATTAAACTCGATATATAAGCGTTTTATGTAAAACTAAACATCGAGCCATGGAACTTAGGAATAACGAAAAAATGAAATATCTCTGTTATTATAAGTCGGATCGAAAAATTGTATAGAACCGATTTTATTGAAAATTTAATTGCCTATAAATGTAATTATATACTTATTTTCTCAATAATGAATATTAACCGAGATATTCATTTTTTAGTTTCTGCCTTAAGTATACCCCCAATCCTACTCTTATCATATCAACAACAATAAGTAGTTATATAACCACTCCTAAATACCAAATATTGTTTTCAATGGACTTTTATTGTGTGAGGTACATGAAAATATAGTGTGTGATGACGTCTTCATTTAAATTTATGATCGTAACTCGAAATGTTTATTTGTTCTATACCATGTTTGATATTTAACTCTTTCATTCAAAGTTAAAGATAATATTAGTTAATGGCTAAAATCGGACCCAGAATAGTTTAGTAAGGGTAATTGTAAGGGTAATTTGAAAATTCAAAATATGTCCGCTGCTATCAGTCGTATCGAAAAATGTTAAAGAACCAATTTTGATAAACTATTGACGGTCTAATATTATTGTTCCTATACATTACCCCTTAACTCAAATAATAATGGAGTTATTAGTACTTTTTTGTTTACAGCCTTCAGTTAACGCCCATTACTACTGATTGATTTTGACTAAAATATAGAGAAATGTAATGTTATAGTGTAATCGAGTAATATATTTTGAAGTAGAATCTGTTAATCGAATAGCTGATATTTTGTCGTATCATCCTTTACTTTTACATAGTTTTATTTATTTGTTAATACTGCCTCTACCCATAGAGCAGAACGTTGTATTATATTTCATTGTAGGTGGAGCTTTCCTTCTGAAATCGTAGCATATTTGTAACTTATTTTTGTCATTCTGTACGAGTATAGTTTCTTGAATGGTTGCGGGAAACGCGGGTTGTTTTCTTGATTCTGTTTTGAGCATTTAAAGCTCTCAAAGATAGTCTTTAATCATTAGGACCTTACTGTGATTGTCCTTTCTTGCAGACTTTAGGGGTAGTGAAATAGTAAACACTTCGTCTGAATAAAAGAGGATGTTTGGACATTTGTTGATTTTCTCCCGGAATAAACATTTGCAAATGATTTTCGAAGCGTCGCTTTTAGGAAACAGTAGCTTAAAACAGCAATTGTTGGCCCTCCATGAGGTAATATATCTTCTTATATTTCGAAAGGTTGAGATACACTGATGTCGATTCCCTTCAAATTTGATCAATTCTTCCTCTAAACTTTTTCTTAAGTAATGCAATCTATTACTTTGTATGAAAGAATATTATTCTTTACAATATGGTTACTTAAAGCTTGAACATAGGATAATGAAAGTATTTATCACCTGATATATAGTGATCGCCACGCTCTACATATTAGGATTTTGCAGGTGTATTGATCCAAGGTTTAATTATATCCCATAATTGTGGATAATGTGCAGAATTGTCAATGTAGAGCAGCTTGAGCTGTAGATAGCTGAACCATAGTCAATTACTGATTTTATAAGTCCTCTCTCTTTATATATGTATAGAACGGTGGCTCGATCAAATTCCAAGTTCCTTATTATTAAGTGCCTTCATGAAATTTAATTTTTGGGGCAATTTTGTTTTATTGATTTTATGTGTTCAATCCAACTTAATTTCGAATCTAGGGTGAACTCTAAAAATTTGAGTTGCTATTTTTTATACAATACAAGGTACTTATTATTCTAAAATATTATTATTTATGTATTAAAAGTATACATACAAACACACAAACTTACACACATTATACACAGTTACCCCCCCCCCCCCCGCACCTAAACTAGTTCGATAAAATCATTTTTCAACATAACCTTGTAAATGAAATGATAATATTTGATAATAAGTTAAATTTGTGCCGGATATTTTCAGAGTAGAGTACAGTCTACATCCTCGTTTAATACAGGAAAGAATAGACTTTGTCTTTTTTTCTCATAGTTTAAATCATGTTTGGAGACACCAGTTTCCTCGATTTGTGAACGTTTGCTGGTAGTTTTAATTGTTTCTTGTCTAAGGACGTCCTTTGAAAATAAATTACACAATCATCTGCAAATAATTGTTCACCTTGACCTTGAATAATTGAACCTTGGTCCAGACTAATTCGTTCCTCTACCTCCTAGCTTCCCTTGAAGAAATTAACGCTTAGGGGTAAGCCTTGTGGAGGACCACATTCTAAATCTAAAATTTCAGGTAAATTTCCTAGTTGGACTCTACATTTTTGACCTTACAGAAAATCATTCAAGAATTTGAGTATTCCTTCCTTTTAACCTCCAATTGCGTAACTGGATATTTACCCTGTGTCTCCACTTTTTTTCAAATTCTCTCCATTATATCAAAAAATATAGGAATTCAATTTTTTTTTTTTGGAGAATGCAGTTCAAAAAAAGTAATTTCAATCTAATTATTCCACTATGAAAAGCAATAAATTCAGTAGAAAATTTGCTGAGTTCGAACGCTTCCTACGAATGCTTTTTTATTTTATTATTTTTTTCTAATTTTTATTGGGGAACAGCCTATTAGGCTACAATTATACACTCACATTTTTTTCAAAAACCATTATACCACCTCCATCTCAGATTTAGATGAGTTATATTAAAAGCTTTTTGAGGGAGGTTTAGTGTACAGCATGTATTTTTCAGAGTAGCTTTTTGCATTGTAGGCAAACTGCCCCTTTGCATACAGATAAAGGGGGCAGAGCTGAATTATATATAGGGTGTGGGATTTCAAACTAGTGACCTTTTGCATGAACCCTCAAAGTCACTTACCCCTTTATGAATTAATTATTAAAAACATTGCAATGGCATAGAAACTCACTAATCTAATTCTCTTTTCAAAATTGTTATCGTCCATGTAGCTAGAGCACATATTTTCTTTGGCAATATATAACCATTATGAAAATTTCTCTAGCGAACTTTGAATTATCCAGGCCAAAGGTCCTTCTCTGATTTTATATTATATATAGTTTCATGGTTTTAAAATTGCCTTGAATTATTTTTCAATAACGTGTCCTTTAGCATTACAAAATGAGGAATATATAGTTTAATTAGTTTGACAATGATTATTAAGCGAATGTATTTTATAAAAATTAAAATGGTGTTTCCCTTAAGGGAAATCAGCTATGAGGTCGTACTCGTGACGTGAGTTTTGAAAAATTTCCTCAAATGTCCATCGATCCTACCCAGGAGATGACGAAAATGAGGTCCGTTCAAAATTTTATATATATATATATATATATATATATATATATATATATATATATATATATATATATATATGTCTGTTAACGCTCTAGCGGTCGCAATTTTTGTTTGATCGTTACCAAACTTCATATTTAATCGTTTTATGTAAAAAGAGAGATTAAGTTCGTTAATGGCTGAAATCGGACCAGTAGGAGGGGGGGGTTTAGAGGGGGGATTTTTGAAAATTCGAAATATCTCCGTTATTATGCGTCGGATCGAAAAATTGTATAGACTCAATCTTATTGCCCATTACATTTTCTATAAATATTGTTCTATGCATTTATTCTGTATCTTGAATATTAACCGAGATATTTGCATTTGTATTGTGTGTGATCGGCAGGAGTCGGCTATGTTCGGGAGTTTCCACCGAGAGCTAGTGCGGCCGTTTCCGTGTCCCTTCGTCCTCGTGAATAGGTCACTACTACTGTTATTATTAGGCAGATTTCTCTATTGTATAACTTTACGTGGGAAATCTGCTTAGTTTACGCAGCCCCTGCGTGACGGACTTTTAATGATATTTTTTCTAGGTTTAATTGAAATGTAGTTTGTAACAAAGTATTATATATTTTTTGCTTTAAATTTTGACTTTTTATCAGTTTAAATTAAATTGTAAGCTACATTATTAAGCACAAACCTGAATACTTATCATTAAAATTATGTCAGGAAATACTAATATTGATGGTAATAATAATAACAAGGATGTTTTAGAGAAAAAATCGCCGATGTAGTGGAACTCATTTAAATAAATAAATTTAGAGAAGTAAATTTTTTTTTTTTATAATTTCGGATATACTAACACATATAATTTCGAACGAACCTCATTTTCGTAATTTCCTAGGTAGAATCGACGGGCACTCTAAGACGTTTTTCGAAAACGATAATATGATTTAAGGGTTGCTGCTAAAAGCAACAAAAAGTACATTCACGTAGGATCGAAAAGCGGTATGTCATTTTTGGAAATAAAGTAATGTGCTAAAATTTAAGAAATCGAAGGTAATATTATTGGCCATAATTGAAGAGAAAAGTGAAGAAAGTCCTTTAAAACAGAATAACTAGTAAAGGAGTAGCATTTATATATTGATGATAGTATAGTGGTAAAAACGTTTTAATAAAGGAACGTTTTAAATCGATAGATTTAACAATCTGACCCTGCTAACTATGCTTGATGAATATAATCCTTTAATCGGGTCAAAACAATTCAAAGTATAAAATTGTTAATGATTTTATTTTTTCAACTCTTTCATCTACTATATTTCAAACTACCTTATGAAATATAGATTTGCCATTGGTTATATTACTTTTTAACGCTTTAAGTAAAACACTTCTACAATCCTATAATAGAAATTTCTCGCTAACAATATTCCATGATAAATATCCATTAAATTTCCCATTAATTTGCGAAATACGGCGGTCCTCTCGCTTTGAGCAATATATCCTGTAATCTGATTCAGCTTCCATATTAGAGTAAATCCAGTGGTTTCCTCCCTACGAACTTCGATAACTTAGAATCAATCTTTGACCTCAATTAGCCCAGGGACGATCCCTACCACATTCTGCGAACATTTGATTTCCAGAAGCATATAACTGCTCCTAGTTAATATTCTCCTTCAAGTTAAATAGTATTTATATTAGCAGATTTCCCTTAAGGGAAATCAGCTATTGAGGTTGTACTCATGACGCGATTTTCGAAATTTTTCTTCAAATGTCCATCGATCCTACCCAGGAGATGACGAAAATGAGGTCCGTTCAAAACTGTATATATATATATATATATATATATATATATATATATATATATATATATATTTGTCTGTTAGCGCTCTAGCGGTCGCAATTATTGTTTAATCGTTACCAAACTCGATATTTAGTCGTTTTATGTAAAAAGAAAGATCAAGTTCGTTTATGGCTGAAATCGGACCAGTGGGAGGGGGGGGGTTTAGAGGGGAGGATTTCGAAAATTCGAAATATCTCCGTTACTATACGTCGGATCGAAAAATATTACAGAATCAATCTTATTGCAAATTAAATGTACTATAAATATTGTTCTATACATTTATTCTCTATCTTAATATTAACCGAGATATTTGCATTTTTATTTTATCGGGGCGCCTAACGGACGAGTTACTTTCCCGCCAAAGACTAGTTCGGCCATTTCCTTGACTGGCTCAGCTCCGTGAAATTTCTCTATTGTATAACTTCACGTGAGAAATCTGCTTAGTTTACGCTGCCCCTGCGTGACGGACTTTTTTTATAAACATAAATGTATGTACATATACATTCACAATACTACAGTCATGGAAGGACCTGGGCCTGTGGCACCATTCTTCAATATTCCCCATGGTTCCTAGTCACACTTTTCCAATTGCGGATACCCAATATAAACAAATTCATTAGGTCATTAAACAAACGTCCATTGGGCCTACCTAGTATTCATCTTCCTCATGGTGTATCATTTATCTCCTATCTGCTTGTATTTTTGTTTCAGCATGCTCTGCCTATTTCGATAGCATAAATGATATAAGATTTTCCACGCAGATCCATTTTATTGTCGTACGTTGGGCTCACGTTTTATTGTCATACGTAACCAACCGTCAAATCACGATCTAGAATATCATAAGTTTCGTTTTCTGAGAAATATGTTTGAATCGGAGATCTTTCTGTAAGTCATAGAAGTATATGGTCCTTACAACCATTCTAGGTATTTGGTCAGCTTATATATTATTGCCTTTTATTGCCCTTCTTTGTTGATAATCAATTTATGTAAAAACAGGAAAACAAAAAAAAATTGAGAGAAAAAATAGAATTCTTCTCAGTATACACAATCTTCGTTGTATCCTTATTTATTATGAAATCTAAGTCGAGAACTCTGCATGAAAACTCTTACACTGTTCAGTCCAAATCCGTGATGGTTACTTCCGTAATCAATACCTCTTCGGCATATGCAATATCCTGTGTGAGCCTATTATATTGCATTTATTCCATAGATTGGCACTAAAATGGCAAAGATAAACAGTGCCTGTTGTTAAGCTTGGCCGACGGTAAATAAATTGGGCAGCAATGGAAAATGCAATGAAAGGTATAGCTCTTGAGACCATTGATTTGATCACATATTAATTGCCAAATAACCAAGGAAGGAAAAAGAAAATTAAAATTAGAGACTAAAGACACAGTCAACCCCAGGTAATAGCCATAGGTTACGGTAAAGCTCACCTGAAAACCTATATTACAGAAATCTGTATGGGTTTGTGTATGTACAAACGTATATACATATACATCAATAAAATGAAAATTAAATTTTAAATTTTTGTTTAGGAGCTTTATTGATATTTTCCCTTCGTTACAAATTCCACTTAAAAAGCAAATTCATTTATGACCAAAACCTCTAGCTACATAAATAATAGTAGCTTCTCGACTTTTTCGACAATTTTCTTATTAATTTGTCAAGAAGATCGACTAGCCAAAAAATAGTTCATATTGCGAGAAATGTTTAATCCGAAAAGCACGCAATTATTCAGTGCTAGGGCAGAATGTTTCTCCTCACTGGTAGCTCGAATTAAAGGATTTATAAACCAGCCGAGGCCAGTGTTTTCCGTATTTAATTCCTAATGACCAACTGTTGCTTGGAATCTAAGTCCTTTATACAGACAAACTTTTCCTGCCCACGAAGATAATGTTAGTTGCTAAATTTTTTTTCTAAAATGGCTTTGCTAATGGTTTTCAGTGAATTAAGTTCAACCATTAAAAAAAAATTATATATAAAAATCGAGCCAAGCATTTCATTTTTTATGTAGAATTTCACTGAGGGAAGAAGTGGCTCCGTCAGAGTGCATAAGTGAATGCAGATCAAGCAGTTAGATGTAATTGAATGCACAATTTCATAAAAAGTGCCTATCATAATAAGCACATTTCAGACTTCAAGATAGATGATGATGATCGGAAGATAGAGGTTGTGATTACTTTATATATTTAGCCTTCACTAAAATTATAATAAAATTCACCCTCCCAGTTGGGGCGTAAAATGAAATAATAGATACGTACAACCAGAGAGTGTATTTAAAAAAAAAAAAAAAAGGAATTCTCTTGTAGATTTTTGATGTCAGGTATATAAAAATAATTAATAATAAATAAAGAAAACCTTAGTCTCCTGTGAGCTCAGATAAACAGAAAATGCACAAAGAAAACATTTACATATATGGGAAACAGGTCTCACTAACTGAAAGTCTTCTCACCAAGTTCTTTATTTATACACAAGCCCTTTCGGCACTAACTACTCCCAGATTAGTGGCCCCATAGCCGTAGCGTTAGTATCTATTTTACAACCGAGCACCTGATGATGGCACGTTAGTTTCGAAAGGCCTTGTACGTAAATATAGTACTTGATGGGAAGATTTTCAGTTGTTAGATTGATGTTAATGAATGTAACAGTGAGAGTACAATGGCTTGCTCTGCTAGGAGACCTAAAGATTTGGTCTTGGTTAGCACCGCTATCGTTAATAACAAAAATGTATTTGTTAATACTGCAAATGCTAAAACTCTTATAGACTAAGGACCATGTTTCATTCATAATTAATAGTTTATATAAGAAATTAGGTTTGCTTATGAGATATTGTTCTGACATTTGCTAAGGTGTTGATAGTTCAAAACTAAAAACTGGTAATTATGTGACCTCAATTTGTATATCGCCTGTGGGTAACACTAATTATACTTTTAATAGTGAAGCGTAATCACTTCTGTCCTACCAGCAAGTGAAATGTTTACTTTAGTAAAAATGGAACTCAATGATTTGGACATAAGCAATGGGTTACTTAAATTTTCTTCTCAAATTGACATTCTAATTGGTGCAGACCTTTACTATAGTCCATAAAATATAGTCCTATTTTATAAGTCGGTTGAGCTGCAGCCTACCAGACAGTACTCGGTTATGTAGTCACTGGCATAGTGTTACGTAACACAAATACTCCCTTGTTTTGGATTTTGCTGATAAAGAAATGCCATTATTCTGATCTCAATGATTTGGTTTAAAATCATTACGCTCTAGTTTTGGCAGTGTGAGAGTGTAGGTACTCTAACTAATTTTTACCTCTTGAATCGAGAAGAACAGTTGGCTGAGGAACAGTATAAAGAACTGTAGTTTCTTTTCCCTAATTTGAGATGTAAATCTCCTATTTTGTGTATACTTAATATTCGTAACTTGGATAATTCTTTCATTAATTCTAAAAAAAAGTTTGTTTTTCTTGGAAAAGGTTTTGTCTAGATTTATTGAAATGAGAAAGTACATAATAATGGGCTATAGGCATCATTATATTTGTTTAATGCATAGTTATTCGATCCATTGGGTTTGTTTTTTTACGGATGTATGTTTTATGTATTTTTTTTGTGGTTAATGGATTATGATTCGAACGATCGCTTTGTGAAACATATACTTAAATCATGGTTGCTTTGTGTTAATAATCTTCAGTTCTGGCCATATATTAAAATCCAGAGATTTGAGGGTATTGATGCCAACAGTTGTGTATGCCTACGGTTGGGGACTTAAATCACTATGGTGAAGTATGTTGATTGCCTCAAAAACTGGCTGGTTCCTGTGAAGAAAATTAAAATGGCCAAATAGGAGTTCTTGGTGTTAAGTGGCTCTATTTACTTTAAAAAAAAACCATTGCAGTTTTTGCCTGGTGTGACTTATGTAGACGCAAACGAGATGTATGTAGACGCAAACTTGTAATTCAAAGATTTTCGTAGTTCACGGGGTGAAAGATTCTCATATACTCGCCTGTACCCATTATATTTCGTCAAATCAGTAGCGCCGACAACCCAGCTGATTTGGCTTGTAGTAGCTTAACCCCAGACATGAACATAGACAACAAGCTATGGTGGAGTGGCCCTCCGTGGTGTAAGGGGCCTGTGGGTAAATGTGTCTGAGTGGTGCATTTCTGAGTTTAACAAAGTTCTCCTGAGTGAACCTCTTGAAGTCCAAAAACTTATTTGTCAGCCCGATTATGGTCTCTAGTGAGGAGTAATCAGCCTTTGAACAGATATACAAGATATCTTGTTTTGGTAACCTAAAGAGAATTGATTCTTACATGTCTAGATACTTTGTTAATAGCCGTCGTAAAATTCCTGAAGCTAGAATGAAGGGTGGTTTAACTAACTCTATCTTTGGATGCATTTGTGAGGACATAAGGAAGACTTCCTTTTATTTTGCTGAAGAGTAAATCAGAAACCAACAGGAGTTGTCCAAAGTCTATTCATATATTGTGTCCATATATAGATGAAAAGAACTTTATGAGAATGTGGAAGCATTAAGAATAGTAGATTGCCCAATAGTGGCAAGAACAATACTTGCTACCAAAGCATTGCCGCTTGATCATAGATTATTATCACGTGAACTAGTTTTTGCCTTTACATATAAGAAAATTCTGGATCTTATCAACTAGGCCAGCGGTACGATAGAAAATTCACAGGTCTCGTGTGTACTAAGTATAGTGCTCCTTCTCTGCGACCCCAATTGATAGAGCTTAGGCTTCTCCAGTCCGGAGTATTCTTCTTTTGAGGGGTTTCTTTGGGGTTCACTGAGCTGGCCCATTCTCTGTAAAGGAGCTCAATCGTAAAAGTGCTAAGATTATCAAGGATTATATGGTTGGTTTGTGGGACGAGGCAACAGATTTTGCCTTTTACAGGTAGTAACGAAATTGCCTTCTCTAGCATTTCTTGATGTCTTTGATAGATTTCACGCCCGCAGGGGACTCCCAAGTGATGCCTACTTGGATTGTGGAACAAACTCCTGCAAAAGTCAAAATGGTACAAAGAAGAACCAAATTTTCACCCAGGGATTAAGAGGAAAAAAATGAGAAAACATCTCCCTTGAATTGTCCACAAGGACGTTTGAGTCTTTCCTGGAAGTGACTCAGTTGTCGGAGTGGTAGAATTGAAAGTGGGTGATACAGTGTTGCACCGGCATGTTAACAGGTTGGTTAATACCCCCCCCCCCCTCCTCCTCCCCTCAGATTGAGAGGAAGGATTTTTTTTGTTCCTTATTATTTAGAACTTTTGTTATTTGTATTTACTTAATGGTTATCTAGTTACCCACCAATACCAAATGGTGAGGAGTTTGTTAGATCACATTTCTTTGAGGAGTATTTTATTTCTTTTGTTCAATATTTACAGAATTACTATTAATTAGTTTCCAACGCATTAACTCCTTCCTGATGGCTCCCTGCAAGGGGAAGTTGGCGTAGTTTCATTCCCCTTTCCCTCCTGACTATTAAGCCATTGAAATTTTTGTTAAGTGATTATGTCGTTTTTTATATCAACACGCTACAAGCGCTGAATTGATGATTTCTTTTTATTTATCCATACTAACGTGTTTTGTTGATATTTTAAGAAGATAATCTCTAGGCTCTTACTACTTATGCCTCTTGGACGAGCTATTTGAGGTACTTCTTTGGATGGATTGTGGTGATCCTACCGTCTGAAAATTACATCTCGCTCATTAAAGGGTATGGTCTCAAGCGGAAGGCTGACTTGTAAATTATGGCGAATCCTCTGTGCGTTAGAGGCCAAGCATTAGAGCCAGCAGTTTCTAGGGGCGGTTTCCAATCCCCTTTCTGGCCATTCAGAAGTGGAAATTTGAATTGTAAGTGTGCGTGTTAGCGATTTGTAGTTTAGCCTAAGTGCGTTGATTTCAAAGGACTCAGATTTACATTTTTTCCAGACCAGCTTCCACTTATATGAGAAAAGTTGATTGGAAGGCTTTCTAAACATATAAGGGAGCATGGCTGAACATTTAATCCGAAAAATCTAATGAATTATAAAATTATATATTTTGGAAATAGTTAAGCTAATTTTACTTTCATACCCACACTATTTTAAAGTTGATGCTAATTAAAAAGCCACGGTTAGTGATTGTATTACAGAGGTTTCTTCTAGTGAGCGGTTACTAAACTCAGAATCAATACGAAATCAAACATGTCAGGGTGGTTCTTAAGTTAGTAAGTTTGAGTAGACTTATTTTTCATTGAAAAATATTCTGATACGTAATAATGTGATGTGTTGTACAGGTTGTACAGGGTGGGGCAGTCAAACCGCACGATTTAACAAAGCCAGTGTAGTAGAGGAGGTGTATGGTGGGGGAAGTAGCAGTGACCGGAATGTTCTAGACGTTTGGAAGTTAGTAACCATGGAGAAGTGGACCGGTGAACAGCGCGGCTTCATTGTTACAGCATATTTAGAAAATGGCCGAAGTTTCATTCGTGCACAACGCGAGTTCCGCCTACATTTTCATCTTGCGCCTCGTGCGCCTGTTCCAAGCAGGAAAGCCATTTCTGTTTGGACTAACAATTTAAAAACAGCGGGTAAAACAACAGTAACAAGGGGTGGTAGTGTAAGAACTGTTAGAACGCCCGAGAATGTGGAAGCTGTACGTGAATCGTTTACAAGAAGTCCACGAAGATCTGCCAGGCGCCATAGCATTGCTCTTGGACTTTCAACTCGCACCGTAAGACGAATTTTACATTTTCTGTTTATAACAAAAATTTCCATTCGTGTTCTTACTATTTGTTGAAATATATTACTTAAAAATATTTTCTGTGTAAGTTATTTTAATACCTAAAATAGTGCCGTTTGACTGCCCCACCTTGTATTATAAGTGGAGTGAGAGATCTTAAAATAATAATTCAGTTGCTCTGAAGGATATAAAATAAATTAAATGTACGCTTTGGATTTCACATGGGAAACAATTCTGAAGTTATCAAGTGGTACATTTTACTATAGTTTTAATATAGAAAATTCCGTATTATGTTGATCAATACTTCAGCCAAGTGTCTTATTGCATTAATATTGTCTTTGGTGATTTGGTGTGCTTAGTGAAAATTCATGTTTAATGTTTCAAAGAGTTTATATAATATTATATCGTCGAATATTAGATCTGGAATAAAAAGTTTGGTAGTACTCGATATCTGACAAAGTACTAATACTTTCTTGATAACTTTGGACCCCAAATTATTTGCACAATATCTTATTTTCAAACATATCAAGTCTGTGTGTCTTTATGAACTCAATATAGTGCTATAGTTCTTCTTAGTCACTAGTTTAATAGAAACACACGTTAGCCTGTTGCTATAGAATGCAGTTTTATTTAATGAGGTAAAAAAGTAGTCATTTATAACTAAAAACAATGTATAAGTAAGTATATAGTAAGCTTATAACGAATATTAATCTAATATTGCGCCCTAATAAAGAGGAGGCAGTTATGGGAGAGAATTGATTAGCCAAAGACTAAAGGAACGATGATGAAGTGGTTATGGAAGAGAGTATGTTAAATGATACGAGACAGTGAGGGTGTGAGGGGGGAAGAGAAGGGGAGAAAGTGATGTGTGTGTGTGTGAGAGAGAGAGAGAGAGAGAGAGAGAGAGAGAGAGAGAGAGAGAGAGAGAGAGAGAGAGAGAGAGAGAGAGAGAGAGAGAGAGAGAGAGAGAGAGAGAGAGAGAGAGAGAGAGAGAGATAGAGAGAGAGAGAGAGAGAGAGAGAGAGAGAGAGAGAGAGAGAGAGAGAGAGAGAGAGAGAGAGAGAGAGAGAGAGAGAGAGAGAGAGAGAGAGAGAGAGAGAGAGAGAGAGAGAGAGAGAGAGAGAGAGAGAGAGAGAGAGAGAGAGAGAGAGAGAGAGAGAGAGAGAGAGAGAGAGGAGAGAGTAAGGTTTAGCCAGGGCAGAATGATGGGGGGGGGGGACACGCTACTCTTGCCTATTAAACAGTCGCCTGAGCAATTGCCTAGAGGCCATGAGTGGTGGCAGGAGCAACAAGTGGTCACCAACACACTAGCCCAGCATCTGGACTAATCTACATTTAATTATAACGAGAATGTAAAAAAGGGAGATACAATTATGATAAATAAACAAAAATATTAAGCGTGTCGGTGAATGAATGTAGATTAAATAGACAGCCTTGCGTGCAGATTAGAAAAAATGGGTGAGGTACGATCCATATCTCATTCTCGAATTAGCACTTAACTTTTTTAACATGATCTCTTTGTTTTTCTTTTCTTTAAAATACAATCCACATTATACTACTCGAACATGCGTGTGCAACAGGTAATTTCGTTTAACAACATGCACATCGTTTCTTGTCAATTAAATAAAGAGCTCGTTCATTCGTTGTTCGTGAGTAATCAAATCTTTTTTATAGTTCACGAAGGCCATCTATTTATTAAAAATTAATTCTTTAATAATTGTTTGTTATGAAAATAACAAGATAGGAATCTAATGATAAAAAGTGAAAGCTAATGATTCTTTTAAACCTTGCTGTTTAAAAACCATCCTTATTTTATTTCTTCAGAAAACGGTAAGGGATAATTAGGTTCTTACACTTATAATAATAATAATTAGGTTCATATAATTATATGAATAATAGCAATAATAATGTTCAGATAATTAGGTTCTACAACCTAAAGGACTATACAAGAAGAACAAGAAATGGAAATGTGTATGGTTTGGTGTACTCTCAAGAGTCTCAGATTTCAGTTAGTTTTAATCCAGTCATTATTTTAATGTCCCCTTTGCTTAAATTTTAATTGAAACCATGCCCTGTGGAACAAGACCTGGTATATGGGTGTTGTCAGCATATCGTGGAATGAGAAGAGGTGGCTCCCTATAAAACCTGGTCTTAATTAGAATTCACTCCACTCTTTCATTTGATTTTATTATTGGATATTCTTATACAGTATCAATGTATGTTCATTTAATCCTGGTTGGGGGAAGACACACAAAAAAAAATGTTTTTAATAAGAAACGTGATATAAACAATTTTAATTTTAACTATTCATGTTGCTGGAAGGTGAAGATCATTTTCATTAGGCGTTTACATTAATATGGTTAAACTTCACGAATAATATTTATTTTCTCTACTGCAGAGACGAATTTCAACAGAATACTCTCTTCACCATTGCTCAGTATGAGATTATAATTTCAAAAGTATGCTTTCAATATATAATAGCTCTAAAAAATGTTTCAAATATTGTGAACATTGAAAAGATCAATATGCAAATAAAATCGAATTCAAAAGCGAGTTTATATCGGTGAATTTTTAGATTTGCCATAAAATGTTTATTTCTGAACGACACGTTGTATTGAAAAATGCTCCTACATAGAAGTTGTAGCCAACAAAATTATTTTTGAAACAGGTCTACGGGAAATGGATTCTGAAATAAAAAAAAAAAGTGTTCTGGTGTGGATCTACAAAATGTTCACTTCAATAACACTGACGTAACAAAAACTTTCTTAAAATTAATTTATTTTAAATTAATTACGTCGTAATTATTCGTAAAAAGAATACATTTTTCCACCTGCATAGTTTCATGTAAAAAATTCCAGGGAAGAATCATCGACCTACATTTTTCGATGCTTCAATTCGAAAAATTTACAAATATAAACACGTTTTAGAATTTGATTTTCAATTAGAATCCGTCATAAAAAGTATGGCATTCCATTAATTCCAATGTTACGGTTGCTGGCAGGGCCCCCGCTAGCATATGTGCAAAGTGTGCAATGCACACGGGCGCCATCCTTTAGGGGCGCCAAAACCAAGGCCCCCAAAAAAAATTTAGATTTTATTCTGTTTATTTCATTTTGATATTTTAGTCTATAAGTAAATATGACTTTTAAAGTTCAGTTTGTTGTTTTATTCCAAGCACCTACCTACCATAAAAAAGAAGATAATTCAAAATGACTTAAGGGGCGCTAAAATCCTTTTTTGCACACAGGTGCCAGTAGTCCTTACGGGGGACCTGTGTTTATGGAGAAGTACTGGAGAATGCTGTGTGGTTGAATATGGACTGAAAATATTCTTCAGGGGTGCAAAATTATGGTACACCAAGTCGCAACCTTTTATTAATACAATAGGCGATTTTAAGGGGGGGGGGTGGAATGGGAACTTGGAACACCCTGTATACTGGCGGAACCACCCACTACGTGAAATGCCAAAAAGATTATTTTTTGACGTTTTTGTAAACCTTTATATTAAAACAATCCAAAACTAATCTATTGAATAAATATGTATGAGATTTATTTTTAGTTTAGTATTTAGTTGTATTTTAATTTTAACGCAACATAGAAGTTGAAATAAGTAATCATTGCTAAAGAAGGAGATTTGATTATCATTATAAACCTTCTGAACAAGCCGACACTACCACTTAACCGGCGATGTCTCGCTCCCGACAAGGACGGATAAATGGGAGTCTACTGTACATTATTAAAGTATAATAATAATTTGAAAAAAAAAATTCAAAATAATTAGCCCAAAGTTAAGATAAATTAAAAATAAAGCCCTGGAGGTTATAATGAGAGAAAAACATACTCGTGAGCCGTGATCTACTCCTAAACAATGACGGGACTGTCTTCCAGGCTCTCATGGAATCTTGATCCATCCCCTCCCAAAGAAGCTAGGTCACCAATGACAGGTCAGACAGTTTATTGATATATTTCTTACTGAATTGTTTATCTATTTTTATTTCCAATGAATTGGCCTCTCCCTTATATAGTAAATTATGCAGAGCGTCGTTCACTTCATGATCATTGTCGCTCACTTGCAGGTGAAATTCGCAGGGAGATTTTAAATGCTATTTCAGTCTGGCACGTAGTTTCGTTCGCTGACTGATCACCGCATCGCAGACTTTGCAAAAGATGCTGTAGACTCCAGACTCTACGGGTTCTATACAGGAAATCATTTATCAAAGTCCTTCCACTGTTGAACGCTCCACTTACTCCACATATCTTCATTTTAGTTCCCAACTTCAGGCATACACGTCCCAAGTATCTGATAGAAATGTGGAAGTTGACAGTTACCTCTTTTTAACTTCAAATTCTTTGAGAAACCTGTTTTCCTGGCGTTTTGTAGCAGTCAATCGTCCATCAAATAGCAAGGGAGCGAATCGCATATCCAATATTGAGTCCTTCATTTAAAGTAATTAATAATTTCCTCGAAATATAATATCATTTTGCCCCAAGCATTTTTTCAGTACATTAAAAAAAAAAATCAGATTATTATGTGGGCTATATTTTTAAAATTCAAAATGTTACTCCTTTTGATGCGAAGTTCTAAAACCTGCTCTCCGTGTCAAAAGAGTACAGGAATTTATAAGTCGATAGTTGTTTAATAATATGCCTTCTTTTTGTAACTAAATTAGCATTGTAGGCTGCATTATGGATATGTATATATATATATATATATATATATATATATATATATATATATATATTAAATATTCTCAGTTTTCAGCGGGAGCTGATTTAAATGACATTAGACAAATGATTGAGGGGGGGTGGGTGCAAAGTGTGAAGTTTCATCATCTATAGTATTAAAAAAATTTGGGGGATCTTTCTCAAACTGAACTTATCCGACATCTATTAAAAGGGACTACGTATTATTTTCCTACCCTTCAGATTCCTTAATAACTGAGGATTATCATTTATCAGCCAACACGTTTTCCTGTGAATCTTCTTATTCATCACTTTAACACGTGAAAATGATATTTTTGATTATTATTTGGTTTTTATACTTTTTTATTAGCTACGTAAAGTATATACGTTTAAATTACTGTAGACTATTCCCTTAATCTAATATCAATAATTTCTCAAGCTCTATAAGATCCTTACGATTATGACAATCCTGTTGATCTCCCTGTTGGAGATACTTTTAATTTTAGCAGATTTCCCTTAAGGGGAATCAGCTATTGAGGTCGTACTCATGACGCGAGTTCCGAAAAATTTCTTCAAATGTCCATCGATCCTACCCAGGAGATGACGAAAATGAGGTCCGTTCAAAACTGTATATATATATATATATATATATATATATATATATATATACACATATATATCTATATATTTGTCTGTTGCCGCTCTAGCGGTCGCAATTATTTTTTAATCGTTACCAAACTCGATATTTAGTCGTTTTATGTAAAAAGAAAGATCAAGTTCGTTAGTGGCTGAAATCGGACCAGTGGGATGGGGGGTTTAGAGGGGAGGATTTTCAAAAATTCGAAATATCTCCGTTAGTATACGTCGGATCGAAAAATATTACAGAATCAATCTTATTGCAAATAAAATTTACTATAAATATTGATCTATACATTTATTCTGTATCTTGAATATTAACTGAAATATTTGCATTTGTATTCTGCATGTGCTCGGCAGCAGTGGCTGTTCGGACTTTCCGCCGTGAGCTCTGGCGGCCGTTTTCGTAACTATTCGTCCCTCGTGAATAGGTTTAGAGGTTTCTTACTACTACAGCTGTTATTAGGCAGATTTCTCTATTGTAAAACTTCACGTGGGAAATCTGCTTAGTTTACGCAGCCCCTGCGTGACGGACTTTTGTAAATATAAATACTGAATAAATCCTATTTATTAGAGTTACTCGAGGCACCATTGCATCTCAGTGTCATTTATTATCAGAGTTTTAGTTGTATACAAAGTAGTTTTGTATGCAGCTTTCTTGTTGCGGGCGACAAACCCCATTCGATTGAGATCCTCTTCAAATCCTGAACACTTTGAAAATGCCCGTGAAGACCAATATCCCCTTGTTTAACAGATTTGTTATATGAGTAAGGCGGGATAAGGGCGGTGGCTTGTCGGCTCTGTCTAAAGACACCAACTCTAATTGAGCATTATTTCACCTTCTTGACCACCGTAAAATGTATAGATATATTATATATACATATATTGAATTAAATAATATTAGTATAGTTCTGGTACAGTTCTGATAATGGACACGAAACGCTAAGACAACAAATTGGAACAAATTCCGGGCGATATACAAGGAAACAGTGTCCTAAACAATATATCATCTTAATGACTAGTCCTTTCGTCGCCATTGTTAATTACTTTACTTAGTCCCTTTATTTTAAGAATTCCTCTAGTTTCGCACTATCATCTAGCATTTCGCATAGTGCTATTTTAAAATTTAAATAAAAGAAATTTCGATAGATTTCCTTTTGTAGGTTAACTTTGGTAAATTGGAAGATTTGAGAAATATTGAACAGATTTAGAGTAAGAGTTGCTAACGTACAAGGGTTGAGACCGTGAGGTTGGCATGGTTACGAATACCTGACTGGAATACAGGCTGGTTCAGCCTCACCACCAACCACAGCCCTACTTATAATTATACCAATTCCAGGTGGGTTATCCTATAATTCTTGTGTCTCTTTGAGATTCTACCAACATAATAAGGAATACAATTATTATTTCTTCTTCGTCATCACATTATTGGTCAGTGTAATTTAACTTTAAGCCTACCAATTGGTAACAATTGTTTTTTCATTTTACAAAAAATCTGATCTGCCTATCGTAGGACTCTTTGTGTCCCAATTAAATTAAATATACAACAAGTTTTGCTATAATCTATTTAAAATAATTTCATTTGAAATTGACATACAATAACTCCGTTCTAATGCATCAGATTAAAAATGTCATAACTTATAGGACATTTAATCTTCTGTATCTGTAATAGGTTCAAATAAATTTCTAATTTTTTCTTTTTGTCCTCCTTTAAAACCCTCCCTTTCTTTCTCACTTAGCCATTTCAATCAAAAGAGAGGTGCATATATTATAGCAGTCTTGTATATGATGTATATATGTCTTGTATTTGGTCTTTTTTGAGCTAAACGTTCATACACACATACGTACAGTCTGCTGCTAGCATGCTGAAACTAGTGTACTTGGGTTCAGGGGCATAACTGTTAATAAAGTTGAAATTCGAAAAACCAAATTTTCTACGATAGTAATACTTCTTCAACTTCGTAAAAGAAAGTATTAAGGGAATAAAAGGGAAACCTCTCGTTAGAAGTCGAAATATTAATTTTCTTATTTTGGAATAAGGAGTTCATGGGTGCCTATGGTTAATGAAAAAATGTTACATTTGTTGATTTCAGATGCCTAATAGTACAGCATAAAATCTTTAAAAGCTTTTTGAATCTAGGTAGTAATGTGTGTAACCAAGCTAAAACATTTTTTGTTAAATTGGTTATATGCAGAACACCCCTTCTCCCGCCTTCCTATGGATAAAATGTTAGAAATTCAAAAAACGTTTTTTTATCCACAATAGAATTCCTTTTAATAAACGGCTCAAGAGATCAATATTGCAATCAGATCTATATAAACGCATCTTATGAAATTATAAAATATAAATAGAAATTTATTGAAGATTAAAAATAGTATAAGAAAATTGTGTTTAATTTGTAGAACGATGTCTCTTCTTTTTTTTG
The DNA here is from genome assembly GCA_019009955.1 of Riptortus pedestris. Classification (NCBI taxonomy): domain Eukaryota; kingdom Metazoa; phylum Arthropoda; class Insecta; order Hemiptera; family Alydidae; genus Riptortus; species Riptortus pedestris. The sequence goes on from CM032228.1 coordinate 86,889,831, forward strand.
GGACGAATTAACGATTTAAGTGTACTTTGTCACAAGATTCATGAGATCTGAATTAAATAATCGAAGTTTCTATTAGATTATAATAATAATAATTAAGAGAAATAAAAAAAACACAGTGGAATAATGAAAAAAAGTACCTGGTCTAACATGTATCAAATGATTTACCATACATTTCGCAGACGTGCGCACACATCCAGGAAAAAATATCACTCACTAAATAGAAATAAGCTTGAACTCAATATTTATTTTCCTCCACTCCTTTACGCATTGAAACAAAGAAAGACATATAGCTTAACGCTAGAGGAGTCTTACATTAAGCGGAATAAGACCCAGAAGAAGATAAATAAAAAGGAAGAAGTGCCTAGAACTTGACATGTCGGCGATAAAAAAATCCCCCCCCCCCCTCATCTCTGCGAAACTGTATTATTTACATTACACTCTATAGTTATTCAGGAGCTCAAGTCTGCCATGTGACTTATGGCATTGTTCTTAATAAACTTGGAAAACGCAGATTCCCGTGTGAGCAATAGGAATTTATTCAGTAATGATCTCACTAAATAAAATTCCAAGTCCCAACCTGGCTAGAAAAGGATAAGAAGGGCATGATTTTCCCCCCGAACCAGTCAAATAACAAAACGAGAGTTATTATGAGACTACTTAAATTTCACTTTATTTCAAACCTATAGTATAATACTTTTTATACGTCTCATGACATTTGTTTTTCCGTTTGATTTTTTAATTTTTTTTATTTTATAATTTATACTAATTTATTTTTAAAATAGACCTAAAGATTAATTATATATAAAGATTTTAAATGATGACTAAGTTTAAATCTAATACCCCTATTATACCTAAAATTATTCTAAGTATATTTACAAAAATATTAATATAATTGCTAAACATTAAATCATTAACAACAGTACACTAAAATAAAAAACCATATTTACAATTTTTAATCTCTAAAACTTGTTTGAAGAGTTGATACAACAAAAACAATCACTAGCAAAAACGCTATGGTTCACGTCTCGCTTGGGCTCAAGAAAACAAATACATTACAGACGAACTGCACTGCAAGAAGGCTGATAGTATACTGAGGGCTGATGGAAAATTTGAGCACAATAGCAATGGACTAAGGGCGAGGAGTGCAGGCAGAAGTCGAGAAAGGAGATGATGCGCCTAGCACCTCATGAGCCTGGGAGGAAAGGCCCAGCCTCGCGCGTCATCAGCACTGAACGAGTTAATGTTCAAACTTGGCAAACTGCTGTAAACCATCCAGGTAGTAAAATGAGAATTGTGAGAAAGCTCTGAATGTGATAATCATGAAAATATGGAACTGGAGGATTTGTGGGAACATTTTTAGCCATGAGAGAAACGGAGGATCTAGAAGGCTATGATTAGTACATGGCAGCATTTCAATCAGCTGACTGTGTTCTGTCTAGACCTAAAAAAATGTACAATTATGGCAGAAGCACGGGCTCAATTGAGACAATATAAGGTTACTTGTTGGAGATAGTAATAACCCTAATAAACAAAATACGGATCAAACTATTTAATAGAATTGTGTTTATTTTTATATTAAATATATTTTATTTTTCATTTTGAAGTACAATTTCTTTGAACGTAGATAAGTGACTATGAATTTGTAAATACGCCTGAAATTTTGAGATTAAGTTTTTTTTCCTTTCTCCACGCTAGCTGTAAATCTATTAATATAATATTTCATAAGGAATCCTAACGGTTGAAAAGTGGCTGAGAAAGAATTACTCTTCGATTTCCCAATTACCTTAGACCTACCTACCGATTGAGTTATCGAGAATTATGGAAGGGGTAGGGATAAAGGTTTTCTATATTTGGGGCCAAATTCTGTAGGTCATTGTGTCATAATGATTTGGCTCTATTAGTAAAGAAGGTCCATTTACCTTGGCCAATACAAAAAATAACATGACGAATAAGAATAGACTGGTCAAATACAACTTGAATTCGCTGTAATTGTGAAAGAAACTTAATTGTAAAGTCCGAAAATTTTTAAAATCTAACTGTTCTAATAATCATTTCCTTAATAATAATATAATATTTATATTAATATTAGATAATATTTTCTTAATATTTGAAATACAAATTTATCTTTCTTTACATTACATTAATTATTTAATATATGTTCGAAAAATACGAATTCAATATTCTAATTTAAACCCGTTGTGTACTTATATTGAATTTATTTAGAGATTTCGGTTTTAGATGCATTTCTAATTTTATTTATTCATCTACGCTTCATTTGTGACCAACATGGTTAAAATTACAGTTCTCTAAAATGTTGATGGGAGGACGGACGTTGATCGTCCCATTAAGGGATTTCCATCATATGAACATTAATGGAGGCCTAGGGTTCAACCTGTGACTTTAAACAAATGTACTTAAACTCCTTTACTGTTAGAATCAATTTTATATAAATATCATTTGACTGACAATTTCGAGAACATTTTTACCTACTGAACGACCTGTACGAACTATTTACAGTAGGTAGTTAGTTAATACTCTCTTAGATCACTTAAAGAAAATTAACATTCTCAAAGAAACCACATTCCCTCTACTCCCCCTCCCTCCTGTGTGTGTGTGTGTGTGTGTGTGTTCAAGAGTGTAAAATAAATTTGTAAACTTGTGCCTTGAACTTCTTCATTCCATGTACTCATCATTCCCAATGATTTAATCCCAAAATGCATTGTATTACATAGTTTTAATTTAATATTCAGTTCCTCCATTTTATTTTGCATTTTAATAAATGTTTACGCATTTTCCTTTATTTTTAAATTTTACATTTATAAATGAAAATAAATGATACTCTGAGACATTGCCTTATCAAGCTTGTAGCGGAGCTCATCTAATAAATAAAATAAATTAAATTATTTACTGAGCGAGGGTTTCTATCGCCTATTACTAGTGTGCTATTACCAAAGCCGGTCAAGTTATGGTGCTATGTAATGGGGTACTAAAGAAACCATATTTTAATATTTATATTGCAGAAGAGAACATAATGCCAATAGAAAGTCAAGTGACTCTTGTCGGTCGAAAATTGAGGAGTTAAAAAAAATGTCAATGTAAATGCACCAAACAATGGTGTTTGTGAAACAAACCTACCCTTTTAGAAAAATAATATAATGTATCACAAAACCCCATATTAGAATATACTTCATATTCTCAATCACAAACCAATATTTTGGTCTAATTTTCCAGAGGAACATTCTTTAGTGCACTGCTTAGATGTATTAAAACTGAAAAAAAGGATTCTTTGTTTAAAAATAAATTAATGAAAATCATGTCAGAAGTATGTTTTTTTTTTAGAAAAAATGAATTCTATCAAAAATATTTAAATATTAAATAATACTACAACATATTTGTCGTAAAATGTGTAAGTAATTTTTGATCATGTATATTGCCTCTCCAGGATGAGGCAAGTTGTTTATCAATTATAAAGAATGTAAAAAAATTAAAAATGTTATATATTACATTTTATTAATGATTTCCCTATTGCCCAATATCATTAGTTTCGATTTTCAGTTTTGTACCTAGTTTTGAATTTTGTCTTTATTTGTTCCCTCGTTCATTTATTTTGTTCTTTGTTGTGTTCCATTTTTATTTTTTGATTTCCAATCTTTTATGTTTTTTGATTCTCCATGTTTTATGTTCCTTTTGTGTTCTATGTTCCTTTTATGTTTTGTGTTCCTTTTGTGTTCTATGTTCCTTTTATGTTTTGTGTTCGTTTTGTGTTCTTTGTTCCTTTTATGTTTTGTGTTCCTTTTGTGTTCTATGTTCCTTTTATGTTTTGTGTTCCTTTTGCGTTCTATGTTCCTTTTATGTTTTGTGTTCTATGGCCCTTCTATGTTTTGTGTTCTATGTTCCTTTTATGTTTTGTGTTCGTTTTGTGTTCTTTGTTCCTTTTATGTTTTGTGTTCCTTTTGTGTTCTATGTTCCTTTTATGTTTTGTGTTCTATGTTCCTTTTATGTTTTGTGTTCTATGTCCCTTTTATGTTTTGTGTTCTATGTTCCTTTTATGTTTTGTGTTCCTTTTGTGTTCTATGTTCCTTTTATGTTGTGTTTTCCTTTTGTGTTCTATGTTCCTTTTATGTTTTGTGTTCTATGTCCCTTTTATGTTTTGTGTTCTATGTTCCTTTTATGTTTTGTGTTCTATGTTCCTTTTATGTTTTGTGTTCCTTTTGTGTTCTATGTTCCTTTTATGTTTTGTGTTCTATGTCCCTTTTATGTTTTGTGTTCCTTTTGTGTTCTATGTTCCTTTTATGTTTTGTGTTCCTTTTGTGTTCTATGTTCCTTTTATGTTTTGTGTTCTATGTTCCTTTTATGTTTTGTGTTCCTTTTGTGTTCTATGTTCCTTTTATGTTTTGTGTTCTATGTCCCTTTTATGTTTTGTGTTCTATGTTACTTTTATGTTTTGTGTTTTATGTTCCTTTTATGTTTTGTGTTCCTTTTGAGTTCTATGTTCCTTTTGTGTTTTGTGTTCCTTTTGTGTTCTATGTTCTACGTATTTATGTTTTGTTTAATTTTGTTATTTTTTTGTATTGTTTTGTTTTTATTTGAGTTTTGTTTTGTTTTTTAAGTTTTATTTTAGAGCAACATCGCCAAAGCTGCGAAGCTCAAATAAATAAATAAAATAAAATATATTACAATATTTTTAAAATATTTAACTAATAAAATTACTTCATTAAAAATAAATAATAAATTGTTGAATTTTATAAAATGCATTCATTGAATTTGAAACAGTTTTGTAAAGAAGGTATTATATAAGTTTTTTATTTAATAGTATGCAAAAGAATTAATTGACATAATATTAGTAACCTTGTTATAGAAGTCCGAAAATATCTGTCATAACCTATTATGATTAGAACATTCATTGGAAATAACACAGCAATAATTTGATCTAGTTTGAAGCATTTCATGAATAGGTTTCGTACTTCATGATGGTGCTCATTGTAGATATTAGGTTTCTTACTATATAATGATTCTTATATTATAATGTTTTTTACCATATAATAAATAGAATTCTCGGTAAATAATCTTGCTTACTATATTATAGGTTTATTTATACAATATATAATAAGTTTTTTCGTATTTGGATTTGGGGTGTCTGAAAAGGAAAGATAATATTAGTAAATGTAATAATACTGAGAATATCTGATAAATACAATGTTTTGAAAATTTAATGGAAATAAAAACATTACATTTCACATCACAACAATAATTTGATCAAGTTTAAAGCCTCTCAAGAATAGGTTTCTAACTATATAATGGGCTTCATTCTATATAATAGGTTTTTACTATATAATAAATAGTATTCTTGCTATATAACATTGCTTAGTAGATTATAGGTTCCCTTCTACAATATATAATATGTTTTTTCGTATTTGGGTTTTGTGTGTCTGAAAAGGAAAGAAATGGTTGCCAATAGTGTTAAAGTAGGCCTGGGATTAGATTGGCTTGAGAGGTCGATAGAGTGCCTATAATTTCTGCGTCCTTCCTATAAAGATCTCATGAATTATTCTGCTACATGTATCAAACAATTCTGGTTTTATAAATCCTAATTACAATTTTTAACTACTTTTGTTGATTATTAGATTATCATAGCCATATTTCACGGTACGTACAATTACTTGGAAACTCTCAGAAAGAGTACTGTCTGAAATAAAAGTAAATACTCTTGGTTTCAATAAGTTCAGTAGGATTAGTACATCCTTAACTCTAGAAGATTGTTTAAAAAAAATGTGTTTTTATCCAAGTCAAGGTACTCCATGTCAATGATATCACAGACATAAGTTAAAAAAGTCATTTTCCTTTTCACTTTTTAATAATGCGGCTGGTGTTTTAAAGTATATATACTCAAAACAAATTATAACAGGGATAACAGAATGTTGGATAAAGAAATATGAAAGACCTAGCGTATGAAAAGTAACTATTTTGAAAGAAAATAAGCTATTAAATGAACATAGCATAAGCAAACAGCAGTAAAGAAAATAAAACATCTAAATAAATAACTAAAACTTTCTAGTTTAAAAAATCATAACAACAAACATTTTTGTGATTATTAATAGGAGGTAAAACACCAAACTCTCCTCGAAACATTGTGCAAAGATCTAACAGAAATATTGTACTTTTCATGCAATAATTTGCTATCTAAACAATTAAATTATTTTTAGAACCAATGACACCTTTGTAATCCAAACGAAATCTTCTACCAAAGAGATGAACTTATTTTATATATATTTTTAATATTAATACAAGTGTTCCAAAACATTATAGGCACCATTCTGCAACCATAGATGCATCCATCTAAAAATTTCATATAAATCTTCGTTTTTGAGTGATTAAGTACCAAACAGGTGGAAAGACAATATTTTCAATTTTGATGTCATTGTTCATAGAATGGTCTGAAGCGTGAAATAAAATTGATTCCCACTGAATTTAAATAGAAAATCAGTCAAACATTATAGTTTTTTAAATAGATTACTTGGCTTAAAATGTGTTCAATGTATTCCTCATTTATATGGTGTGTGAAGAAATAAATGTTTTCATAATGAAGACTATTTGTCGTGTTCATAATTGGGCCAAGCCTTCAATTCAAATTACAACATATGGAGTGACTATAGTGCAAATTTCCTAATCGCTTGGAATTTAGTTTTCTCAAAACACTATTAGGAAGGGAAATGTGAGTAGTTCATCATGCTCTAATTCCTCGGCCAGTATTTCAGTGTGGGCCGACTTCATTTAATAAAACCTTATTAACCTAGCATTATCAAATAGTCCGCCATTTCCAATTTATCTGCCCTACAACCTACTCATGATAATATTGCCCTGCCCCCAACTAAAATCAATGCTTCGCTGATAATCCATTTGCTCCTCAACAGTATTAAAAAAGGGGCTAAACAAGATTCCCCACGTGCTGGTTTGACACACTATTGATCTCTTCGCCCCATGAATTTTTTATTTCAAATTGTATGTAAAAATCCACTGAGGAGAAATAGGGGTTTACTAACGGATGAAATAACTCGCATATTTAAGCAACAGGGAACGTACAGAACATCAATTGTTTAACAAGATGATTAAATAACATTTTTCGATACGACGCATGATAGGTTTTTTGAATCCCCCCTCTCTAAAATCCTCCTGTTCCTGGTCCGATTTCAGCCTTTAACGACCTATTGTTTTATGACATGACGAGGAGTGGGGTTTACTGATGGTTGAAAACTAAAAAAGTGCATATATCACTAACTTGGTAAGCATCAAGGAAAACCTTTGACCGCTTGAACAGTAACAGACAAGTATAAGCATATATATATCCGTTGGGGCGGAAAGATTTGAGCAGGAATTTCGCTAGAGAAAATTGTATGTTCACTGCTCCCCGTTTATTCTCTCTGTTATGACATACCTGAGTTTGTGTTTAGTGGACGATTCACCGATAATATTCTCATCATTACCCAGAAGAAATGTATAAGAATAGTAATGAACTGCCTACAAACATTAACAGATAAAGGATACCCGAAGGGATATGCAAGTCCACCCAGCCGAACCAAGAGTTATCCCGTATAAATTTCGAAATTTTTACCACGTAAATCCCTACAATAAATCAACTCAGTGATATAATAAATCAAAGGTATATGTTACATGCTCTGGTTGTGTAACATTTTTATAGTAATACCTAAGGCCGTTTTTCACTACAAAAAAACTTAATGTTCAATCCACTGCTTGCCAATCAGATTATCAATTACGGTAATATTGTCGTTTTAGTACAGAAATTTCAGTACAGTAAAAAAGTACGTCACGTAGGGGCTGCGTAAAGCAGATTTCCCACGTGCGTCGTGTATTTGCATTTATCTCAAAACGTAAAGGTTCAATGAGAACATGATTTGGTACTAAGGCTTCAAATAAAGTGCTTCATAACAGCCTATTGTTAAGACCACATGAGTAGAATTGGGGGTTTATAATCGCTGAATACTGCGAATATCTGGGTTATTAATCCAGATACAGAGAAAATAGATATAAGATATAACAACTAAAGGAAATTAAGCCGGTGGCATTAGAGTGAAAATGCAGCTACTTATTTCTTAAAGTCGATACACAATTCCTTAATCGGCTCAGATGTAAAAGTGCGATCTCGGAATTTGTACTTGGAACCTATAGAACAGCAGCCCAGCACCCCCCCCCCCACTCCGATTTATTTGCTTATTTATGAAATAAGGACTGTTATTTAATCTTAGAGGAACAATGGTTCTTTCGAAATCTAAGATAAACATTGCTTGAGGAGATAACGGATCGTGCCTGAGACTAATATAAATATGAAAAAGGGAGACCCAGGGTAATCGATGTGCGTGGGACGAGACTGACGGGAAGGAAGATAAAATGGGAGACAGAAATGGAACGGAAAAACAGATTCGCAAACGATTTCAGGGGATTAGACCGTGGGAGTGACATATCCCAGCAGAGCGTGCAACCTCTCAGCTCCACTTCCGATCCAACCTCAAGTGGGGAGGGGGGGTTCTTTATTTAGTTATCCTTTCTTTGAATCAGGTTATCAATATCGTTACATAAATTTTATGATTATTGGAAAAGTATTATGTACAAAGAAAATGTTGCAGGGAAAATAGAAATGAGTTTTATGTTCAAAAAGAATTTGTAATTTTTGTTAAAAGTGTTTCGTTTATTGCAAGCTTGCCTAATGGTATTGGGCTTTTACATATTACTAGGGTTTTTTTTAGAGAAAGTAGAATTAGGAATTTTATGGAATCAGCTTGTACTTAAATGATTTCATGTGTTCGTTTTAAATATAACCCACAATACAATATTATTCGAAACCAACAGCACCTCTCAGACCAAAAATGAGATATGCCTAATTTAATCATTGTTAGAAAGGAAAAAAAATAAAACTTAGCATGGTTTCAACATGTCAGAAGTTTAGTTTACAGACTTAGTTCAGCAAACCTGAAGCAGTGCAAAAAATGAAACTACCTGCTAGATGACAATGATGTATGGACTCGGCTATAAGACAACAGATTTTGGAGAGAATTCTGATAGATCTAGACAAGGAGAGAATATTTAAGTGCAGAACGTTCTTGACTCATTAGTCATGCTAAAAACGAAAGAAAAATTGTAAATTGTAAGTAAGATTGTAAGGGTTACTAAGAATTGAAGTAAAAATGGATGTCTTGAAAACACAAATTCCTAAGGAATGTCTACTTCAAAAAATAAATATATACAAGACTCAAAGAAAATGAGTAGAACAGGGAAAAGGTGCATTTGCTTTATCAATCCTGCAATATGACAGTAAACATGATTTGAAACTTTAGCTGGATATAAGATGCTATTATAACAGTCAGACCCAAAAATCGAATGAGTGGGGGTTGAGAAAAAAACAAATAATAAAAAATATATACAGGAACAAGTGTAGACCATTATAATCAAGACTGGCAATATACAATTTGGGAATATTAAACGTTTTTGGTTCGACGGATAACAACAAAGATTTTTACGCATTTGTAATTTTGTCCCTTTTTACCCCAAACGTTGTGGTAGCATTTTTTAAGGGTTGCACTACAATCTTTTACCAAATCGGGCCTAATTATGGACTGCGACGCTCCCATGTCCTATGGTAAGGACCTGCTTCTTTCCGTTGATGAGCCCACAAGCTGTAAGGTTGCTATTTTGTTGTTGAATTATGGAAATGGAGATTCTGGGGCCAACTGTTGTAGGAGCTAGCTCTTGCCCCTCAGTGCTAGTTCGTTCTAGTTTAACGCTGCCTCTTAAGATTTGGTGTTATTCGTCCATTTATTGTCCCTCGGTGGGTAAACTGATCTTTATCTTTTCCTTGATGCTTTACAGTTACGCTGAAAATTGCCCACCCATTTGACATGTATGATCTATTCCTTTGCTGCAATTTTGAGTATCAGCCTCAAGACGTCGCACCATATCGACTTTTGATTTAGATGCGGCTTTAGTGGCCTCCTAGATCAGCGCGTAAGAGATGGTTTCAGTAAAAGACGATTCCTGCTTAGCACATTTAACATCTGGATCCCGTATGCCATTCACAAATGCTTCATTCTTAAACATATCAATGAACGAATGATTTTCACCTGAGTAAGTCAGCTGCAGCAGGCGTTCAATTTCTATGGCGAAATCTTGTAGCATCTCTTTAGGCTTTTGCACTCTGCCCGGTAATTCTTTCCTGTAAAGTTATCGCTTTTGTTTGCCCCCATACTTACGCTTTAATGCCACCATTATGTCCTCACAATTATTCCTGAAACTGACGGTAAGCCTTCCTGGATTTCTGCTGCTGTTTCCTTCCGTTCTATTGCTTTTTCTTCAATATTCCATCAATTTTTACTGACCACTGTCCCAAATTGGAAATAGAAAACGTAAAAAGGTATGCTATCATAAAAAATGCACTGTTAAATTTCCTTTTTTATTATACAGCACAATAACTCACGACCACTCGTCAATAAAACGACCACTACTGATATTCACCAATAAAACTGCGCACTACACTGATGTTCACAAGTAACTGCACTGAACACACTGATATTCAATCAAGAAAACTTAACTATTGAGCTGACTAAACTGCCAGGTGAGCGGGGCGAATTATATATAGCCCGGTGCCGGGTCTCGAAGGGTTGAGGCGTCGACTCGCCGCTGATTGGGTAATTTTCGCAGCAATATATATATATATATATATATATATATATATATATATATATATATATATATGATTTAATCATCATTTATTGTGCTAGTGACTCACATGAAATCATTGCCCATTTAGGTGGAATAATGTATGTAATGTCCGATCCGCTGTTAAGAAGCATTAAACGTTGCTAACAACACAAATCGAGATGACCATTTTGGTCCCAAAAAACAAACAGACAAAAGACCTGTAATCGTAATGCTGTGGTTAATCGTGGACTTTCACAAAAGAAAATAGGAAATAGCAAGATGCGGCCCTGCTCAGGATAACAGAGCCTTACAAAAAATATTTGGGTGGAAACATGAAAAGCACCACCGATGCATATGAAATTGAGAGGCCATAGACTATGCAATTGAAAGGAATAGACAGGTGTGAAGGAGACTACCCTAGCTTTCTATAGGGTACCGAGGAGAAAGTGGGAAATGGTAGATGTAGATGTTGGAAGGATTAGATCACAGATGTAATCCCAGCGTGTATCAGCAGTTTAGATTTTACTCTTAGAGACAATTTCCTCCCAGCAACCTACCACTTCCCACTTGCTCTTGCCCTCACAGTTCAGTACAACACCGACATCTACTCTTAATACTCTCTTTAGTAGATTTCCTTAAGCGGAAGTCATCTAGTTGTATGTCATCACTCTGTTAGTGTGTGTACTTGCGTGAGCGCGCTCATGCGTGTGTGTATCATTTAAAGCTATACTGACCAAACGCCTATGTGTATCTTTGGACGTTTCCAAAATCGATATTTATGTGTCTCTTTTAAAATTAAACAATAGCTGATTTCCCTCAAGGGAATATTGGAAGTTTTGGATTAGGTCCATTTCTACAATGTAGAAAAATAATCGTATAGTCATTATTCACCATAAGTCTACACGCATTTTTTAAATCTAAATTTTGATTTATAATGGGTAAAAACCAGCCAAAAATGAAAAAAAATAAGAGGAATTCATCACATACCACCTGAAATTAAAATTTGGGAAATTTTTATTTTATGTTGGGGCTCTTTATTGGAGTTTAGAGAAGAAAAACTCAAAACGTCAATACTGAATAATCATATCCTTCATATTTTGTTAATTATTGAAGTCCAATTTATGCAACTTCGGCTAATCGGGACGGGTTATCTACAGGTTACCTTTTTCTATTCAGGGTGGACTAAAGATTTTATTTAATGAGTAAATCACTAAATAAATTCCTATTGCCAAGGTGGGAATCGAACCCCCCACTCTGGGCATACTAAGTTCATTAACACCAATCCTCAACTCACATGGCTAACCTTAGCTCCCGATATCCTCTATATTTAGGCCAGGAGTATAACGAAGAAGACGAAGAGATTTTTCATTTTCATTCCATGGGGAAGTGAAAGTGTAAAGCCACTGACGCTTGGAGGAAATCATCCATTCGTCAGTTAAAATCAAGTATGTGTTCTTTACGAGCCATTATTTCTTAAATGAATGAGTTAATTAATTAATAATAATTAATTAAATAAATTAGACTATTTTATTACAACAATATTATTTTATAAAACTGCAGGATATGAAGAAAATTAATTCTATGAACTCTAAAACAATTTGTAGTAGCATAAAAGAAGAATGAAAAAGATAAACAGAGAAAAAAAGAATCCCTTTTCAAAATATATTTTGGAATATTAGGATACTATGAAATCCACTTTCAATACTTTTTTTAAACAAAAGAATCCTTAAGTGGTGTACGATGAGCTGTGTACGAAGAGCCTACGTAAAAGATCATAATGACGTAATTTGCAGGCACTTTTAACTATTAAAACAGTAATAAGGAAATATTTTCCATCCAATAAGTGGACATGAAGACGCTTCCAGGAATTTATTTACAAGGGTTCGTGGGGGTATAGACGCCCACTCTGGTTCTGATTAAAGGTCGCCACCTACGTAGATTTCGATTCTTTCAGTTCAATAGAATTTCTAAATCAAAACGACGCTGTTACTGACCTTGTTACTGTAGAATGAGCCGATTAATTTTATGGAATCCCGGCTTGAAATTTACCTTTTCCCCACAAATATTTTAAATACTTCTTTACCAACTTTCGCTTTCCATATTTAAAGGATAATGCTTGCAGCTGTTCAATAAATTAAGTTTAATGATTTCATAAATGTTTAATGACTTTCCTTTAAGATAAATAAATCCAGGTATTCTCTGTTGGACTTAATCGGTTGCTGATTAGTTTTAGTGAATACATATTTAGATTTCGATATAACAGTATGTTGTATTTTTCAGGAATAATTTCAAAAGATGTAAATATAATGATTTTCGAAAAATTAAGCTGAATTAAAAAAATCCAAATAAATTCATTTTCGATTCCGCTTCTGTAGAGCAAATAACTATTCATCATTAAATTGTTTATTTTATTGATTATAACCTTTTGAAATATTTACTTCATAACAATTTTACTGAATTAATAGTTACTACAAGAAATTTTCTAAAACGGATACATTCAATTTTCAGTAAGCAGATATTTTTTAATTTTCGTTTATGAAAATTATTTCTTTGTCACGAAAATTATCACATGGTAAACCTAGACTTGTGAGTTCGATTCTCACCTGGGCAATAGGAATTTATGGATTGAGGAATTAGTTGAATAAAATCGTTAGTAACATCCTGGCTAGAAAAGGGTTGTAACGTATAGGTAACCTGTCTCAATTGGCCTTAGTAGAACAAAGCGGGCGTTAATAAATAACAATAATCATTTGAGTATATTTGAACGAATGAAAGATAGTTTTGTTCTATTTGTTTGACTGTACTTTGTCCACAAAGCGATTGAATAATAATCAATATTACGTCACTTGTTTTCTGTACGGTCAACCATTTTTGGTGAGTATTGACGTGGGAAGTATCATCACTCAGTATCTGTGAGTGGGAAGAACTATAGCCATATGATAGATAGTGCTGTGATACTCCTGAAGAGTATTCATATGATGTGAATGAAACATGCAGAAAGGATTATTTGGTGTGAAGAAGAAGAGAAGAGAATGTTTTCTTTCGAATATTTTTCTGTAGTCCTATTCGCTATTGAATTAGATCGCAGCATTAATAATTGAAAAAATACATTTCATTTTACATCCGCTTATCATTATTGATGATGCGAGAAGTTCAATAGTGGAATTAAAGAAAAAAAATGAGAAGAACAAGAATTGTAGAACACTAAATGCATATCAATATCGATTATATAACATTTTCGGCCAATCTCGAAATAAAAATCTAAGAATCTAAAAAGTTTAGAAGTAAGTAATTTCATGTTCAGGAATAAACGCAATACCATTGAAATGAAGTTCCTACTGTAGAAATGGGATCTAATAAATGTTCACTAATATTCAACAACAAAACATAAGTATTAATAGTTATTTATTATACAAGTGACGAAAGTAGATCATTTTACAACTCGAGTGAAACGTTTACCCTCACGAGCGAAGCGAGTGTGGTAATTTCTCGAGAGTTGTAAATTCTACTTTCGTCACGAGTGTAATATTAAATTTTTCCTGTAATCGTGTAATACATGATCAGATCTAGCCAGAATATGAACAAAATTAGGATGTTGTGAAGATTATGGTATGTTGTTGGTAGGTTTTAAGCATGGTTGTGAAAGGTTATAAGCATAATTATAAAACAACTAGTGATGATTGTGAAGTAGTGCAGTTATAAACAAGTGCAGGTTATAAACAAGGAAGGTAATTATTATTATATTTAAATTTTAAAATATATTGATTATTTCCACCAATAATTCATTCACATTTCAATTTATTTTGTTAAAATAAATTCTTACAATGTTAAGAAACATTTAAAAGCATTTAATTTCCAACTTCAAATTATTTTTTAATTTATACTTATTACTAATTAAGAAGGCAATTCACTTTCTTCACTTGTGAAGAAAGTGATTACTTTCTTCACTCTATTGCAAAATGTTTCACTTTCTTCACTCATTTCAGTTTAGTAATGTTACCATTATTCAACGATTACAGAAAAAAAAATATTCTATTCTTGGAAAACAGACAAACCAGTTTTAAAAACACAACAATAAATGTTTGAATTCATTAAAAAAATAATTAATTAGTCAAGGAAAATTAAAGAATAAAGGCATACTCACAAATGATAAAGAATTAGGAAGGAATAAACAAGCCTTCCATTCATATACTGATTGTTACCTCCTGATATTTATAAATTTTAAAATTTTAACTTCCTCCTTCCGGGCGACTTTATTTGTGTTTCATTCAAATGCCTGAATAGAATTGGGAAATTATGTCTATGTGTATTAAGGGCATAAGTATTGAAATATGAGCAGTTTGATACTTTACTTCCATATTATACTTCCATCAAACATATATTCATTAATATCTTTTGTAATATTGCTTTTACCAGGAAAATGTGAAGAGTGAATTCACGTGTATTCAGTCTCTAAGTTCTTCTTCTGGAATTATTAATTTTATAGAAATTAAGTGGCGTTTAAAAAAATCAATAAAATAAACTTCTTGGAAAGTTGTATTTAACAAATGAAATCGAAGTATTTCTTGGAGCTCTTGAAGGAGTTGAAAACAAGAAGAAAAGCTAGAGGCCAAGTACCCTAGTGAAGTGAGCAGTTTGAACTATGAACTTTAAATTCGGCACGAACAATGACGGCCTTGACCTGTTAAAGAGAAAATGGTTTAGTCTTGTGTCTTATCGGAGCAGAGGTAATCCAGGCCAGCCAGTACTTACCCATGCATCCACAACTACGCTATTCTACAACTACCCCTTACAACTACCAAACTACCCCTCTCATTTGCCCCATTCCCATGATATGGCGTATTAAGCTTTGCCCCTACAACGACTATCAATTACATCTGAAACTGGGGGAAAAAAAAAGGCAATTCATTCCAATCGAGCTGGTAATTATGTTTGATTGTGATTAACAATAGTTACTGATTTTTAAATGGTAGATAACGCAGATGGCTCATTGATCAACTAAACACGTTTTGCTTATAAACAAAAGGCCTTGGAGCAAATACAAAGACTGTACCAAGTACTATTGAAAAGTCATCTACCCTAATCGTGAATATACATATATATATATATATATATATATATATATATATATATATATATAATTTATTGATACTGGTGGCCTCTAATGGTGTAAAAGATGGACAGCAACCATTATGAACTATACAGACTTATACAATAGAACCTGATAAACTTCTTAGTTGGCAATTTAAGTACTCTACGTCGTCATTTATTTTCACTTTAAACATTATGTTATCGCAAAGAAAAGGAGCTGGTCTATCTGAAGTGTGAACTAAATCAAAATCAAAAGAAACAACTTGAAAAAACTGTTATTTGTCGTTATAGAGGAATATTTGTTGATCGATCATTATATTTAGGGTCTAAATAGTGGTCAAGGTGGAACAGAGACTACTTATTAATGCAATATTTACTTCGTGAGCACTAGCCATTATAGAGGAATGTTTATTGATTAATAGTTATATTTAGGAATAACAATTAATTCTCTTTTTAACCCTTCAAACTTCGATTCAATATTATTCAGAAAGACATTACATACAGATATTACATAGAAGATCCCGCAGTTCCTGAGAGTTGGTTTCACTTTTAGCAGATTTCCCTTGAGGGAAATCAGCTGTTGAGGACATACTCATGGGGCGATTTTTGAAAAAATCTTCAAGTATCCATCGATCTTACCCAGGAGATGACGGAATTGAGGTACCTTCAAAATGATATATATATATATATATATATATATATATATATATATATATATATATATATATATGTCTGTTAACTCTCTAGCGGTCACAATTTTTGTTTGATCGTTACCAAACTCGATATTTAATCGTCTTATGTAAAAAGAAAGAAGATTTATAAATATTCTATAAATTACTATAAATTGTTATATACATTTATACTCTATCTTGAATATTAACCGAGATATTTGAATTTTTATTAAGTGTGTCTGGATATCGGACGAGATGAGATCGGCTATTGTCGTAAGCTTCCGGATTAGTTCGGCCGTGTCCGTAACTATTCGGCTCTCGTGTGGGCTTCTTCTAACCGTTTTTATCGTTTAAGTTTTTACTTTGTGAGATATATGCAAATACGCACGTTCTGTTCATCCACCACCCCAACGTTCTTTAGTTCTTGTACTACTAAAATTTCAGTTGATAAAATATAAATTATTCTGATTCATTATAAATTGCAGTACTAGTTATAGTAAATAGTTTGCAATAAAGTTAATGTGTTATATTCAGTTTTATATCAGTAATTGTTCTTCTTTCCGGTGAAGAATATGTCTATCTATCTGTTCAGCTCTGAGTGGTTGGGAGACCTATTTATGTATAATTCAGAAGCCGTTTCCGTTGGGAGCTTATTAAAATTAATTGAAAGATTTCTCATTACCGTTTGTATTTACTCACGGTGGTGTTAAGTGTTAGCAGTATGCAGATTTCTCTATTGTAAAACTTCCCGTGGGAAATCTGCTTAGTTTACACAACCCCTGAGTGCGGATTTTTTAGAGCTCAGGCTTATCTAGTGGGTTAGGCTAACCAGACAGACACATAAGTAGTGCTTGTTTAACATACTACCCTCCTTAATAGGAGCTGAGATTGCACGAATTCCCGAGTACTACAGTAAAACAATTATAAAATAAAATACTTAAATTTAAATAAATCAATTATTTTGATACATTAAAAAATGTTAAAAATAGGAAATCTGACATACTGAACAGAAACACATTTGGACAACAGTTTTTGGGTTTATTTTGAGCATGCAGACAACTTTGTTCCTAACATTTTTATATTTGTATCTGTCGTTATCATTCAAATGCTTAACATCTAAATCAATATTTTTAGGGTTTTGGGGAAAAAGGTCAAAAAAGTGATGAAATATAAATTAAGTATTGATCTATAAAAAAACAGCAGAAACGATGTTCACATCATTTTGTGTCAAACTAATAAAACAACATACTATTAACATGCTTGATTTCTTTTTTTGACTTACATCTTTATTCTTTTTTTTAGCAGATTTCCCTTAGGGGAAATCAGCTATTGAGGTCGTACTCATGACGCGATTTTCGAAAAATTTTTTCAAATGTCCATCGATCCTACCCAGGAGATGACGAAAAAGAGGTACGTTCAAAATTATATATATATATATATATATATATCTATATATATATATATATATATATATATATATATATATATATATTTGTCCGTTAACGCTCTAGCGGTCGCAATTTTTCTTTGGTCGTTACCAAACTCGATATTTAAACGTTTTATGCAAAAAGACAGATCAAGTTCGTTAATGGCTGAAATCGAACCAGTGTGAGGGGGGTGGGTTTAGAGGGGGGGTTTCGAAAATTCAAAATATCTCCGTTACCATACGTCGGATCAAAAACTTGTATAGAACCAATCTTATTTTACATTAAATTTACTATAAATATTGTTCTATACATTTATTCTCTATCTTGAATATTAACCGAGATATTTGCATTTTTAGCAGATTTCCCTTAAGGGAAATCAGCTATTGAGGTCGTACTCATGACGCGAGTTTCGAAAAATTTCTTCAAATGTCCATCGATCCTACCCAGGAGATGACAAAAATGAGGTCCGTTCAAAATTATATATATTTGTCTGTTAACGCTCTAGCGGTCGCAATTTTTGTTTGATCGTTACCAAACTCGGAATTTAATCGTTTTATGTAAAATGGAAGATCAAGTTCGTTAATGGCTGAAATCGGACCAGTGGGAGGGGGGTTTAGAGGGGGGATTTTTGAAAATTCAAAATATCTCTGTTATTATGCGTCGGGTCGAAAAATTCTATAAAATAAATCTTATTGCAAATTAAATTTACTATAAATATTGTTCTATACATTTTTTCTGTATCTTGAATATTAACCGAGATATTTGCATTTGTATTCTGCGTATGGTCGCCAGTAGGCTATGTTCGGACTTTCCGCCGAGAGCTCTGGTGGCCATTTCCATAACTATTCGTCCCTCATGAATAGGTTTAGAGGTTAGGTCAACTGTTTTTTGGGGCTAGGAACTACTGGGTTATTACGCCCTAAATAATGTTTTAGGTTTAGAGGTTTCTTACTACTACAGTTGTTATTAGGCAGATTTCTCTATTGCAAAACCACATGGGAAATCTGCTTAGTTTACGCAGCCCCTGCGTGACGTACTTTTATTAAATTTGGGCCGATAACGAATGACAGTTTCCCGCCAAAAACTAGTTCGGCCCTTTGCCGTAACAGTTTGGCTCTCGTATGGAGATTTCTCTATTGTATAACTTCACATGGAAAATCTGCTTAGTTTACGCAGCCCCTGCGAGACGGACTTTTTTTGTTAATTATATGTATACTTATTAACAGAAAAACTCATATGAGTTACGACGTTTGGCGACAAATTTGTGTATTTACCAAAGTCTAATTACTAGAAACAATGGATTTAACCTGAATTAATAGTACTACCCGTCCCAAGAAATACTAAACGAAAGAACGGCTGCAGCCTCTATTTGGAGGACAATTTAGGGGAGTCGACTTAGAATTTGTCCCTAGCGTTAAAACTGAGGTAATTCAGAGATTTAGTCTTCAGTGGCACCCAAGTACGTCATCGCAATGGCACCAAAGTACGCCATCAAGAGCGAATCATGGCAGGAAAAGCAAGTTTTTTTACAACAAGACGACGCAAGCCCTATAACCCGTACCTTGCATCTTCGGACTTGTTCTGGCACACCTCCATAATGTTTCAATGCAATTGGTAAACCAGAAAATGAATGTAAAGAGTTTTTTGTGTCAAAAGATTTATCATGGTACCGGAGTTGTATCAAATATACGGAAAAAGTTGACTTTGGTTGATAGGAAATAATGGCTTATATTTTAAAGAGTGAGTGTTTATTGACATAAAATGTGTTAAACAAAATAAAGGACTAAAATAACTCATTGACACTGTCAATCAATTCAGCAGAAAAAGAGGTTAAATATGATTTTCATCCTTTTTACCAACCCAGAAAATATATAAAACACACACACTCTCACACACACACACACACACACACACACACACACACACACACATATATATATATAAAGTGGTCTTTTTGTTTATCGTAAATGATATATAAATAAGTCCTATACATTTTTTATTAGCAGATTTCCCTTGAGGGAAATCAGCTATTGAGGTTGTACTCATGATGCGATTTTCGAAATTTTTCTTCAAATGTCCATCGATCCTACCCAGGAGATCACGAAAATGAGGTCCGTTCAAAACTGTATATATATATATATATATATATATATATATATATATATATATATATATATATATATATATATATATAATTGTAACCTCTGTCTGTACATTGATTTTTTTCGCGAAATTTCACGATAACTTTTCGTTTCACATGTCATAGACACCATAACTGCATTTTTTTTCTTTGGTGTCTGTTTGTTTGTTTGTTTGTTGTTACCTTTTCACGCATAAACGGCTGAACCGAATTTTATGAAACTTGGTATGTATATTACTACTAACCCAACTTAGACTTTAGGCTATATTAATATCCTCTGAGACGAACAGGAGTGGGGGTTAAAAGAGAAGCCAGAAAATAAAACTAGCGATATTTCGTTTCCTATTGTTTTTTCGGCAAATATGAACATAACAAAAGTTGTTTATTATGTTATTTAGAGTAACTTTTGTTATATACACTTTGCTCGTATACCGAATTATAAACGAGATATACACTATAAACTAAAGCGGGAGTCAGCTATTTCATTGGGCGCTAACGATTAAACCGAACTTAAAAACTCGGTATGTCAATTAGCATTAATTCTTCCATGATTATAAGCCATATTAAAATTTTTAGGTTAGAACGGGAGTGGGGGTTATAAGGGAGACCTGAAATAAAAATTCGCGATATTTCATTGTCTATTTGTTTTTCGACAAACATGCAAATAACTGAAGTTGTTTACTTTGTTATTTAGATTAACTTTTGTTTTATACATTTCTCCAGGAACAATGTGTGGAGCAAGTAATTTGCGTAGAACTGTTGATATGCTCAACAATTCATTCTGATTTGAACTATGAGGTACCTCACCAGGAAAAATTAAATCAAATCTATATTAATATTTTGTCCTTAATAACTGAAATCTATGCATGATGCACAGGAGACGGGAAATATGACAATATAACAAAATATGAAATATGACAATTTGGAGGACAGTGTAGACTTACATAAAAAATTAATTTTATTATTAACAACTGCCAACAACGGGTATTAAGCCTAAACACTGGGACGGGTAAATGTTAAAATATTGTGCAAAGTAAAGTTTTTGCCAAAAAAATACCAACACCATTCAGCCTCAAATCAATTCCCGGGTAAATAATCTTACGTGCAAAACTTTGCCTATGCTATGTGAGCTCGGATTGGCTTTTGAAAGGAAAGTTCATTATAGATGAGATTTAATTGTAATAAATGCTACCCATGATTATGGTTTGAACTATTGAAAAACTGTGAGTCAAAAAATGTAGAGGGATAGATTAGGAACACATATTCATTTATCCTTCAAAAATAAAATTTCTATTCTATTAATCCCCAAAAGTTACCCTTCATGGTTGGCTATTTCGGAATATCATTACGTCGTGGAGGGAAGTGTAATTGTACACATTGAAGTCTTACTATCAAAATACCATCATTAGTCAGTCAAGAATGATTTTCCGGGCATCGCCGGGTACCTTAGCTAGTGTATATATATATATATATATATATATATATATATATATATATATATATATATATATATTTGTCTGTTACCGCTCTAGCGGTCGCAATGTTTGTCTTATCGTTACCAAACTTGATATATAATCAATGTATGTAAAAAAAAAGATCAAGTTTGTTAATGGCTGAAATCGGACCAGGGGGAGGGGGGGTTTAGAGGGGGAGAATTTCGAAAATTCTTAATATCTCCGTTATTATGCGTCGGATCGAAAAATTGTATAGAAACTATCTTATTGCAAATGTAATGTTCTATAAATGTTGTCAGGTACATGTTTTCACTATCTTGATTATTTACTGAGATATTTGCATTTTTTAGTTTTCGGTCTTCAGTAAAGCCCCACTCCTCCTCATCTCATTTTTTCAATATTCTATTATATTATGAAGCACTTTATTTGAAGCTTAAATACCAAATATTGTTCTCATTGAATTTTTAAGTTTTAAGATAAACGCAAATACGTGGGGCACGTGGGAAATCTGCTTAGTTAACGCAGCCCCTGCGTGACGGACTTTTTTGATTTGGCGCATGAGAAACAGAGAAAGGCACTTATGATTTCCTTCATTGACATTGTTTACAGCCTTTAAAAGGACGGTTCTGTATGGAAAGCAAACTGCACATACTTCATTAACCCTTTAAACAGATACATACTGAGTTTCATTCGTATAAGTAAGTCTAAAGCTAGTATTAGTTATTGTAGAAAGGGGCAAAATGGTCACACTCCCACAGTAACAAATTACTGTGGAAGTGGAACCAGTTTTCCTCCACCTCCAATAAAATTCACTTCCAGCTGTCAGAATACCAACTTGGTTTTAGTTAATTTTCCCCTAGATAATGGAGTAGCAAAAATGGTAAAAGCAGAATGAATATCGCTGAGGCGCTGATTTTTTTAAATATTATATTTTAATATTATATTGTTGAGATATGCAAATGTAGAAAAACGTATTTGATGGATTTTTGAGTAAAATATTCCTAAGTGGCCGTTTAGTGAAACCTATCATACAAGACAGAGGGAAGCGCCCCAGCTTGTAAAACTTGTTCATGTCTAAACATTTCTAGGAACGTCCAGAATTATTTTACAAATGGATAATAAGAGCACGGAGGTAATAAGAGTTTTTCATTGAATGTGGGAAATGCTGAGAGACGAGGGTAGATCTAGACAGACAGACGGTCGGGCCAACAGGTACCCGAGGCCTAATGTCAAGGGCAGCCTTGGCATAGCAACAGCCCAGAGCTACTACCCTCTCCTTTCCTTCCCACCTCTTTCCCAAATATCGACCCGCTACCCCTCTCCAGCTGGTCACTGACCTCTCTCTTTACCCTCAACTCCTCACCTCCTCTTCCCTCACGACCCCCCTTTCTCGCTCTCTCTCTCTCTCTCTCTCTCTCTCTCTCTCTCTCTCTCTCTCTCTCTCTCTCTCTCTCTCTCTCTCTCTCTCTCTCTCTCTCTCTCTCTCTCTCTCTCTCTCTCTCTCTCTCTCTCTCTCTCTCTCTCTCTCTCTCTCTCTCTCTCTCTCTCCCCCCCCTCTCACCCCCTCCCATTCCCTTCTTCACTCTGTCCCTTTCTACCTCTCTACCCCCAACCCATCACTCTTTCCCAACCCCTTTTTCACTGGCTACACCCCCTTCATCAAATTATCCTTCCTCCCTCAAGCCTTCTTATTACCCTTTTCTTGCTATCCTCTTGCTCCTGGTTCTGTCTCTATTCTCCCATCTCTTCACACATTAATCATATCCTCTTTAACATCGTCTTCTTCAAATCCCCCACGTTTTAAGTGGTAGCCAACATTTTCTTCTCCCTCTTTGTTGTTTCTCTCACTATCTCGTATCAGCTCTCGCATTCTATTTCAATCTGTATGTTTCTCCTTTTTTATTCTGACCTCCTAATATATATATATATATATCAGTTCCTTTTTTTTTTGTTTTTCCCATTCTTAAAAACAAATCATTTAACGTGCCAGTAAAATCTTTGTTAGCTTTCGAAAGTATTCCTAAAATGGTATATATATAGTTGCGAAACTTAAATACTTGAAAAATTAAACAGAGATAGTCACATAGTTGGGAAGTACGGAGGAGATCAAAGGAGTGCCGCCATATGGTCCCGCTCGTCCTAGGCAATACTAGTCCAGATCTCGAAGAGTTCAGACAATTTCCTTTGATGTTTTCCGACAAGCTATAAAAGAAGGATCTGGCCACTAGTTAGTTTGTTCTCAGCTGTCTGATCATCAGTGCGTTCAGTGCAACAGTGCGGTTAAGTATTTTTATGTGAAGAACAGTGTTGTGCCGTGATTCTGTAAGGAACAGTATAGTGCCGTGCTTAAGACAATGCAGTGCCGTGTTTTTGTGAACTTTAGTGATCGTGAGTGAATTATTAGACTGTGTAATTTGAAGAACAGTGAAGCTAACAGTGCATATTGTGAGTAGTAATTAAGAATAATTAACCAAGTGTGTAGTGCATTGTTAAATAAATTGTGCAGTGATAAAAACTATCAAGCTTGTGTGTGTTTAATTTTGTAATTCAAAAGAACTGTAATAAACAACGTTTATTACTGATTTTGTAATAAACGTAACAATATATATATATATATATATATATATATATATATATATATATATATATAAATGGATACGGAACTACTAAATCTTATTTACATAGGTTCAAAATACTAAATGACAAAAACTGCCCCTGTGAAAGAAAGAGTGAACAGACTATAGAACACCTTATCTACACTAGCACACTTACTATACAATTACGAAACACACTCCAACAAACACTTCTCAGAAACAAAGACCAGTGGCCAATGGATATAAAGAGTTTGTTTAAAAAATACCCATTAGTATTTAGGCATTTTTCTAAAACCTTAATAGAAACAGCGGACGTTTTAAACACCGTACTTAAAAAATAATATATTAAGTCTTCCTTCGATTTTTTTTCTTTTTAACGCCTACATCAAGAATAATGCATTAGAATGAGTGGCATAACTTTCTGAATGAAGTTAAATTATCTGGTTATTGGATTGTTTCGATTTTTCTTATTATGCGTACTAATTTTTTTCACTTTGATTGTTTGTTCTTTTATTATGTATATTATTTATTTATTTTTATCTTTTTCATTTTTTTCTCTTTTGTTTCCTTTTCCTTTTCTTTTTATTTTATTTTTTAATCTCAAGAACAAATTCATGAACAACATTTCTTGTACACAAAACACGATGTATTATGAACATACATGTTATATACTGTAATAGTATGGCACCTGTAGCAAATAAACGCCCTTTGTGGATGGATAATGTGCAAAGGAAAATATTAAAAAAAAATAAATATATATATTTAAATTATACGTCGGTATATATTTAACAACCTGCTGCCGTCATAGCATCGAGACTGAAACCCTCTCGCATGCTCTACGTTCCTGCCAATGGGGCCTGCAAAAGCGCATTTCCCAACATCTTAAGGTACGTTCAGAAATTGCACAACATTTGAGAGCATGCCGCCCAGAGTAAATATATGAGGAAGTCGGTTGTACTTCATCAGATGGGTCCATCAGAAGTGCCGATATTGATGCCATGTACAATATATACCATATACAAGTTAATATCCAAGATAGAGAAAGAATGTGTATAACAACATTTTGATTGGTTCTATACAATTTTTCTTCAAATTGATAATTTAATATTCTATATATGGTATTATATACATTGTTTCTCTATCTTGATTATTAACCGAGATATTTGAATTTTTTTTAGTTTTCACTGTTTAGTGACCAACTCCTACTCATTTCAGAATAAAATTCTGCTCTTTCATCATGAAGCACTTTATTTGAAGCTTAATACCAAAAAGTGTTCTCATTGAACTTTTACTTTGTGAAATAAATGCAATAATTGTGATTTTACTTCTTTATTTAAAATTGTTTATTTGATCTATTCCATGATCGATATTTAACTGTTTAATTCAACGATAAAGTTCATATTCGTTAATGGCTGAAATTCGACAAGGAATGGAGGAAAGAAGGGGTTTAGAGGGGAAATTTAGTAAATTGGAAAAATCTTCGTTATTATAAGTTGTATCAAAACATCTTACGGAATCAATCTTATTTAACTATTGATGCTCTACAATTGTCCTTCTATCAATTGTTATTGTAACTTTAATATTAAGCGATTTATTCACCTACTCTTATTTTTTGAGCGGTCATTAAACCACAAATACTACACATCTAATTTTTATTTAGAAATAGAAAATATATGTGGAGAGGAGAACAATAGCGTGTCATGCCTATACGTGGGAAATCTGCTTAGTTAACACAGCCCCTGTGTGACGGACATTTTTTATTCTGTATATCTGCTACGCTGAAGTAAATTTTCCTGTTTTATAACAAGAATATTTGACCAAATGATCTCTATCGATTTGAGTTAGCCATTATGATCGTTTGATTGAAATTCTGATTGCATTTCCGATTGATTAAATGTTTGTATAAATGTGTATGTCTGTTCGAGTCACTGCAATTGTTTCGCAGAGATGACATATTTAACATACAATAATTTCATATTAAAGGGAATGCCTGAATTATTAAAAGTTTTATTAGAATGATAGATTAGGTTTAGAAATTTTTAATAGTTTGATTCATTGATTTTTCGAGTGGTTGATTGACATGATTTATTCATTCATTTACTTGTCAATTTAATAACAGATTGTTATCTTACAATGTAAGATTGATTGATAGCTTGAAATAAGTGAATCAATTTATTACTTTTTTATGCAAAATGTTTATTGAGTTATCTAGCTTGAATTTTCTTGGGTATGGTGTAAATGTTGGTAAGACTTGTTTTTAATATTAAACGTTTCGATGAAAATAATTGCGTCAATTTTTTAATATTGCAAAAGATATATTAGATTGGAATTTTTGGATTATATAATGCCATTAAATTAATTATTGATAGGAACAAATAGTAGTTTTATTTCCTCATGGATCTAATAAGCATAACATAAATTGAAATCTTTAAACTAGATACAATTTTTTATAGGTCTCTTTTTTTCTTTTAATTGAACTAGTGATACACACACACAGACGCTTATAAACACACAAAACCCACACACATAAATATATGAAATAAAATGTATTTATTTCCATTAATTGTTATCATATGAAATAATTTTTTTTATAATCAATTTTTTAATATTATGTAAATTAATTTTTTTTTACAAATTATTGAATTAAATTTATACTGATATAATGCATTCTTTATAAAATGAAGTCAAATTTTAAGAATACATAGTATAAAATTCATCAATTTAAATAATTATACACAATAAATTAGTTTAGTTTACAATCTTTGTACAATTCTAAATATATAACATATATATTTTTTATTTATTGACATGTAATTTGTTTAAGGATGAAAAGCTTTTTAAATGATGAGAAACTTGCCGCACCTTAAAGAGACTATGTACCTGATCACTAATGTTTTAGACCATATGACAAATATTTTATAGTTTTATTTAATATTTGAACATTTTTGAAAGTATTTATCTTGTGTATAAAAACTTCCGACGTGCATAAAATTCTTCAATTTATTTTTAAACAAAGGGTGTTTTTTAATAGATTTAATACATTCGGTCAGAGCGTTAAAGAGTTTTACGCCTGAAAATGACATGCTCTTCTCGAAATATTTATGTTTGAGGTTTGATGCATATACATCTATGTTTTATGATTATGTGGTTTACTATTTTGGTAACAAGTAGTAGAAACAAGTTCATCTTTTTTTTCTTTCTCAAACAATATTTTTTGGTACATATGTATTGAGGAAAAAGTCATTATTATGGACTCTTTAAAAAGTGGACATCTGGAGTCTCTAGACTTTCTGTTGTATATATTTCTGTCAGCAATTTAAATATTAAAATATGATTTTTGGATTGGCCCCAATGCATAACGCCATAAGTTAACATGGAAATATCCATGGTATGTTAATAATAGAGTGTCCATTGGAAGATATTTTTTAACACATTTAAATAAAAAGCAAAGCGACTTTAGTTTCTTACTTAATTGCTCTACATGATTCAAAGCGTTTGTATACAGTCCATCATAAACACTTTATCTTGGGGACTGGTAAGTTGCCTTGTACTTTTTTCTCTATCTTGAATAGAATCGTAGTAATTTCTTCTCTTCTACCAATGTGATGATCTCAAACGGCAACTGCTCACTTAATTTACATTATGTAATTCAACCTTTCTCGATGTTTCACGCTACATGTTTCATAGATATACCAACTCAGTTACCCACCGCAGACCTGCTGGCATAGAAATAATTTCCCATTTGAATGAAAGATTAGAATATCCTAAACACAAAATCATCCCGTCATTTACATCACAAAACCCAAATGCCCTGTAGCATGTCTAGTAACTGTACAGCCAGTTAATACCACTACGAAATAGAAAGTGACAGTTGAAAGAATTAATGTTTACAATAGTTGTTATCTGTAAATGACTGATATAATGGTTGAAAATATAAAGTTATAATATAAAATATATGACGAAATATAAAGAAAGGATTAACGTAAGCACTAAATAATCCCCTTAATTTCACTAAATTACTGTAATATTATTGTTTTGCGAGTAAAGCATGGACTGGCTGTTAGACGAATATTGACGAACCTATTATCGTTCATGGGGTTAAATAAATCAAGTTTCTATTTAAAAAGACCTTAGTACAAATTTTGTTCCGTCAATTTGCTTTAATAGCATAGATGTATGAGGTGGTGACTGGAAGTAGGAAGTAATCAGCTAGTTGGGAATTCTGATATTGACTGGTTGAAATAAAAATGGCACCGGAAATCAGAAGTAACCATTTCAAAATTCATAAATCGAAAGAACATGTTAGGACGGAAAATTTATTTACAAACACAATTTTTATTATGAAACCAATATTGGACAAATAATTCTTTGGCTTCGAAACTAACCCCTACTCCTGACAGTAACGGCAATGTTTGAAACAACACACATTGACAATATTTATTCTCTTAATACATATACAAAATATTTCTCGATTCGATGGAACTGCTTTCGACAAATAAATAAATTTAGACGGCCAACTACCAACAACAACCAGTTGGAAATCAGAATCAAAATTTTGAAATTCATTAATTGTTTTGAGACCAGAAAGTGAGTTCTAAACACTAGTATTAACGAATATGTATTTTAAGAGGAGTAGACCTCCACTCTCTGTTGAAAATTCTAATTCTCATGTATCACGTACATTGGGTTAGTTAGCTCACAAATGTAATAGTCCATCAGAACTTTCTCAGCCGTTTTTAAGGGACTCAATAACTAACCGGCGGAGTGACCTGCAGACTAGCAGTATTTTTAATTTAAATGTCATTTTCTTAGAATGATCAGAAAGGTAAAAAAAAAAAAAAAATGATATCCGCCGAAGTTGAATTGAAATTCTCTGCTAAACATAGTGCAGAGGAAATTACTTTTTTCTAATACCAAATTGAATACTCTCTTATGCATACCTTGATAATCGTACTAATTTGCTGGTATTTCAAATGGTTTCATCCATTTTAAAAAAACTCAGTCAACCCGAAAAGCAATTCGGGTTATATCAAATACACAGAGGCAAGAGTTATGTTTTAAGTATTTCACTCATTTAATATATAATACTTGGTTCAGAAAGGGCCTGCCACTCTGGTATTCCCATTCAACCGATCAGAACAAGGCAATGACCGCTCATAAATAATTATTGAGGTCATCTTGCACATTATCGACAACAGAGATACACTCCTACATTGTTAAAACCAATTTGTCTACCCTATTTCCGTTGTACTTTGTTCAATTTTCACTCAGAACCTATCGCCCCAGTCAAGATTATATACTAACCAGTAGGTAGAAACACAAGTTCTTTGAGAGACAAAGAAATTCTCTTTTCCTCGAGCCGTTCTCTGGGAACTCAAAAAAAGGTATTTAACCACAGCAAGTCGGTAAAACATTTTGAAATCCGAAATGTAAATAACGTTTCAGAACTAGAAATTATTTTCTAAAAACAATTTATAATTTACATTGTTTCTATTAAACATTATTAGCGAAGATATTGTCGAATGTTTGCTTCAACTTTAAAGTAAACCGTCAGCCCTGTCAGTGGTAGTAAAAAGAATTTTCACAACATTTATTCCTGTATTACATATACAAAAATGTTTCTACCTATTGACGAAATTTCATGGAACGGAAAGTTAAAATTTTGATGTTTTTTAATTTGAAAAACGATTTACGATAGGAAGATTTATTCTGGCAAAAGTGTTTTTGGGCATTTTAAGATTTTGACATTGGCATTAATGATATTATTGATGAATATGTGTCTTCCAAGTTGCGGTCATTTTCTCGCTTACCTCGCTACTTTGGTATAGTTGTCGAAAATTCGAAATATCTTCGTTATTATACGTCGGATTGAAATCATGTGTAGAGCCAATGTAATTGAAAATTTAATGCCCTATAAATGCTGTTACATACATATATTCTCTTTCATGAATATTAACCGAGATATTTGAATTTTTTAGTTTCCAGAACTCAGTAAACCCCCCACTCCTACTTATGTCATATTAACATTAAGTTATATCGTGAACCATATTATTCTAAGTGTAAATATTATATTTTTTTCATTGGAATTATATTGTGTGAGGTATATGTAAATACCCTTTGTGTTGACGTAATCATTTAAGGTTTTATGTTCTTAACTTGTAAATATTTGTTTTAAATGCCATGCTCAATATTTAGCGGTTTCAGTCGACACTAAATATTATATTTGTTATTGGCTGATTTCGGACCTGGAATAGGACGGTTTTAGAGGGGTGGGTTTCAAATATTCAAAATATCTCCGTTATAATGAGTCGCTTCCTAAAATGTTATAGAACCATTCTTGTGAAACTATTAATGTTTTACAATAGCTGTTCTATACATTTTTTTTGTAACTGAAGAATTAAGTTATAAGTTGAGTTATTTATTGTTTTCTTGATTTCAGAATTGGCAGTGAGATGAGATCACTAGTTTGTTATAACAGCATGAGTGAAATCTGCTTAGTTTACACAGGTCCTGCGTGACGGACTTTTTTCTTGATTCTAGAGGTTGCTCTTAAAATATTCATTGGGACAAGCATTTCTGTTTGGACAAATACTGAATACGTTAATGGAATTCCAACAGTTGCTAAAAGTAATGTATCCATTTATGGACCAGAATGACATTTTGAACGCGAATAAGGTCAACAAACAAGGTCGATATGAGGTCACTGGTAGCATTTGGGGGCGGCTTATCGTTTCCACGAAGTTCGCGAATTGGTTAGAAAGTTCAAAGCATAATTGCTTTACTTGCTGATGAATTTTAGAAATTCCGAGGAGATTTCATCAAGCACAGAAGACTTGTTTTTTTGTATTGAACAGGAGTTTTCAGCTATTTCGTCGCCATCACAAATAGTAAAGCTTATTCTATGTCATCACTATTGAATTATTAAGTTGAAAAGGAAGACGCCCTGCCAGACACTGAATTTATCATGTGCTTTAAGTAGTACTTTAATTGCACCATACTCAATGGAATATATTCCTTCCTATTCTTGATAAGGGCATGATTCCAGAATATATCATTCATCAGAGTGCATACTTTATGCAAGAAAGTAGGGAACAGAATCCATATCTGTCTCGCTAAAACCTAGGATGAGATACAATATGTTAAACTGGTATATATGGAAAAGTACAATAAACTAAAAACTGGATAGCATAGTATACACGAGCCTGATACTGGGTTTCCTCGGAAACCAGTTCTAACGAATTCCCTTTCTCCCACACTTCTCTCACATTTCTTGGTTGAATAATTTCCTTATTTTTAGAATAATTTTAGTTGTAGTAAAAAGAAATTCAATGAAATATAATATAATCTAAGTTCAAGTAATGCTGTTTACTTGCAAAAGTTCTTATGTATTTATAGTATTCAATAATTCACTATTTATGCAAAATTGGCTGATATCGATGCCACGTCAAGGATTTTAAGCAAAGAATGACCTTCGGTATTAACACTCTTTGGAAAAAGAGTAATTAAAGAAATATGTTGTATGTTCTACACATAAAATCATCTTGTGTGGCATACGGCTGGCCCCGGCGGGAAGATTCATTACCGCCTCGTGCAGGGGAGGCCTACAGATTGAACATTGGTACATATTTTTTTTTAACTAACCATGTTACCCGGTGTTGGCGGGTACTATTGAAATGGTTTCCCATGCAAATATAAAGATTGGATTAACTTATGAACAGATATCATCATCTCGTAACAGAAATGTCCTTCACTAACTGTACAATCACTCAGTTTTAATACCCGTGAAGTAAAATGCAGCAATTCGACGAATTCAATTCATAATGGTTTCCCGTCGCAATAAAAATATTTAGTTAAGCTCTGACTCTTTGTTTTCCTGAAATTGCCTTGATGTTTTTTTACACGTAAGGCATGAAATGGCTATTGAACGAATATTGACGAAATTATTAGGTCACAACTTGTTTCCGGAGATTAAGGGCTTATTATTATTATTATTTATGGTCCCGTGGTGTAGTAAGAAAGCATATTGGGGAAAGTTCGGCAAGAAACGTATAATAGTTTCAAAACTGTACCTAGGTATAGAGGAACACTAAACCCCTGTCAAACAGAAAAGTCCGTGTAAACTAAGCAGATTTCCCTCGTGAAGTTTTGTAATGGATAAATCTACAACACTTAACACCACCGTGAATATTAAGTGAATAAAGGGCAATGAGTAATATTTCAGTCAATTTTAACAACCTCTAAACGGAAAGCTCTGAATTGTATACAAACAGGTCTGCCAACCTCTCAGAGCTGAAGAGATAGATAAAATATTCTTCACCGGAAAGAAAAACAATTACTGAAATATATCTGAATAATTAATTTTATTGAAAAAAATTATTATACCTAGTGCTGCAATTTATAATGAAGCAGAATAATTTTTATCTTAATCACTTAAATTTTAGTCGTCCATGAACTTAAGAAGGGGGGGGGGGTCAACAGAACGTATTTGCATATATATATCCAAAGATGAAGCTTACACCAGTCTCTACACCAATTTCACGAGAGCCGAACAATTACGGAAACGGCAGAACTAACTTTCAGCGGAATTGCACGAATATAAGAGACAATAGCCTAATATAAAATAGCATATATCTCGGTTAATATTCAAGATAGAGAATAAATGTATAAAACTATGTTTATAGTAATTAAATTTGCAATAAGACTGTTTCTATAGAGCTATTCGATACGACATATATTAACAGAGATATTTCGAATTTTCAAAAATCCCCCCTCTTAACCCCCCTCCCACTTGTCCGATTTCAGCCACTAACGAACTTGATCTTTCTTTTTGCCTAAAACGATTAAATATCGAATTTGGTAATGATCAAACAAAAATTATGACAGCTAGAGCGTTAACAGACAAATATATATATATATATATATATATATATATATATATATATATATATATATATATATATACTAGCTCAGATACCCGGCTTCGCTCGGGAATTCATATGAGGCTTAATGGTGATGGTATTTTTTTTGGCAAGGCTTTACTTTGCACAATATTTTGACATTTACCCGTCCCAGTGTTTAGTTTAAATACCCGTCGTTTCTGTGGATTTGTTAATAATAAAATTATTTTTTTATGTAAGACTTCACTGTTCTACATATTGTCATATTCCCCGTTTCCTGTGCATTATGCATAGATTTGAATTATTAAGGACAAAATATGAACATACATTTGAATTAGTTTTTCCCGGTGAGGTACCTTGTAGTTCCAAAGAATTGTTGAACAAATTTCACTAAATAATAAAATAAACCACTTTGTTATGTGCATATTAGCCGAACCCCCAATAGGAGACGAAATATCACTATTTTTAATTTCAGGCCTCCCTTATAGCCCCCAATCCTGCCCGTCCCTAGAAATGTTAGTATGGCTTATTATAAGGAAGACGTTAGTGCTAATTCACATACCCAGTTTGGTTTAGTTCGGTTGAGTCTTTTGTGCCAAATAAAATTGTTGACTTCTGTTATCACTTTTTGGCGTATAACGCCTTTATAATTAGGTATACGACAAAAGTGTATATAACAAAAGTTACTCTAAATAACAACATAAACAACTTTTGTTATGTGCATATTTGCCGAAAAACCAATAGTAAACGAAATATCGCTATTTTTAATTTCAGGCCTCCCTTATAACCCCCACTCTTGTTCGTCTCAGAGAAAATTAATATAGCCTAAAGTCTAAGTTGGGTTAATAGTAATATACATACCAAGTTTCATAAAATTCGGTTCAGCCGTTTACGCGTGAAAAGGTAACAAACAAACAAATAAACAAACAAACAGACACCAAAGAAGCAAAATGCAGTTATGGTGTCTATGACATGTGAAACGAAAAGTTATCGTGAAATTTCGCGGAAAAAATCAATGTACAGACAGAGGTTACAATTTTATATATATATAGATATATATATCTAATTTTGAACGGACCTCATTTTCGTCATCGAAGAAATCTTTCGAAAATCGGGGCATGAGTACGTCCTCAAGAGATGGTTTCCCTTAAGGGAAATCTGCTAAAATTCTGAATAAAGAATGATATTTGCTTCCCAGATGGATTTAGAGAACAGATGGTAGCTCACCAAGAGAGTGTAATGAGTATAATACTAATTATTGCTGCAGTGGATATAGTTTGAGGAATACATTCCACCCAATGTTCAATGCAGTTTATATGAGGAATATCTTATAAGATAAGATTCTTAACACCTTTTAACAAAAATACACCCTCAAAAATTATATTCAAAATATTCAACATAAGAATTATAGATTACCTATTTCTGGAATTGGAACTTTATTGAAATAACTAATATACTTACCGAAAACATCAATTTAATTTCAAACACATCCAATTATAGTCAAATATTTCTCAGTCATAATGTACTAATTGTATGAACACCAATAGAAATTTCTCCTGTAGATTCATCCATTTAATCAACCATCCAGTTACGAGATGTTCAAAAATCTACCCATTTCAGGTCTTGTGTACCTACTAAAAAGATGAATCGTATATTCAATGAAGGTGACTTCCCATCTTCATGGAAGGAAGTTATTCTCAAGTTTATTGTTTAAATTTCTCAAGTTTATTAGTCATTCATATTTTAAATACCAAAAAAGGGAAATCATACAAAAAGTTATACCAATTGCACTAACGAGCTGCGTTTCCACATAATTCAAAACAAATGGGCGATTCTCGCTTAGTATGGCTCCTTGAAAAAAATATACTCTACTTTGATTTTTATTCTGGATTTATATTAGGACATTCAACCATTTATCATATTCTTACACTATAAAATAAAATATTGAATGTTTCATAAATAAAGACTCGTTGGAGGCTAATTCCTTCGACATAAAAAAAACGTTGACACACACAGGGGTTGACCAATACTCACAAACATGATGATCTGGGTATTTCATGGAAATTTTTAACCGTTTTCCCAAGGTTCCTTTCAGACAGAACGTTGGGGTAACTGCCTATCCAACGCGTTTGATCCAGAAAAAGGGGCACAACAAGTAAGTGCGCTAGACATGACTCTATTCAAAGTTGGAGTAGATTCAATTAAACACTAATTCTCAGGTGACGTTTTATTCGTCCTACATTCCGATGATCTTCTATATTACAAGGCAGGGAATTCAGAGGATGAAATCAAAGATTCTCTAAAAATTTCAATAGTCTTGAACATTGGTTTGAAACCCATGGTCTTAACTTGCCTCTAGAGAAAAGTAAATATATCCCTTTTCTCCCGGAGAAAGCAACTCCCTGAATCACAATTACTCCTCTATTAAAGGGCAACAATCGACTTTCTGACTTGGGCACTCCATTTAAAGCAACTTCGCATTAAATGTAAAAAATCTGGTAACATGTTCGACATTAAAAGTAGTACGAAATGGAGAACAGATTGGAAAATAACGGTTCAATCTATCGGTCATTCCTAAGATCAGCTATAGATTATGAATGCGTTGGCTACAGCTCTGCAAACCCAATGCAGTGAACACACTGAATACTATACAAAGTGGGTCATCGTCTAGGACCAGGTGCTTTTAGAATCAGCCCAGCGATCAGCATATATGCGTAAAGCCGAATCAATGGCGCAATCTCTATGCCTTTGTAGCGGCGAGGTACTCGCGAATGAATAACCTTGACAATTAGTCGTCATCTCGTTGCTCTCCGTAATGCATTCGGATTGTGAATCACGTTTTGATTAGTGCGTGTTTATAACCTCTGAAAATCGGAGTCTGAAGTGCGGCCATTGACATTCGATTTGCGTTAATAACTTTTTCATATTTTATTTTTTGTTTAAATATTTTTGCTTGAGTTTAACAGGCCTTGACTTCTTTATGTCTCGCATAGCCTTCCTCATTGGACCTCGACGTGATATCAACTTTACAGGTGAGTACGCCATTTTAAATATGCATTCAAACGATTTATTTGACCTACTCACAATGGAAGGTGATGAGACCAAGACTCCTGCTCCCAATCCCCAGCCTGTTGAAGCAACTTCTATGGTCACAATTAAGTCCCAGCTGCCAAATTATTTTAAAAGTGATCCAGAAATATTATTTCTCCAGTGTGAGACTGTTTTTGAGTTATAATATATACGTAACTCACTAAAACAATTCCGCCTGGTGGTTTCGCAACTGGATAGGGATGTTAAACGTGATGTTATTGACCTCATCCGTAACCCCCTTGACGAAAATCCATATGGGAACCTTAAGTCAAGGGTCATGAATAGCTTCGGGGAGTCCGAAAATGTACACGTTAGAAAACTCATTGAGGACCAAAGACTAGGAGACCGCCGACCATCTCTCTTTCTGCGCGAACTCCAGCAGCTCGGTAGTACCGGCTAAAAATCCATTTGGCTCAAAGGATTGCCCAACGCCACGCAGGCAGCGCTCGTAGACCTTGCAAAGCTAAGCAAAATAGCCGACCGCATTGCGGAGTTAGCGACCCTGGAGCCTGTGAGGTGTCAGCAATGAAACCTTCCAGCTCCTCTCACAGAGAAAATCTGCTACTCGACGCTCTGGAGAAGCTCACCAAGCGAGCACACAGCCCTGGAGATAATAACTCCCATCACCTCCTTTTCATTTATGACCTGCAAACCCGTACTCGATATTTGGTGCCAGTAGCTGCCGTATCGGTTTACCCCGTGACAAAAACACCAAAAACTAAGCCCAGTGAATTCTCTCTATATACGGCGATCGGTACCCCCATCCCAACCTATGGCGACAAACTTATCCAATTGGACTTAGGCCTGCGTCGGAAAATAGTGTGGCGATTCATCCTCGCGGTGGTAGGGCAACCCATAATTGGAGCAGATCTGTTCTACCATTTTCAGCTAATGGTTGATCTAGCTGGCTGCCAACTGGTTGACAGGATTACAGGGGTGACGACGAAAGGGAAGCCGGATAACGTTCCAGCACCGACAATATATTCTGTTAATCACAAAACTTTTTTATGGCTCCTCACAATTTTATTTCTTATAAACGCTGAGCGCTTTCGGGGACTAAATCCCCATCATCAGAGCGTCAGAGCGTAGGGCGATCTTATAGGCTTGCTACACGGCTAAACCCTGCCGATGCACTGTTCGGCAGGGTTTAGCCGTGTAGCAAGTCTATAAGATCGCCCTACGCTCTGACGCTCTGAGGATGGGGATTTAGTCCCCGAAAGCGCTCAGCGTTTATAAGAAATAAAATTGTGAGGAGCCACAAAAAAGTTTTGTGATTAACCATTCATCACCCTCACCACCAGCTAAAAATAAATATGAATATATTCTGTCTCGGAAGGTCAATGGTACTCGGAACTTCTCCAGAAGTACCCTAGCCTCATATCAGCGACCACGTTTACTAAGAAGCCGACTCATCCCGTCGTCCATCACATAGAGACTCGAGGCGCGCCGGTCACCGCGAAATGACGACGGTTACCTCCGGAAAGATACGCGGCCGTGAAACCGAAGGCATGATGGAGGAAGGCATCATCCATCCATCCAGCAGCCCTTGGTTGCGCTACACATCATCCCGAAGAAGAACGGCGAAATCCACCCTTGCGGCGATTATAGGCAGCTGAAGGCCAAGACAATTCCCGATCGTTACGCCGTACCAAACCTCATTTCAATGCCAACCTCAATGGGAAGCGGATCTTCAGAAAATTAGATCTCAGAAAGGCCTATTTCCAAATCCCTATAGCCGAGCAAGATATACAGAAGACGGCTGTTATCACCCCATTTGGTCTCTACGAGTACGGGAGGATGTGTTTTGGCCTACGAAACGCAGCTCAGAGATTCCTGGATTCTGTTCTCTGTGGTCTCGACTTCGTCTTTCCTTTCATTGATGACATCTGCATCGGGTCAGTGGACGACGAAGAGCACAAGAGACATTTGGACGAAGTTTTTCGACGTCTCCAGGAACACGGTCTGACGATTAACCTCTCCAAGTGTGTATTCGGAGCGACGGAGATAGAGTTTTTGGGCCACAAGGTCACTCCCCAAGGCCTCACTGCACTTCCGGAGAAGGTCGAAGCCATCACCACTTACCCTCGCCCTACTACTGTCAAGGACCTGCGATGATTCCTTGGGATGATCACGCATTCCAAATGCCTCTGCCATCCATGCACCCTTGAATACCTTTTTGACTGGAGCCAAGAAAAATAACAAATCCCCCATCTCTTGGAGCGAGGATTCCATCAAGGCATTTGAAGATTTCAAGGAAGCCCTCAGGAACACAGCTCTGATAGCTCACCCGATTCCAGGAGCGAAGCTAGTTCTCGTATGTGATGTATAGGAGCAGCTCTACAGCAGAAAGAAAATGGAAACTGGCGGCCTATTGGATTTTTCTCCAGGACATTGACTGGGACACAACGGAACTGTTCAACTTATGACCGCGAGTTGTTGGCCATTCATCAAACCGTGTGTAGGGGCGTGCGGTAAGCTTTTGCGGTAATAATAGAAAATGTCGGCACCAAAATGTAATGGCGGGAAGCTTTTTAAAGGCAAGAATAAGAGAGAACATTAGACTGAACCATTTTGTATTTCTAAATGGAAAGATGGAGGGAAATAACAAAAATAACTATTTGAGTTCTCCTAAGAATCAAGTATGTTGAATTGATTAAAACTACATATAA
The DNA here is from genome assembly GCA_019009955.1 of Riptortus pedestris. Taxonomy (NCBI): domain Eukaryota; kingdom Metazoa; phylum Arthropoda; class Insecta; order Hemiptera; family Alydidae; genus Riptortus; species Riptortus pedestris. The sequence goes on from CM032228.1 coordinate 86,928,571, forward strand.
TACACGTTATAAATAGAGGTTGAGCAAGAAACAGAAAGAACTGAACTTTATAAACTAATTTAGTGGCAATATAAATATATACATAGAATAAGCGATTTGTCCTATATTGTTTGAGTTCTCATTTGATAATTTGCGCAAATAATGCTATCATTAATAACCCTCCGTTAGGCGCGGGTCACTTCCAAACGACTCTAGGCGCGGGTCACCTATGAGGTGACGATGGAGAAATTGTTGATAAAACTGCTTCTTAGGGCAAAAATAGAGTTAAACAAATATAAATACTTAGCTGAACAAATAGTAGACCTATTTTATTTTAAAACTTAGCGAAGTAACACATGAATATATCTTACAACTATAAAAATATTAATTCATTTCAGGTAACATGAAGCAATTTATGAACTATGAATTCGTTAGGTACTACTTACTTAGCTACTAGAAAACATATATAAATAAAGTGCAATAAGAATTGTTGAGAACTACTTATTCATTTGATTACTGCAGGAATAGCAAATACAAGAAAACATTTATGATAAAAAAGGAAATATAAACGTTTCACGTCGAATCTTTTAGTGTTTTCAAGTTCAACTCAGGTGAGTTTCTTGCCCAACATGTTTTACATAAAGTCTTCAAATTCATTCTCGCTCCTCTGCATGTGCCAGCTAAGTAATGAAGGCCTATATAGGCTTTTATTTCTGTGAAGTCCGTCACTTTGGCATCCCTCTGCCTAGAAAATTCTGGCTCAACGATTTTTATAAATTCGTTTGTGCAATGCATAATACTACTAGTAACCGTCTTATCAAAGAGCCAGAACCAGCAGTCAAGTTCATTAGTAACCTCCTTTGCCGCGCCCTTTCACTCCTGGAAGGTGTGTCAATACATTTTGTTTTCCTATTGTACGCAAAGGAAAGGTGGTTTTCCTCCACTTATAACGGTCAGCAATCTTTCTGTTCACACTTCTCAATGCAACATATTTTTCGTGTAACTCCTCATCGTCCCCATCACTTTCCGATTCCACGTCACTTTGTTCAGTCTCTGAGTCTATACCCCGTTCTTCCAAGCCGTCTTCATATTCCGAATCTGTGTCGTTCTGTATGTTATCGTCTTCTTCTAAAGGATCCATTAATGGGTGGTGGAGTCTAGCAATATCATTTTGATTACACAAGTCAAAAAATACGTATTTCCTGGTCCATTTTTTCTGAAAAATGTTTTAAAAATGCATTGTTAGTCGCGGTCACCTCAGAGTTGAATTCCCTATTTTGTAGGTATTTTTTACTATTCAAAAACAATCATGGCACAACGAACGTCAAATGATAAATATGTCTAAGGTAAATAGATTAAATATAGAAATAAAAGAAATTGAAAAACTTACAACTTTGGTCGCGGTGCACCTGTGGGGTGATTTTAACACAAGGAACGCACTGTGTACAAACTTCAAAGGTCAAACCTATACTGTTTTGAGGAGGAAGGGAAGCTAGAAGCATTGCTGGAGGCGGAAGTCGTTAGGTTTATTCAATCGGAAGCTATTAGAAAAACACCTCATAGATGCACCTGTCAGGACGCCGCGACTAACGGAGGGTTAAAATAGGCACCTGCGGGAAACGAATACGTTCCTAGAAGTGGAGTCCTCCTCCGTTGCTATTTTCTGTGTTCCGTAGAAGATCCGACGTCCAGCCGGTTGCGGCGATCAGCACAGGATGGCAGCTTTGCGGGAGAAGAAAAACTGACTGTGACTCTATCACGGGTGAATTCCAACTGAGCGGTTATCTATGAAGCAGTTATCTTTAGCGGAGGGAGGGGGGAAGGCCCCACTGGCCGTAAGAACGACCGCAGCGAGCGTCCAAGACCAACTGGCCGTATCCTTGTAACTAGCCGATGCCTTTTGAGTAGTTTCCGCTGTAGGCCACGGCCTTGGTGATCTGTATATGTGTGGTGGGTTTGTGAACTCAGCGAGCGCGGGAGATTCAAATTGAAATGATGACTGAACACCGTGCGACACTTTCGGTCTCAAGTGGAGGGTCGACATTTCACCATTTGGACTGACCACAAACCGCTTCTTTACGATTTCAGCAGAAGCCGGAAACCCCATGCGGATTCGGTGGGTAAATTAAAAGACTAATTGTCGAGGTTATTCATTTGTGAGTACCTAGCAGCTGCACCTTGGCGCACTGGGGCCACTGGGTACTAGGCTTATGGGTGTGAGTGCTAACATTTAGATATAAACTCCAGACCCTATGACCCTTCAGTATAAAGGAATCCAAAATAATTCCTGATTTAGGCATCAATTCTCCCTCTATGACTGTGCCTTTAACCGTCCTTGGCACATAATTAAATTGGCTATTAACTTATCGTTATGAAAATTTCAGAATTCACAACCACTCTCACCTATGTGCTTGAAAAAGGCAATTCAATACATTTGAACAAGAAAACTCAAACAAACTTGTTGAGAAAATGAACACACTGATGTGTCTAAATAGGTCTTTGGCGTAGATGAATTGGCAATAATAGGTGATCATTTTGTCACCTATAAACTCAATGCAAATTCAAATGCGTGGCTAAGATATTTCCTGAAATCAAGTGTGCAATCAAAGGTGGAATGTCTGGATGTATATTCCTCCCAAGTTGAAATGAAATATGATAAATCCAGGTAAAGAGGCTTTAATAAGCTGCTTAATAAAATAATGAAAGCAAACGAAACATCATGAACTCAAGAAAACCTCATCTTGCTAGTTGTCAATTTCCATAACATGCAGGACGAATTTCTCCTTGGTAAAACCTCCTCTGAAATTAAATCATCTACATTATATTTTCCCTCAAGTGTTCTTATTGAGTGAACTTTCATGTAACTTCGTTAGTGGTTTTTAGACTTTTTAGAAATATTTATAAACTACCATTTATTAGTTTGTACTGTTTATTTAATTTTGAAATGTCGTTTTTTCCTTATATTTATTATCTGTAAATACTCATTGGGATCATCATTTTTAATGTTTGATTGTTATAGGTTTCTGAATTCTATTTTACTTCTTTATTGCTAGGAATAAATATTTGTGAGGGAACAAAACATTTTTCGTTGATACTTAATTACCTGTGGTTCTTACTAGTATTTTTGTTTTAAAAAACACGTGTTTATTGATGTAGTAATCCGGTCTTTTAGCAGTTTTGTTCAGTAAAATGAGTGATCCAGGTTCCAAAACGTCAATTTTCCATTGATCATATCAATGAGACGAAGAAAACAATAAGGAAAAATAGCACACATTGATTGAGGTCACTTGTAGACGGGGTATATGAGAGTAACAGCCCGTAGTCTGTGTTGATACACAGATTTACTCACAAGACACCTGCTCCTGCTAATATTCTAGAAGGTTTTTAGATCTTTACGAGTATCTGGTTTATGGTTTTCACATTTGTGCCATAAAGCTCCAAATCATTGGCTATTCTATTGACGGGCTAGTAGGAGAATAGGGTAAATCTATGAAGAGATATTTAATTTGCCAATTAGAAGCAGGTTTCTTTACAGATGGTTTTTTGTAATCCTTCTGGCTTTCAGAAATACTTCCCCTCTACAGACTATTTCTCTCCTTGTCTAAATTCTGTGTGCCAATGGGGAAGACCTGGAGGTAAATTATAGCTGTAAGCAGCATTTGTCATGGGGCTATTGCCTATCATTAGACAGATAAGAAAACTATGAGCTAGGGAGGTATGGAGGTGCTCTACAACACTTCTTGTGTTAAGTGGATTTTCCAAACTCTTTGCTTCTAAAGCAAGGTCACGTTCAAGAGCAGAAGATTTGTCTGGAAGGCATTTTGTCGCCTTTATTAAGATTGTAGGAGGGTCTATTCCTACCCGGGTAAGACTTCTCTGGGTAAGCCGGATAGGATTAGGATGCCATGTGCCGATCTGGCTGTGGAGCATTGGAGACGGCTGCTCATGTTTTAGGCAATTATATTGCTACCAAGCAACTTCGAATCCGCCTGCATAATGAAGTAGCTCGCTTTGTAAGGCAGGGCTTTATAATGCGAGGATGGAGTACCTGGTTCGAGAATTTACTCGTAACCTCTGTTAGATCCTTTCGGACAGACGTAGTTGTTAAGTGGTGGACCACTGTGGCAGTTATTGATGTACATATTGTTACTGCAGCGGGAACATTGGAGGACATCTTTCAGAGGAAGAAAGAAAAATAGGACAGGTTGGAGCAGAAGAAGGCGGTTGCCCAGGTCGCCAAGGTATAGCCAGTCGTGGTCCGAGTACTCCCAGTGACCCAGAATTACAAAGGTGTCTGGCGTAAGAAGAGTGCCGACGGGTTGCGGGATTTAGGCATGAGCAGTACGGCAATGCAGTGGATCACCATCCTAGTTCTTCGCGGTTCCTGGATAGTCTGGGGCGTATTTGCAGCGAGGAATGGACGACTGGGTGGAAGACAAGGCATTGGCTGAGGCTGGAGGAGGTAATCGACTTGGCGAACGTTTTCCAAGACCAGGAAGTGTGGCTTTGTGATCCTTTATATTTTAGTGAAGAGTATTATTTTAATTATGTATTATGTGTTTTTTTTTGCATGTAGACGGGCAGAACTCCTTCTCAGGGTGCTTGCACCTTTCTTAATGATGTCCCATTGGGACAATTTTGGGGTTAGGGAGCCCCAGATCATGTATGGAGTTGTCTGTACCTCAAATTATTAATTGTGTAGAGGAGTTATTTATTATGTGTATTATGTATTTATTTTATATTTGCACCAAAGCCCAAATAAATAGTTAAAAAGTGTAAAGTGGATTTTCCCAACTCTTTATTTAATAGTCTTTATTTTTAGGTGGTCTGATGCAGAAGGTACCGGGAAAGCACTTTATGACGTTGTGCTACACTTTTTTTCTCCTATTTGTTCAGTTGGAATCAGAATTTTCTGAGCAATGCGCAAGTTTAGCCCGTATATACAACAACTATTAAATCAAGTTACCGTTAACTTTACTATTTACATTTTACCATACCGCTTGAAATTTTAAAAATTACATAATCACGATTAAATATTTAATTTTATCAGTCGTGAAGCCCTTTTATTTGTACTTAATCTCTTTATTCGTTACGTTCCTTAGTCTTCTAATAAAGGCAAACAGGATTAAATTTAAGAAGGAAACAGTCATTAAGATTACTTTGAACCAAAAAAAAACCAAACAAAAACAAAAAACATTGACATATTAAATCGTGCCACAAATATTGTAGATATGAAAGATATAATGTAAATGTTATTAAATAAATTGTCTAAAAAATCACGGTAGAGAGTACTTAATAAAATCACTCCATCTTGGTATACAAGATTATAAAATCAACAGAAATATTACACGATATCCGGCAATTTGCTTGTTAATAACTACAGTGATTAATCATGGCGATAATGGTGGTGGTCTGGAAGGGTTGCTGACATAATTGCGTGCTGAGAACATGTGTAGATAAAGAAGGCAGCAGTTTGCATTAGCCCTGTAATCAAGCTGTGACAACATCTGACCTAAAGCTCCCCTTTCATTGATTTACTCTCGTGACACATATTTTTCGCCAAGTACGTCTCACGAATCTCCAAGTTGTTATTACTCATCCTTTATTAATTAAATGTTGGTTATTTCATTCAATTTCTAATACATGTTTTCCAAAGAATTTATAGAAACAGCAATTGTTCGTTGTAATGTTCCTTAATGTAATTTGTGGCTAACCTATAATGTGTCTAGACCTTTTGCCACCTCAAGAAATTACGTTTACTTGTTGTCTACTATTGGAATCTATGATACTATAAACAATAATTCTGTACTCATGACATCAGAAAATGGGAAATTAAATAAGATGTGGTAAATAAAAAAAGTACGTCACGCAGGGGCTGCGTAAACTAAGCAGATTTCCCACGTGAAGCTATACAATAGAGAAATCTCTATACGAGAGCCGAACAGTTGCGGCCAAACTAGCTTTTGGCGGGAAACGTTCGTTATCGGCCCACATTTAATAAAAATGGAAATATCTCGGTTAATATTGAAGATAGAGAATAAATGTATAGAACAATATTTATAGTAAATGTAATTTGGAATAAGATTGGTTCTATACAATATTTTGATCCGACGTTTGGTAACGGAGATATTTCGAATTTTCAAACAATCTCCCCTCTAAACCTCCCCCTCTCCCTGGTCCGATTTCAGCCGTTAACGAACTTGATCTTTCTTTTTACATAAAACGACTAAATATCGAGTTTGGTAACGGTTAAATAATAATTGCGACCGTTAGAGCGGTAACAGACAAATATATATATATATATATATATATATATATATATATATATATATATATATATACAGTTTTGATCGGATCTCATTTTCGTCATCTCCTGGGTAGGATCGATGGACATTTGAAGAAAAATTTCGAAAATTCCGTCATGAGTACAACCTCAATAGCTGATTTCCCTTAAGGGAAATCTGCTAAAAAATCTATGAATAGACTATGGAATTAAGTTACTTTTTATTTTATTTTAAGGAAACCACTGTCCGAATTTTATGCCATGTAAGCACCATAGAAGTTACAAATTATAGTGTTAAACTTATCTATCTTGGGATTCGGATACTAAGGTCCAAGGGGAGGTAGTGGCAAGGCATCTATGGTTGGTATCATGCAAAAACCTCGTAATGAGATCAATATTGGAACCAGGAATGTGAGGCCGCTGCGGCTTTTAAGTTAGAAGAGGTAAAAGAACAGATGAATAGGTATAGTTTATGTGAGAACCGATGGCATGAGGAGGAACTCTGTTCAGATGACTTCAAGGTGATCTACAGCAGGTAAACTCTTAAACGTCTACCAGGTAACGTTAATCTGCTGGTGATTAAGCTAAGTTGCAAACTGTATTTACCTACATTAGGATACTCGGATGAAGAAGTCGACCTTGATGATCAAATAGAAGAGTTCTAGACAAATACCTACCACATCAAATGGTAATGCTTTTATTTTGGGAGATTTTAATGCTGTAATAGGTGAAGGTCATATCGCCGATAAAACAGTTGTGAAATACGGCCTAAGAAATTAGAACAATCGCGGTGATATGCTAATGTCATTCTTCAAAGAGCATAGTTTTGAGATATCAAATACGTTTTGTGAAATTTCAAAGTAAGAAACCTATTAGGATCTAGCCAACTGATAAAAAGTGGTTTCAAATGGGTTACATTCTTGTTCCACAAACATCGCAATAAAATAAAATCAAGATACAGCGATCCAGGAGCAGAAGTAGATTGCGACCATCAATTCGTAAAGGTTAAATGCAGAATTAGATTGAAAAACTAAAATATAGTGTATTCTAAAATATGGAACCTGGAGACATTAAATATGAAGGATGATAAAAAGATCATCAATCGCCTGGCATTCATCAGAAGTAAAAGAGGTAATCCGTGAAACGCCGAGATTTCTCGTAATTAAAATGAACTTCGATGGAGAAAGACTTTTATAAAGTAAGACCTTTTGCTATATCGCAGTTTTCTGAAGACAACACAGTATTTAAACAATGTCGTAGCGAAACCCATTAACTCAAATAACCTACAGTACATATGTTCAAAAGAAATAATTCACAGTAATATGTTCTATGATTTGCAAATACATGTCAGCTCTCACAAAACCAAGAATTCATCAAGAGACGTATTTTATGGCGTGAAATTCAGAAATCAAACTACAAAGAAATCATTAATGAATTAAAGGAGCAAGGGATAATTGCCGTGCGAAGAATGAACTTAAGATGTAATCCGCAGTCTCCTTTTGACTGTAAGTTTAATAGAGCTGAATTAGCTGAATATGAGATAATTCGGTACCTACTAGAGAAAGTCAGGCCGAACATTCTAAAGAGAATGATCTGTCACCGATGGCAAAGCCTCCGGCATGTTGCTTCCCGATGAAATGAACCAGTTTGCGCTTTCTGTGCAATTCTCGACAAGAAAACAAATGTAGTTCTCTGAAATGTAATCTAATCACTATGAAACATAAGACTGGTGATAGAAAATTGTCCAATCGTCGTCAGAGATTAGAACATTTTGAAAACTACGATCCATGAAAAACTGTCATAGAGAGATGCAAGATCCAAAATCTTCAAAAAGATATATTGTGAAGTCACTGCTCCCAAAGATAACATCATGAATTTGGAATAATCTTCCGATTTAAACAGATACGGCCCACTAATGGGGCTGTAAAACAATGCCTCATTGTTCGATGTTGTCCAAATAAATTTCGTCTCGATAAGAAAGTGATTTCGTTAGAAATAAGACTTTTCCCAGAAACGAAACACAGCAAATTTTCTAGCCTCGAGTGGCCTGCAAGTAGCATCAATGGCAGCAGTAACACCCAAACTAAGTCAAGAGAGTAGATACGCCTATACGACGCCAGCAAATCTACCCAAGTTATTCAAATGGCAACGCCACAATTCAACACTAGTAAATGTAGCAAACGCTTTGTGTAAAGGCAAAAAAACCTAAAAGCTTTAAAAAAAAGTAATGAGTATTTCGAGTACTATTAGTCATTTTTGAGGTCACTACTTGTTTATACTATTAGTGTTTTTAACACTTTACAGCGGTACACGTATAAATCTGGAATCTATTCTTTTACTCCATGATTATTCTCCAATGGAATATTAATGGTTTAGGCAGACATTCGGGTGAACAGAAACAACTCATTAAAAAAAATGGTCCCAAATATTTTAGCAATACAGCAAAATCATGCTGGCCATACTGTACGAATTCCAGTTCATGGTTTTACTGAGTTCAAAACTCCTACAGTTCTATGCAGTCAATACTTGATCTTTACACAACTCACCCACTCACAAGACGGCTTCAGGAATTACTCACGAACTTACAAACAGAAATGAATAAAATAATAACTATTCGTTGGATACCAGGACATTCAGACATCACGGAAAATATCTTGGCTGACAGACATGCAAAACTAGCGACTGAACTTGACACATTACACACTGATCACATTACAGGACACCATGCCATTAAACTTATTAAAAGAGAAGTCATTTTAAAATGGGAAGTGGAATGGCATCAGACAGACACAAAACTAAGAGAAATCAAAGACACTATTCGTGAATGGCAGTCAAGTAATCGGGACACTAGAAGAGAAGAAGTAGTTCTTGCTCGTTTGAGACATGGCCATTCACGGATAACACACGGACACCTCATGACTAGGACTGAACCACCTTTATGTACACTGTGTAACACACAACTGACTATCAAACACTTACTTACAAACTGCAGACAAATAACCGACAAGAACTTACCCACCAACCTATCAGAACTACTACACGACAACAGCCCATACATCGCGACAATCATGAAACACCTCCAACAGACACCTTTTCAACTATATTTAAAACTTTTACCAAAGACCTTACAAAAGAATTCGAATCTTCTACCATTAATATACACTGGAGAAAATGTAACCGTGCCGACCTACGACTGTAGATATTTTAACATATTTTTCTTTTATTTTAAGGAGGCTATACCAACTCTTATTTTTATAATATGAGAAGTGTGAATCGCTAAAATTGCGACACAAATAAATAAATAGATCTGCACAACAGACGTTGGTGTACCAATATTCGTAAAGTATCACATTTACATTGAATATGTACCAATCCCCACTTGTTTACAGGCATTAGTGGTTACAGAAATCACTCCGTATCAAGTGACTCTATTCTCCTTCTACATCCCACCCAAAGAAAATTTCAATTGTGAATTCTTTGATGGTTTCATATCCCAGCCCTTAATATTACTTGGCGGCTTTAATTGCCAAAATTGTGCTTGGGGAGTAAATATATGTGACTCTCTGGGTACGAATTTAACAGAGAGAAATATCTATTTTTGAGGTGCTGGATGGTGAAGGAATTATTATCTCAGGTAAGAAAAAACGCCTCGTTCCTTCACTATTCTTTATTCGTTGTGACAGAGCGCTTTCAGAGCATACGCTTCATCATCAGTGCCCTGATGGCAAACAAATACCATAAAAACGTTGTAGAATATGTCATTTAATTGAGAAATTTAGAAAATATATGTACATGTCGATGGTCAAGAGTTAAAACATACAACTTTAAATTACAACCTAAGAATTAGTGTCCCAGTGACTATTTACAGAAATAATAAAAAATATTTTCACAGATTAAAATTAAAAATTAAAAACTTGTCAGTAGAATATATACACAATTTCAATAAATAGTTAAAATAAATAAATGAATATTTACAGTTAAAAAGTCTAAAATAGAATAAATAGTGAAAAACGAATAGTCCAATTAAAATTAAAAAACCAAAAATGAAAAAATGAAGGAACAACCACCGGAGGAGCTACAGAAAGCAATACATACAAAAAACGTAAAAGAAGAAAAATAGAAAAGCGAGACAATGACTAACCTCTTCACAATGATGTGACAGGAACCAAGGATTCCCTGTGACTGAGGCCTCGGGACCGGAGAGCCATGAGAGAGGCTTCCGAGACATGCCTCAACCTGGTTCCTTCTCCCGTCTTATTAATATTCAGGCCTCCTTTTTTTCATCCTATCTCGCTTTATGAATACGTTTTCGGCAATGCTCAGGGTCTTGCCTTTTTTTGCTTCGTAGAGCAGCTCATACTTTATAGCAGATTTCTCATGACCCTCCTTCTTGATACTCGCGGTCGCGACCATTTCCCGATTTTAATTAATATCAAATTTAATGAAAACAGAATCCAATTTCTAAATACTCCTCGGTTCATTACAAATAAAGCAGGATGTCCAAGATTCCAGAATTACATTATTGACAACATAATTAAGGGCCCGATTAATTCAATAGACAAATTTACATAATTCATATAACAAGCTGCGTACAATTCTATACCTAAAAATGTTCCATATCTTCAGAAAAATCCAGTTACATGGAGGAACGGAGAATGTGCCACAGCTGTAGAGGAACAAAAGAGAAAATTTCAAATCTTCTCCAGATGTCCAAGCCCTTAGAAAATATAAAATAGCAAAAGGGAGAGCTAACGCCATAATAAGGAAGATCACAAAGCGATGCTGGATAGAATTTATTTCATCCATAATTAGGCATACTCCACCTAAAGAAATTTGGCAACATATTAATAACATTAAAAATAAAAAAATATTGCCCCCCTATTTCCGGCTTAAAAATTGATGATAAAATTATTCAAAACCCTTTGGACATCAGTAACGCTCTTGGAAAATACTACCAATCACCATTTGATGCTAATTCTCAAAATAAAAAAAATTTTAGAATTCAAAAAATATAAAGACCAAATTCCGATTCAAATTTTACGTGATACTTCTCCCCCATTAAATGAATTATTTAATGCGCATGAATTTAAATATTCTATTAAAAAGTGTAAACAATCTGTGCCTGGAAAAGTTGGTATATGTTACTGTTCAGTCGTCAGTTTGAATTTTAAATTTCCCGCGCTCGCTGGGTTCATAGACCCGCCACACACACATGCATATCGCCAAGGCCGTGGCTAAAGCGGAAAAACACATGCAGATCAAGAAGGCATCGGTTAGCAAAAAGGACACAGTCAGTTGGAATTCACCCGTGATAGAGTTACAGTCAGTTTTTTCTTCTCCCGCAAAGCTGCCATCCTGTGCTGATCGCCGCAACCGGCTGGACGTCGGATCTTCTAAGGAACACAGAAAATAGCAACGAAGGAGGACTCCACTTCTAGGAACGTAATCGTTTCCCGCAGGTGCCTATTTCAATAATGCTAGCATTATTTGCGCAAATTATCAAATGAGTACTCACACAATATAGGACCTATCGCTTATTCTATGTATATATTTATATTGCCGCTAAATTAGTTTATAAGTTAAGTTCTTTCTGTTTCTTGCTCAACCTCTATTTATAACGTCTATTATATGTAGTTTTAATCAATTCAATATACTTGATTCTTAGGAGAACTCAAATAGTTATTTGTGTTATTTCCCCTCATTTTTCCACTAGAAATACAAAATGGTTCAGTCTAATGCTCTCTCTCTTATTCTTGTCTTTAAAAAGCTTCCCGCCATTACAGTTGCAATATTCTTAAGAGACTCCCTATTGTGGCACACATCTGCTATCTTTAACATATTAACTACATTTTTGCATGGAAATAGTCTATAACCACACCTACAATTTATTGAAGGCCTGCCTATTCAAGTCTATTCCATCCAGCTATAGGCCGATATCCTTAACCAGCTGCCGGTCAAAGATATTCGAAAGAATGATGGACACACGTCTAGTATGGTTCCTTGAATCAAATGAACTCCTTTCTAAATATCAATGTGGCACTACGCCTAATCACTCCACCATGATTACATAGTAAACTTAGAACGTGATATGCTAAATGCATTTATAAAAAAGAAACCCGTACAAGCCGTGTCATTTGAAATAGGAAAAGCTAGTGATACAATATGTAGAAGGTCAAACCTACCTCTGCTAGCTGAATGGAATATACAGGGAAGAATACTTATTTTCATAAAATCTTTCCTTAGCAAAAGAGCATTAAATTAATTATATTAAAGACGTTTGGCACCACCACCTTTACATCGTGATGGTATACTGCTCCCGTCATTATAGACTATGAAAGTGTAGTTTTCTTGGGAGCCAGATTGTGGATAGCTTCCATTCCATCTGAAACAGAAATGTTTCGTGAAATTTCGAGAAAAAAAATCAATGTATACGTTATAAATTTATATGTATATATATATAAAATGTCCTACCTGAGAGATTAAAAATTCACCAAACTCGGATTTAGCATTGTTATGAAAAAATGGCGTTAAGGAAGCATATTGGAGATTGTTAAAAGTTAGTTATTAATTTTGTTCAGAGTTTTAGACAATGAATCAGAGTAAGCAGAGGTGTTTCCCCGAGTCGGGGCGACATGATGAGACAATAAAAGTTAAACAACAAGAGAGCTGCTGAGAAAGGCGCGGATAAACAGAAGGCTTTTTGAATATAAGTTTACATTATGGAGTTATAACGAATTGGTGAGGAATTATAGCAATTGCTAATGGCGGAAACTGAACGGAATGCTGGATCCAGAAAGTTGTCCATGTTGATCGATTGTTAATAGTTTCAGGTTTCTCAATTACTTAACAATGTTCTTTATGAACTTTTACTATGAAAATAGGGGGAAGTACTATTGTAATTCACAACTGTTTTGGCTTCATTATTTTTAAAATGAAAAGAGATGAATGTATACATTTCTTCAACGAATAAATTAACTTGGAATAGGTTGTCGAATTAGACTAGAATTTATTTCAATTGAGATCAACAACTTTATTAGAGTGATACCTGTGAGCGGAGGAAAAAATCTAATGTTTAACATCACATTATGAATTTATGAAAAAAATAATGTGATTAAAGAGTGCTTGAAGAAAAAAAAACAGATATACAGTAATATCTCGAATGAAGGCAAAACAACTGAAATAACAGTAAATGTTCAAGAACGGAGAAATGACGAACAAGCGAAAATGATCCCTTCTTCTTATATATAAAAACACCCTTCAGATTAAAGTTCTTTAATTTAGTTGTATGCAAAAAATATATATTTTTTAATACATCTGAGCAGCTAGTTTACCCGGAGGTTTACTAATGAATGTTAAGAAATAAATGAAATGATTCTCAAAATAGGTACTTGTTTGTGTGTGTTTGACACACATTTTTTTATATTGTTTTATGTGTTACATAATTTTTGTATAATATCAAATACAATTTTAAATAAAATTTATGATTAGTTTTGAAGAAGATGTTATGAGCTTCTATGTAGACAAAAGTTGTTTCAATGTAATGTTCAAATAAATAAGATGTTTTGAATATAAGAAATGTTATTAAAAGTTTGTAGGAGTGACGATCCTTATAAAAAAAATGATAGAAATAATGCAACTCCCTATAGCTTACACAATGTTTAATTTGCTATTTTTTTTAAAATTCTTAATGAACAATATTAATTGGTAAGATATTTCTGTGCTATGAAGTGAAGTGTTTTTACTAATATTAAATTTTATTTTACATGCAAACAGTTGACACTGGTGTTGTACAATTGATGCTGAAATTGTATTGTGCCGTTGTATTCTGCTAAAAGTGCTGCCAAAATGACTAAATACTAATAGTCGCAAAAATGTATATTTATGTGACATTAATGCTCTTCCTATTGCCAGCACTGATAATATATTCTTTTAATTGAGAATATATTCCAGTTGTTTTTAATTATTTAAATATTATCTTTCAATAGATTCGACCAGCCATGTATGTTAATTCTTTGGCAATAAATCTCTTTTTAATGCCGTTTAGTCTCATTCTCTCATTTACTATGAAAAATCCTAATAATGACCTCGAATCTTTGAATGTTGGCAAATCATTATCAGATATATTCATTGCACCAAGCGAAATATGTTATAATATTGTATAATATTCTGAGAATTGTGTCCTAATGCAAATTTAATTCTATCTAATTTGGTGCAATTCTATCTATTTACGTGTATTTAATGAACTAATTTAATTCTGTGTTCTTGTATCAATAGAGTCAAATATAGCAATACAAAAGCATTTTCGTGTTCTGCTAGTACGATATAAACGTTAACTTGTTTCACATGGCCCTTGATCCGGAATATCTGTCGTTTCATCTCATATACCTTTCACGATTGTTCCATAAATAATCATTTATGCTGCTTATCTTGCATGTTGTCTTTCTTCCAACTATATCTTAATTTTCTCATACACTCAAATTTTAACTATATCTGACTGACTAGAGTTTCTATTGCACGTGTCTTACCATTTCATATTTATTCTTGTAAAATAGCTTCATTTCCAGTCACCCGATAGATAAAGGTTTCCACACTGTGCCATCCGAAATGGATTTTATCGTTGGAATATTGTGCAAATAGATTCCGTCTCCCATCCGAATATCACTTAAGTCACAATGTTCATTTTACTATCACTGAAAAAATATTCACTATATTGAGAAAATATTCCATCTACCTTTATTTAATTAAATATTATCTTTCAATTATAGAGGAGCCTTTTATGTTAATTCTTTGGCAGAATAGCTCTTAGTAACTTTAAGACGTGGGTCCATTTCTCTCATTTACTTAGAAAAATCCTTAATCCCTAGGTGTAAAATGACATTAGCCTGTAAATACCCCATTTCAATTAGCCTTCATACAATAATTCGGTGGTTAATTTATGTCAAAAGTCTGTCACGCCAGGGCTGCGTATTCTAAGCAGATTTCCCACTTGCTGATAATACAGGACATCTCATATTGTATTCAAGGCTGAAAACTAAAAAAAAAATGCTTAATAATATCTCGATTAATATTCAATATACCAATATTTATAGGAAATTCAATTTGTAATAAATAGTATTGGTTTTATACAATGTTTCGTAAACGTGTATCAATGGAGATATTTCGAATTTTCAAAATTCCATTCCCTAACCCCCCCCCCCCCTAAAATTAACAAACTTCAGTTTTACACAAAACTCTTGTACATTAGGTTTGGAAACGATGAAACCAATATTACGACCGTTATTGAGGTGACAGACAAATACATATATAGTTTTAAACGGTCCTTATTTTCGTCATCTACTAGGTTGGATCGATGTGCATTTGAGGACTTTTTCGAAACTCGATTCATTAGTAGAACCTGAATAGCTGATTTCCCTTAAGGGTAAGCTGCTACATAAATGACTTTCAATACAAGTGGTAATAACATGTTATTAAATACAACAATGGTTCCGGTTCATTTTTTCATGAAATTATAATGAGTAAGACCTATTAAGAATGCTTTTATAATGAGTTTAGGGTATCCTTCGAGGGCTGATTGGTGTTGACCTACGAGCAGGTTTTATATTCAGTGTATCATATTAATACACATTTAATCACATTCTCCCAGAGCAACTGTTGTTTTTCTGGCGTTTGTTCGGTGTATCAATATTACATCGAACCATTTCATATTCATTAATTTCATGACAAATATAATAAAGCAATGGTGAAATTTATTGTATTATCAGAAGAAGAATGCATTATTTGCCACGAATAGAAGTTTGAAATAAATAAGCGAAGCTTTAAGCTAAGTGGATTGCTGTTAGATAAGCTTTGATGATAAGTTTTGTGCTTGAATTGGTGGGCAAGCCCTATGAATCTGCCAGTCCTAAAGTCTGCCATTGACTTAGTAATTGAGTCACCATTGGGATTTACTAACTCTCTGTTCATTTTAGTTACTTCTTTATAGATTTATTTTCAATGACTCATGACAATAAAACAAGAAAAATTAACATTGTCTTTTATTATTATTATTATTTTTTTATCTTCTGAGTCTATGAAGAATTTATTGGTTCTCCTTCTCAATGACCTCTATTTCTCCATCAACATTCTTTAATGTTTTTCCTTCAGCTCAGTCTATATTTATAGCCTGGTACCAGGTCGTGATTGATAGAATGCCAATAGTATTTTTGTCGTGCTTTCCCTTCAACAAAGATCCTTATATCTTAGCCATTGAAAATTATACTTTATTACAGTGTACTTTACAGTAAAGAAACGTAGATCCAAGAAACTCGACGCCTATTTGAAACTTAATACCCGTATTCTTGATTACTTTCAGTTCACTGTGGGGGTCTTAATATTTTGAGTTTTAAATCCATGCACACAGATGCAAACCCCCAAAATTGTCTTCATATAGGACCATATAAGGGGAGTATTAGCAAAAAGTTTGGAAAATAATTGTATCTTAACATACAACTCTACAGTAACTCTGGTGAAAATGTTGTCATAGAATGCCACTGGGATAACAGGTATAACTCTAAAGACCCCCTCTACCAGCTGAATCATAAGCTGCTTTGATGTCAATGAATAGGGAGTGCATATCGTGTTCAATCTTCCACTGCTTCTCAAGTATCTGTTTGAGTTTAAGTATCTTATCCGATGTGCTTCTTCCTCTTCTGAACTCTGCCTGATAATCCCTAGGGCACTTTTGCAGCACGGGTACTCTTCTGGGAGCAGTGCGGTTACCCTGTAGATTATATACTGATTAGAGGAGCATTCTTCAGGATTGAACATGTGCGGCCTGTGTTCCGTTCTTCCGGGATGCGTTCCTTCCATCATATTTTTAGGATTGCCTAATGTATCCGGCAGAGCAATCTTCTTTGAACAGCTCGCCATGAAAACCCGTCAATTCCAGGGTCTTTTCGCTTTTTGATTTTGTCCATGGTCATCTCCACATCCAAGAGATCTGGCTCCTTATCCATAATTACTTCCAGGTCCTCAGTGTAGTCCATGTCCTCATCAACTTAAGGCTTTTCCTATTCAGTAACGACTGGAAGTAATCCTTTCAAACCTCCAGCGCTTCCTCCTTTACAGCTGTTTTCCATCTTTTATTTTCATTTGAGTGTTTTTTCCTTTAAAACAGTTTTATTTACTTTTCTTATATTAGCGTAGAACTGCCACCATACATACAACTCTGCACTTTGTCCTCTGTGTATTAATCATTTAATGTGCAATAAATAAATGTGTCGGGAAAACTGTGTCTTTTTTCCACTCACATTGCAACCCGTCATTCTAAACAAAATATTCAATATTCGTCCAATAGTTTTTTTTTTCACTTACTTTATAAATGAAAGACTGACCACAGAGGACTTTCGTGTTGTATGATGAACCGAGGGGGTTATACAGTAGGCAACAATGAAAATTGTGAAAGTTATTCTCCCTGAGGTATACATATGTCACGCACAACATTAATACATGTAAAACATGGAAAGAACAGTGATTACTAAGCCGTAGAACGTTTTCCCTACGTCGTCGTTAACCGCTCTAAATACTACTTATATTCATGGTCCTATAACATCTTGCAACGCAAACATTCATTAATTCATATAGTTTTAACATGTAACCTAAATAAAAAAAAATATATAACTATATTTTAGGAAAAAGATGGAGAAAAAGTTCGTAAAATAACAGAAGATCTATTTGGATATAAGGAATATGTTTAATTGGGTCGTGCTTTCTAACTTATCTAATGCGAGCGGTTTATAGCCTTTGAAACGATTAAAACAGATATAAAACGTTAAGTAAGATAAGTGGCACGCGAGGGAGGTAGGAACGCCCCCTGACGACATGGAATTACCACACTCCATATTAAGTTCACAACAGGAAAATGGCAAACTTTTTAGCCTTCTTTGTGGCCGAACAATCACATCATATTCTTCTGAATAATAAGCCAAAAGGTCCCTTAAATTATTGGATACAATTGGTGAGTTACTCATTTTTAGCAGATTTCCCTTTAAGGAAATCAGTTATTGTGGACGTACTCATGACGCGATTATAAAAAAAATAAAAGTTTTTAAAGTACAAGATTTTTGTATCCTCATTTATATTGTTAAAATGGCGATATGGATGAGGATACCAAAATGTGAGTTATAGATATTACAGGGCAATGATAACCTGGTAGTTTTTCGCCCTAAAACCTTACGAAACAAAGAACCAGTGGGTGGGGGTTCAGTGAAGGGAAATTTCGAAAAATCTTAATATTTACGTTATTATGTGTCGCTCTTATATGATATGGAAGGGAAAACTCCTTTTAATGCCTCTTCATTAAGTCAAGATAGCATATAGCATTAAACGGCAAATGAGAAGTTTCGATTTAGAGAGTAATTACAATCCACCCACTCAACCAACTACTCCACTACTGCCGATTCTAGAAAATTACTCTAGAAATTGGCATTTAACAACAATTTGCAAACTCATTTCCAAATTAAAGTGGTTAACATTTTCAACATACAAGTTTTTGAGAATATAGTGAAACAGTAAAAAGAAGTTTAAAACTGATTATTTGAATTTAGAGGTCACATCCTTTGTTGTAAATGTTCAAATTTGTTTTCTGTGTCTTATTGAGGCAAGGGAAAACCGACGCACGAATTATCAATTATTTATTCATGAATCCTGAGTTTAAAGGAAAGCCGGTCATCTAGTTTTGTATTTCTTAGTAGTTCACCTGACATTGCTAATTTCTTAGAATTTGTATCTAGAATGTTATAGAAGATTGTTATGAAATAAATAAATGACCAATGATGAAATTGTTATTTTTGTTCCTTTGAAGGTGTGATGTTCGACAAAAAAAACGCTACTCGAGCTGACAATGATCTCAGGGATTCGATTTTTTTTGCATCTCTAATTTTAAAATGCAATTTAACATATGATTACTCAAGGGTTTGACATCGTGGCATAGGAGCCTTTCAGGTCCTACTCTCGGCAAAGGTAATACCTCAGATGCCCTCGTACCCCCTCCTGCCCTTACACCGCGCTTAAGAACTGCACCTCAATAAAAAAAAAATCCTTCTCTTGGTCCCCCTTCTTCTTCAGAATCCTTCCATGGCACTAACGTCCACTAGCCCATCGCTGAAGTCGTCGTGAGCATCATGTCCGTTGCCTCTAATCAACCCTGGTTCTGTTGGCATCCTTGGTTTGCTTGACGATAACTGGGAATGAGTAAAACATATTCAAAATTTTAATTAGCCAATGAATCACGCCGTGGACGGTTTTCAGACCGACACGAGATAGAGCAACAAGCACCTCACTCCGCCAAATGTGACCTACTGTTCAAAATTTCTCCTTCCCCAGTATCCAAAGTCACATTTCCCCATAAGTCCTTCTCTGTCAACACTATTCCTCCCCCAAAAGCCTATCTGTTTTTTTTTAAGTCCCTCAATATACTGTCCAGTACCTCACTTATGTCTTCATAGGGACCAAAAATAATAAGAAATGCCTTTTTTTTGGGGGCCCAGCTGATTCCATGCTCTTTCTAATGTCGTTGACTATCGCTAATAAATACGCGGAATTAGAATATAGAGCTGATTAGCATACTAAAAACACTGACTCCCTACTTTTCAGCAACATAAACATTTGTTCTTTGCATTTCCCAAACCCCTCCACGAACCTATCTTGCCAACCTCTCTCATTTACAACGTAACCTTAGGCGATTGAGGAAATATCTTCCTCTCTCCCTGAAACCTTGTTGCTGTTAAGATTTATTTTTATGTGTGGTTATTTCTTATCATTCTTTACTGTTTTATCAGTTTTCCTTTGTTTACAATTTTGTTTTCCCCTCTCAGAACCTTTTTACTTTCTCTTGTTCTCCATTTAATAGTTTTTTATTGCATTTTGAATAAGTTAAGCAAATCAAAATTTTCCCCATAGTCTTATACTTGATTTGTTCACTATTGCAGATCTGAAGAAAGTTACTAAAGGTGCCAGAAATTATCATCATCTAAAATATACTCATCATTTTGTTTGATTAAGTATTAATCACCGTTGTTGCGAACCTCCGAAACATAAATATAAATTAGCTAAAGCAGAAAAATCTTTTAAGATCCAACGACTATAATGCACAAGGGATTCTGCAAAATATTCACCTCTAGGATCATTTCTAGGGACTCCGATCTTTCTTTTTCTTTGTATTGGTACACAGCCAATTTCAGCTGGACAAGTCTCTAGAAACCTAAGTTTGCTGTGTCATGAAGACGAGAAAAGAGTAATAATACATTTAACATGGTACATGTAATAATACATTTACATCGTGTTTTAGATCCCAACTTCTCGAGTATCTGTTTCACAAATTATCTGATATTACATGCTTCTTCGTCTTCAGAACTTTCCCTGAGGACGTTCGTAGAACGGATTCATTCTGTTAAGGATTATGTATGCCAGGACATGACAGTGAGATTTCGGGGTAGTTTTCATATATACTCTTTAGAGGAGCCTTTCTTCAAGGTTCAAATTTCGACTGAATAAATAGATGATGTTTATTTGTACGTTTATAGTAATTAGTTACATTTAGAATAGAAGGGGTAAAGGGGATCGAGATAATCACCTCAAGGAACTGTTCTTACTATAAAGTGACGTTGCCACCGTTTTACGTCATGATGAGACAGTAGCCGGAGGTTACGAGCGTACGTCACTCGTGTACCTGAGCTGTTCCATCGATTCCGGAGCGTAGTATAGTGGGGAGGCCGTCGCGGGCGGGACCTGGAAGGGGGCGAGTGCATGCGCGAATCGCATCGACCGCTCGGCGCAAGGTCAAGCAGAGAAGGAGGTCAGAAGCTAGTACTACTCACACCCTGGCCGAAGAGGACGTCTACCCCACGGTGAGTCTACACCATCTCTCTTGAGAATCTCTTATATCCCCCTACCCTCAGGTTATCTGTTGACGCTGAGTGCTCTACCCTCCTTAGGGTAAATATCACCAATAGGCCTATCTTCAAGGACCCTCGCTGTCTCCGCCGGCTCCAGTATCTCTTACCACAGGCTTGAAAGGTTATACACAAAGGAATTAGATATGCATTTCCTCCCCATATTCTTAATGACATTATGAGATATATATTCTTACAAAAATAATCTTTACTCTTAATTGATCTCTTTTCTTTGAATCGACGGAAAATTTGACGCAAAAATATTGTAGAAGCATTTTTGAATTCAATATCTAGAACCAGTTGATTTTCATTTTATCAAGAGCTTCTTGTGTTTTCTTCATGTTCAGTGAAAACATAAGAAGTTTCCACCAAATAAAAGAGCGCTTATTTTCCATTGAATAATTCATTTTATTCCAAGGAGACAAATAGAACATCAGTGACTTGGAAGCAAGACATTTTTTACGCACTTCTATATTTGAAATTTACGATATTTTGGAGTGAATAATAATTATTCAAATAAATTTATATACTATTATTATGTATTAAGACCAGTGACCTCTAGATGACCTTGAGGTTGATAAAGGGCACCTAAAGGTTCTCTAGTAGAAAATAAATACTATATTATCACATATATTTAATGGAAATTTATTTAATTAGTTACAGCAGAAATTAAAATTAATAAATAAAGGGTACTAAATAGTCTTCAATATTTTCCTAAACGACCTCTCGGACATATGTTTTACTTTGAAAATCAGAACAAAATCGTTAACTATTTTTCAGCACACATTTATGATCGTTGACAAGTGGAAAATATATTATTGAAGGTACATTTCTTATCCTAGTATTGATGCACAGTTCACTAGGTCACTGAAGGTTGTTTCGGCGCAAGGACTATATGGCCTACAGAGCACGTAATTTTTACTTTTAACAATATTTTTTTCCAGAACATTCCCATGTCGTAAACGTCTTAAACAAACATGGTGATATAACAATTATAAGCTATAACTGTATTTGTAAGTTACAGGAAACAAAATACTTACTCTCGTATCTTAGATTTAAGGTGGTTTTAAAAGAGCTTAATGTTTTTCAGGAATGTAATGATTTAGTTGATATATTTTTTTTCTCTTTGTCAGGGCATATATAAGATCTTAAAGTATTCTATACATAATAAGAAAGGATTGGTTTTTCTTTTTGGGAGAGTTTCTTCTATTATTACTTGTATTTCCGAAAGATAACTATGTGAACATTAGAATTTAGAATGGTCTTATTCAGTCTAGTACTGTTTACGATTAACTTTTCTTTCCCTTTTGCAAAAGAAATGGGTGCAGAAAAGCCAAATTATATTTAATAACAAATTATGAGTGTCATTGGGGAAACTATGGACACCTCTTATTGAAATCTGCAAGTGCCTTGGTAGATTTTTATAATACTATTCTGCAATGAACTACAGCACATCTTTATCAATGCTTTAGCAAAGAAGTGTCTTATAGTCTGAATCTAGAAGCAGGTAAAGATCGGTTTGATGACCTAGAGGTGACGACCTTTTTAAAGAGTATAATTAATGAATATAAATGTACTTTAAAACGAAAAGTTCTTCCAAAGAAAACTCCCATGAGAGTATTTTCGTTCGCCTTTCTGGTACAACGCGTTTCTATTAAAATGAGACGAAGTAATCTAATTTTCCTGTTTTGCCAAGGCATTTAAAATATATGATCATTTCTATTGTATTATTCGGAATGAATGTAGATGGTGGCCGTAGCAGAAAATATACATAGGAGCATTCATTAAACAGAACGAGTACGTTTTTTCCATAAAGTAATCTACATCACATATAATTCATGAGGTTATCATAGGTGGCTGTAGACAGGAGATTATCTCAAGAAGGGAATGGTCAAGAGGTTATCAGGGCAGTCAGAAGAAGGCTCCTTGTAGACTACAATGTTAAGATGAACACCTTAACCGAGATGTGTACCAGGAATAAGATTAGATAAGGTACAGAATCTATGTCGTCTGGAAGCCTATCACTTAGGGCAAGGAATGGTGAGATCCTTTTTTAAAAGAAATAAATTACCAAAAAAGTCCCCGACGCGTCAGGCTATCGGGCACTACTCTCGGACTTTACTAAAGAAAAATTAAATTAACACTATTTTAAACTTAACTTTGATTTATATGTAATAAGAAAATGCGTCCATGGAAACTTAATTACACTTATAATGAAAGAAAACCTAGGCCATAGGAAACTGGCTCCACAACGGTGGTGTCCTGCCGTTTCCCAGTCCCACTTAGCATGATAAATTTATAAAGTTGACGTTAATAATTTCAATCTTTTCTTAATAAAATAATATTCCCATTGTTTTTGGTCGATTTAATGTACCCATTCATTGTTCAATGAGAAATTAAAACGTATTTCAAAGATACAATAAATTCAAAAATACTTAAAGTTTTGGTAACGATTTAACTTTTTTGAAGGACACTGTTAGAACCATATCTTATGATCAGAAATATCTGTAATATTTGAGCTGAGTAATGTACGGCATGTGAGGATCAGATATTCAAGTGGGACTGAGTGAAATAAAGGGCCTTTTTATAAGACTAATATTTCTTGAAGAGATAGCCAATACTGTACTCATTCTCAAGGACTCCTGATTTCGACCATATATTCATGATTGCTATCAGCGTTTCTCTAGCCTTATTCTAGCTTTTACAAAATCTTTCGATCTTAAAATAACATCATGCAATAAAGTACCTTCTAATATCTGACTAAATGCGCTTAAATAAACAAGCAAAATACCAAGACGTCAGTTGAAATGATCAAGATATGGTAAGAACTTGAAGCCCTCACCTCAAACGATTGTGTAACAAACAGTTGGATAGATAAGAATTTCATTTTGAGTTGAATTTTCTTGAATGACCTAAAATATGAAGAAAAATCCCCCGTATTCAATTAGAATTTCAGACGAACCTTAGAGGTTTATTAATGTAGGTTATTTTCTGCTATCAAACAAACCAAAAGAGATGAGAACATTCGCAACTGGGCTTCCTTACGCGAAGAAGCCAGCCTGAGAATCGGAAGGATGCTAAATTGGAGGCCATGGTTGCTGATGGATTGTCGTGACTAGATAGGATCCCATGTTTCCATGGCTTAGTTTTTCTTCTTAGATTGGTGAATAGTTATGTATCAGAACATTTTTGTTATGATAAATAGGCATTCAATAATATACATCATTTGCAAATCTGTTGAGATGAGTATAAAAAAGTAATGTCTAAAGAAATTGTTCATTAATGTCTCGAGCCCAGCACTAATTCTTTCTGATGACTGACAAGAATTGAATAATGTAGCCAAAAATCAAACAAAGATCATAGATAGTGGGAAGAAAACAGAAACAGGAATTTATGAAAAAAATCTTGCATTGAACTGATAATGAAGTATATATTATATATGGCTACACATTACATTATTCTAAAAATACATTTGACAAGTACTAGAAGAAAAACAATCCTAATTTTTTTTAATTTATTTTATTTTACGTCCACTTTATGCTACTAGGCTAATCGGGACGGGTTATCTACAGGTTACCATCCTATTCTAGCCAGGGTGGGCACAAGGAGTTTATTTAATGAGCCCGTCATTAAATAAATTTCCACTGCCCAGGGCGGGATTCGAACCCGCCACTCTAGGTCTGCCATGCGAGATTAGGACCAACGCCCTAACCCGCACGGCCAACCCGAGCCCCGATAATGAAGTATGTTTAACCCTAATGTAGAATCTACCAGTAAACAAAGATCAAAAAATACATTACAGACATTATGTAAGTCCATCAGAATAAATTTCCAGACACTAAATATATATTAATATAAACAAATCTCTACTATTTTCACGCTAATATCCCTAACTGGGAAAGCTGATTTAATAGGTTTCGCTACAAGAGATAGTGCTATGAGAGCTAGTTAAAAAAGTTATTTAAACTACTTTAAAGAATTAAAAGAGTGATGAAATGTAAATACCTAGGATCTATTAGCTAAATGGTATAATTTCATCAAGTTAATTTAATTATCTATAAATATTTGTATATATATATATATATATATATATATATATATATATATATATATATATATATTTAAGACAAAAAATTGCCTACTCATCTTTGCAATAAAATCCCTTTTATGTTATGCAATAACCATATGACTAAATAATGGCGAGATTCTTGAGAGCTGATCCGAGAAGGGACAAAGTCTCTGATTAAGGCATGAGAATGGCGGGCGATTCCCACGTCAAAGAGAATTACAGGATGGTTAGTCCTTCAGAACAATTACTACACTCTTTCAAGTGTAAAGTATTGTATCTGAGTCAGTCGCAACCACGAAAGCGTAATCTCCCTTTCCTACTAAAATCTTAGGATTTGACAACAGGATGGGGGTTATAATATAGGGTGATTACCGAGAAACGCATGTTTTTCAAATAACGAGTACTCAGGCAATTCAGAGCGAAAAATGTATTTATGAGTGTAAAAACAGTGTACACAATATACAATTCCAGAATAAAATTACTTACTCGGCTACAACTGAAACTGCACACTCCCCCCTCCACAGCGCAACAACTTCCGGCCGTTGCCGAAGGACATTCCTTGTATACTACGCAAGTAAAAACATGCGTTTCTCAGTAATCACCCTATATTAGCAGCTTCCAGTTGATTCGCCTAAAATGATTTACATTAACAAACAGCTGTGACAAAATTTTGGTGGTCAATATTTTGATTTATCCTAATTCATAAAACATAAGCAGCACTTAATATGGAGGGTTTTGTGAAACTGATATTAATGGATTTGAAATACCGATTAGTATTTGATTTCAATCTTAACCATTTAAAATAGATGAGTACTCAATTATCGGAGCAACTAATTGCTCTTGAACTTCATTGATTTTCATCAGCGATAATAATCTATATTTCTCCCACTATACGATTCGGAACGTTTGTGGGGTGATCTCCTAGCATTCACATCGTCAGTCAGAGATGACGGCCTCTTCAAAATAAATAAAATAGCCATGAGGTTATACGTTTAAATCTAAAAACAAAAAAAAAAAAACTATTCAGCAAATCAATGAAAGAATTTGGAAGCAAAAGGAATGGCAAACGGAAGTCGGCAATTCGGCTAAAGTGAACGACTCCTAAATAGATGAATTCACCAGTGGAGATGAGAATAGTATAGACGCGGGAACGGTTCACTCATATAGCTCGCTCAATAAAGAATGTGCTAGAGTATAATACCTTTTTTTCTTGGCTAAGTATTTATGGTGAGTTGCTCTACACATTTGGGAAACAACGGTATACACTATATGGACTGGATTTATAATTATTAAGTACAACTTAGGACGAATAACAATCTTTCTTTCCATTATCTTTAGCAGATTCGTGAACCATGGACTCATGCTCCGAATTCATCAGTCAGGGCTTAATATGAGTTCATGAGTGCCATTTAATCTAAATAGTTGCTATTGAATATGGGAAACGATTTTATGTAGTTTAAACCTACACTTTCTAATTTATTTTTTATATATTGTATATCCATACCTACTTACCCTCTATCTTCACAGCCTTATTTATGTATCTTAATAGCACATATTTTTTTATTTCTTAATAACTTGGTAATAAAGAATTTTCACTGTTTGTGTAATATTTTGTAGAGGATTCTGGCAACTATGAGAAAAACACTCACTTAGAACTAAGTGCAATCAATATTAATAAACAGGAAAATTGAAACAAGAATAAAATCGTTTATAAAATCGCAAATGCAGTGATATTTGGAGCAGTTTATCTCACACGTCCCTTTTGGCTCCGAATGAAACAAACATTTGTGAACCTAAAGTGGTTCAGGATAAACACCACTATAAAAGCGAGTAAACATTCGTCTCACCTTCAAGAACTTTACTATTGCCATATTAAAACACTCTAAATTAGAGCCTAAAGCTTAAACAATATTTTTGATTATTAGTGGATATTATTCCTCGGAATAAATTTTAATACATTAAAACCGTACCTAGAGTGGCGAGTTCGATTCTCGCTTGGGCAAAGGAAATTATTTAGTGACGAAATTCATTAAATAACGTCCTAAAATCCCACCCTGGCTAGAAAAGGGTGGTAACCTGTAGATAACCCGTCCCGATTAGCCTAAGTTGCAAAAAGTGGACGTTAATAAATAATAATAATAATAAAACCGTAAAATATTAACACATATGCTACCATAATTCTTGTCGTACATTTTGATGGTATTAGAAACATTATAACATGAATGTAATTAATTGTAAGCAATAGTCTCAGATTTAAATAAGACGAGTCAAATTTAATCTTTTCTGATGATGAGGTAGTGTTGAGTTGAATTTGGGACTAAGATTTCCATGCTTCTAATGACGTAATAGTATGGTAATGACCCCGTACCCAGAAGTCATCTCAGCATGTCGGTAAATCGAGTAGCAAGGTGATTAAAGAAGACACAAAATTCAGTTTCTAATGCCACGAACAAGTCAGATAGCGTTCTTAGAACTCATGTCCTACCGCCAAATGTGGCATGGCAGAAATGTTTCGTGATTCAACCAAATAATTTCCTTCTCTCTTAGGAAATCTGCTAATGAAAATACATAAACACACTTTTTTCTTATGTGGGCATTTTAGACCTTTGAGAGTGAGAGACTCGATTGGTCTAGCGTGTTTATTAATGAGTTTGAAATGTGACAGTAGACAAATATGTTGATTTAAAATCTTTTGTTGTCGTATCAAAACAAAATTGTACCTTATCATTATGTAAAATCATGCCTTTCTTTAGATAATGCTCTTTAAAAATAGGAGCCTAAAGCATATTTATTCTTTTGGCGTCATGTAATAAATCATGTCAAATGAAATATTTTCTTTCTGTAATCATTCTCAGAGGGTTATTTAAGAATTTTTTATTTACTTCACAAAATAAAACTCCCCAGATGAGATTCGTGAAAACATATTTTATTTAATTAGATCTGTATCTTGGAAGAAAAAATTAAATCTTTAAGCTAAACTTTAAAAAATTATAGAGGTAGTGTAATCATTAATAGACTTATTGTTTCTTCGGTAGATAGAGCGACTTCAAATCCATTGGTCTGGGCGGAGTGTACTCTTCTCTCTCTCTCTCTCTCTCTCTCTCTCTCTCTCACACACACACACACACACACACACACACAAACTCTTGATTTTTCAGTGGTGTCTTATAGTTTCCTTTTATTGTGATATCTTACGGTTGAAGTATCACGAAGTATTATTAAATCCACATGACACTAAACAATGATAAAATTAAATTTAGTATACCTACCAAATGAAGCAGACCTCAGTTCAGAAACCCATGGTGGAGGGTATTTTAAAGTTCCCTATTTGAAAAATCTCAAGTCTTTAAAATAAATAAGAAATTGAGGACCTTTACCTGAAATAACAGCTGAATCCCAATTTTAACTTTTACTTTCATCTTCATCACTTATACGACTCTTTTTAATCCTGAGAGAGAGAGAGAGAGGGGGAGAGAGAGAGAGAGAGAGAGAGAGAGAGAGAGAGAGAGAGAGACTGACAAAGGTCACTGAGAGTACTTCCGACACTTAGTAAATCCTAAATCAGCTTTTCCTCCAACCACTCTCAGTCCCAACATTCAATCCTATCAAAGTGGTCTCTACAAATTCTCTCTTCACCCAAGAGAGGGGGGTGGAGGTGATCCTTTGTAGGTAAGCAGATTACCCACGTGCTGGCATAGTACACAGTTAAAGTCGTCTAACATACGTCGTCTTGAAATATAAGGTGGACATGTCATATCGAAGCATGAATATAAATGGGTCTTTAAAGAAACCTGTATACGAAATAACCGAACTAACTCCGCAATACCTACATATATTCTAGTGTCAGAACCAAAATTGCTATTCAACTGTTTCTTTGGACAAAAAAGAGATAAAGGGTAAAATGATATAGTCGTAAAAATCTGTTATTATGCATCAAATGTGGAATGTAATCAATCAATTTAACAACTTTTTTGCTAATATTACACTAATACATACACACAGGAGTTATTTGGATTTTAATTTTCTACCATTTGGTGAATCCTCATTTTCAATCATGACATTGAATCTGCCTGTATTTACAGCAATTATCTCATTTTTGTAATTTACTAGACGAGACCGATGTTTACCTTAGTACAATCTACGATTTATTTTCTGATTAAATTAATTCATTTAATGAGAATGCGTTGATGACTCGAATAAGTTCATGAGTGTGCCAAACTAAAATGAATTCGTTGCGGAGGTGACGGCTCTCTGATCTATGAACCACTATCATCAATAAATTGACCATGGACGATGGATACAGTAATGTGATAGCTCCTGTTGGTGAAAACTTAGATCCTGTGTTTCATAGGCACAACAAAAGTTGTTTGCAATATTTTGGCGAATATTGAAACAATTATTGCGTCCTTCTCGAAACTATTTAAATCATTTGATAGCGTATCCCACAATTTACTATTCATAATCTGATGACCAAGAATTGAAGATTTTCAGCCTCCACGCTCTTGGTGTGAGATAAAAAATCATGGCGTAGCTCAGGGCTCGAATTTTCAATTTATCATTGTTTTTTGTTCATATAATTTTGTAGAAAAACCAGACCAGATTATTTATTTATGCAATTAAAATTAAGTTACGCCTAGAGCTATATGCATCGGGATACATACACACTGCCAAAATATAAAAAAATCATTTTATTACTCTCATATTCATTTTTCCCTGAAGTGTGCCCATATTTAAATAGTTATGATTGTGAGTGAACATCAGGTAATTAAAGTATTGAAGTATATTTAGTGGACACTTGCTAAATA
Source organism: Riptortus pedestris (assembly GCA_019009955.1). Classification (NCBI taxonomy): domain Eukaryota; kingdom Metazoa; phylum Arthropoda; class Insecta; order Hemiptera; family Alydidae; genus Riptortus; species Riptortus pedestris. The sequence continues at coordinate 86,958,637 of CM032228.1, forward strand.
AATAAATAAATACGAATAGATATATAATTATTAATAACTATGAATTGTTAAGCAAGTTCTGAAATTTTTAAATAAAATTCTCGTGAAGGTTTGGGGATGATTACTTCTTTTTTTTTTTTCTGGTTAAACTGTCTAACTCTTTTTATAAAGTTGAGGACTAACTTTGGAGAGTACAGATAATTTGTTGATGTGTCACTAGCGTGTTTAAACAATGTCATCTTCAGAGATTCATTTTCTTGTCAATTCAAGCCTCTTAAGAAGTAATTACTTTTACTTCATTAAAGAAAAAAAATCAACTATGTTCTAAGAAAGAGACACTTTTCTTTTGCAATATGCAAATTGAAAGGATACCAGTAAAAGTGTTTGTTAATTTACACTAACCGAATGTATTTGTTGACAATATATATATATATATATATATATATATATATATATATATATATATTATGTCCTCCTTAAGCTAAGATATAGAAGTAAATCATTGTAAAGAAAGTAGTTACACTATAAAATATTTTTTCATACTTGAATACACTTGTTCATAGAACACCAATAAAACTGTCCTTAATTATTGTACTAAATGACTCCAACCAAATGTATAATTTGATATTTTTAAGCTTTATAATATTTACAAAGTACCTTTTGTTGTAAACAAATGGTTACAATATACATTACAACTTATTAGATTTCTAAAGATATTATGTTATTTATTAACGTCCATTTACAGGTATCAAGCCAGGGGGAGACAAAGGTGTTTATTTAATGAGTTGTCACTAAATTAATTCCTATTGCTCAGGTGAGAATCGAACTCATGACTCTAGGTCCACCAAAAGAGATTAAGACCAACGCCTTAACTCTCTATGTCTAACCTGTGCCCCTGGCTTCTAAAAAATATCTCGTAATTATTACATACCAGCTGATAGAAATTCAGCTTTGACGACAGCTGTACACCTCTGGGATTGGGTTGAAGCTCATCTTCTACGATAGCCAAAGTACCTCGTCGTGTGTAAATTATTTGCACATTTAATATTAGGCTTAGAATTTAATATGATTCACTGTGGTGTGAAAATTAAATTTAGATAACCTTACATCTTTTTCTTGCTTCATTAAATTGATTTAATTTAAAGTTTTATCGTTAGTACATTCAATCGGAAAAAGGGTGTTGTCTGAAGCAAATATTTACATGGCTATATTCAAATCTCCATTTTGAACCGAGTACCGACATTTAATTATATGTCGTATAACTATAAGAGACTGAATTTGTAATATTTGATGTAAATGTTTATTCCCTTCCATAAACTGTTAAGCGTATTCTCTTTCGAAATAAACTGAATGCATCTTCAGTGCATGTGTGTGCTCGCAAGTTATTCACACACACAGTGTGGGTCTCGGTGTCCATTGTTGCCACAGCTCACAATGAAGAGAGAAAAGTACCGGAAACTGCCATTTTTAGGTGCGTGTGGGGAGAAAGAGACAGATAACCGTAAACTTGACCAATCTTTGTACTTAAAACCCACGCACATAGTTTAATTCGCACCACTATCAGGCCGAGGGAAACACAGTAGGTATTTCTGAAGACTGAAAACTTGATTTGCTATTATGAGTCATCATCAATAAAAAGTTGATTGGGCACTTAATTTAGATTGGCTTTAGTCGCGTATTTGTCTTATTTAAAAAAAAATACAACTATAGAAATGATCTAAAAATCTAAAATTAAAATTTTGAGTAAACAATAAATATTTATCCAACAAAATGTAAAAACAAAGAGAGTTTTCATTCCAGGACTCCTGTTCGTCCGTAAGAATATTAATATAACCTATAATAAGTCAGCACAGATACAGAGTGTCAGTTAATTTGGCAAACCATTTACAAACATAAAACTGTAATGTGAGCAATAGCTTTATGCCCATATAGTATAATATGCACGTTTTAATGCTATTTTAACTATTTGATGACACTAGATGGGGAAGGTTCATTTTCAGGGAGATTTTCAATGAAAATGCCAACCTTAAGTGGTAATATTTATTTTGTCTATAGCAGAGCCGAAAATAGAAATTTTAGTTTTGTGGCCCACTAAGTAAAGTCCTTAGCTTATAATACGACCATTTAGCAAATAGAAAAGAAGTAGTTTTTAATAAATAACATATCATGTTCCTATAGTAACATGATACTAATATAGTAAGTAGAGTAATCCGTAATTCACCAAGTTCAGCCGTTTAGAACTGAAAGGTACAAACAGCATACATTGGATCAAAAATTCCCTTAAACGAAAAAGAAACATTAAATTTCGAGATAAAGAAATAATCTGCAAAAATTTATATTGATGATGGTTTTACAACTTATAAATATATTGATCAGCCGGTATTTAAATAATATCAGACTGTTTAAAGAATTCACTATTAAAGAAAGAGAAAGCCATTTTATCTCCTCATTCATAAATCATTGATTGCATTGAAAAATAGAAAAGTATTGATGAGAGTTCTAAGAAGAAAGTGGACCAGACCTTGTAGGATTTCCTTCGAAATCTTCTTCATGGGCAAATATCCGTGAAAATTTGATTAATACCAGTTCAGTGATATAGGGCGCCGTCACTCCATAAACAGGTACAAAGGCTGTAAAGGAATCCAAAATAAACCAAAGATTCTTTTTTTAACAGAGAATGTTACTCTTCTTCTCTGTAAATTAGGTATAAAAGAGGATTATCGTCCTTGACGCATTTCATTGAATTGGTTATTTACAATCCATTATGTCCTTTAAAATCTCCTTTAATCTACTTACGTTGAAAAGGCAAGTTTCAATGGTGCTCTCAATCATACTTACAACCCTAAACAAAATCTCTCAAATAACTTAACAATCAAACGACTGTTTTGATGAAGTTATGTTAGTATTTATTCCAGCATCAGCTGTCAATGACTAAACCATCTTAAAAAATATAATTTTTTGAATCAGCATAGGTACGACAGTCAACACTTTACATTTTGGTGCAAGGTAATGAATTTGTCCTAGATTAACGAAGGCAATGATAAGACCATAAAAGCCCTTCACGCAGAGGTGGCGGAAACTAAGTATATTTCCTAAGTAATGGAATCCCTCACTTCTGATCTCATCAAAACGAATATTCTCTATTTCAAAATTATAATCCGAAGTGTAGAAGTGGGAAATTAAGACTGAAAACAAGAAAGTAGGAATGACTCGCTTAATATTTGAGTTACGAAAAAAATGAAAGAACAATAACTGTAGAGCGTCAATAGTTTAACTTAATTGGTATTATATCGTTTTTCATGCCGACTCGGGAAATATTTTGAATTTTCAAATTCCCCCTGTCTTCACCCCACACCCATTCCAAGTCAGATATTAGCAATTAACGAATATGATCTTTAATGTTGAATGAAACAAGTAAATATCAAGAATGGACCAAATAACCATTTTCGAGTCAAGAAATAAAATCTTCATTGATAACGAACATCACACAATGCATCTAGTAAAAATTTGTAGAAAAAAATATTTGGTATTTGATCTTGAAGTTCGATTTATAATGATATATTAACTCATTGTTACAGTGTGGTACCTAAAACTGGGGGTTTACTGAAGAATATAAATTTTAAAATCTCGGTTAATATTCTAGAGAAAAAGTGTAAGTATATAAAACATGTATAAAACATTTAATAGGCAACATGATTAGTTCTATACAATTTTTCGAGTCGACTCATGGTAATGGAGCTATTTTGAACTTTTTATTTCCCATTAATGAACTTGATCTTTAGTTTTACACGAATCGCTTATATATTCAATTTAGCAAGGATGAAACAAAAAATGAGACCGCTAGAGCTCAAATTGTTTGTGCGTGTGTGTTTGTGTATACACACACACACACACACACACACACACACACACACACACACATATATATATATATATAATTTTGAACAAACCTCATTTTCGACATCTTCTAGGTAGGATTGCTGGGCATTTGAGAGAATTGATCAAAAATCGCATCATGAGTACAACCTCAATATCTGATATCCCTTAAAGGAAATCTATTTCTCTATTATCTATCTACTATCAAGAGCACAAACGGACAAAGACATGTCTGTCCAAGTTCTTGCAATTTATATAAACACACACACACACACACACACACACACACACGCTCCCACTCTCTCTCTCTCTCTCTCTCTCCCACACACACACACGCGCGCGCACACATTCACTCCATCCCTTTCTCTCACACAAACACACACTTTAGTGCACCAGCTTTGAGAGTTGATTGTGCTTCCATCTCCAGTAAACAATTCCTAACAGGGGTTATTGAAAGGATAACAAGTACCTCAAAATGGTAGATAGATATAATTTTGGCATTCACTCAGGACTTCAGGAACAGAATGAATTATGCAATTGAAATATAAATTCAGTTTATCTGTAACAGTATCTGAATATGCTGTGAGGAAATAGTTTTTCTTACAATGCTATGTTGTTCTTCTGAAAAGATACAAATAATCTAACGCATCACAGGTTTTTTTTATATTTTTTTTTATTTTTTTAAATGAGCTGTTCTTGGAATATTTAAAATTTGAAATTTTATTTATTCTTTGTTTATAAGTGCATACCTATTTATTAATAAATAAATTGTCCAGAGTTGTTTTTTTTTTGTTGGACAGAGTTTATTTCAAGTTTTAATTATTGTTGTTCTTTCATTTGTTTTGGTTTACAAATTAATTCCAGTTTGATAGTTTGTTTTCTGTTCATATGAATTTAATTTCCTTTACTCTACTAATCGGAACTGTGCGAAACTAGTTGGATTAAATATATAAAACTGTAATATTTAGGCCCTGCTATATATCAAGAATTTAATATATTCTTAAATAATGAAGTAACTTTGATAAATGTATGAATATTACAATCTAACGTCCACTTTATCAATCTAAGGCTACCAGGAACGGGTTAAAGAGAGATTACCACCCTTGAGAAAAGATATTTCATTTGGTGAGTAGGTTACTAAATAAATACTTTGGGAACAGGTGTGAATCTAATCTACAACTCAAAGGTACAACAGGATAATACCATCAGCATAACACACAACACGAAACTATTTCGCTCGTGTAAATTGAATTGGAACATGTATTTTCTTAAAAAAAATGGTTTAAAAAAAATTCATATAAAATAAAGGGATTAAAAAATATTTGCAATTGTAATAAGAATCTTTGTGGAAGAGAGCTTGATTGAATTATAAAAATAAATAGAAAAGTGTTACAATAGGATCTTTATATTTAATACGTAAAGGATTAATTTTAAGACAGCAGAATGAATGCTACAAAACCTGGTTTATAAAACAAATAGAAAAATTTAAATTTAATACTAGCATTACCATGCTCGGGGTTAAAAGATTGAAAGGACACACGTCTAGTCAGCTTGTCGTTGTAATGCTATTTTTTCTTGTTATTCAGGTTTCCTAAGTACTCTTATTTTGTAAGTATGCCAGTCTGTCGTCTTCTGTGCAAGTAGAACCTGTCTCATGATGCTTTTTATCCCTGTAAATTGGGCTGAAGAACTACATGGCACGTTATTTCATGTCTTCGAGAAACCCGGGTTACCAGTCAGGAACTGTAGTCAATGTCCGAAATCATAAGGACGGAAGAAAAAAAGTTCGTCACGCAGGGGCTGCGTAAACTAAGCAGATTTCCCACGTGAAGTTTGACAATAAAGAAATCTGCTTATAATAAAAGTAGTAGTAAGGAATCTCTACACCTATTCACGAGGGACGAACATTTACGGAAACGGCCGCACTAGCTCTCGGCGGAAAGTCCAGAACATAGCCGACTTCTGCCGACCCCACACACAATACAATTGCAAATATCTCGGTTAATATTCGAGATACAGAATAAATGTATAGATTAACATTTATAGTAAATTTAATGTGCAATAAGATTGATTCTATACAATTTTTCGATCCACCGTATAATAACGGAGATATTTCGAATTTTCAAAAATCCCCCTCTAAGCCCCCCCCTCCCACTGGTCCGATTTCAGCCATTAACGAACTTGATCTTTCTTTTTACATAAAACGATTAAATTTCGAGTTTGGTAACGGTCAAACAAAAGTTGCGACTGCTAGAGCGTCAACAGCCAAATATATATATATATATATAAATATATATATATATATATATATATATATATATATATATATATATATATATATATATATACTAGCTCAGATACCCGGCTTCGCCCGGGAATTGATTTGAGGCTGAATGGTTATGGTATTTTTTGGCAAGGCTTTACTTTGCACAATATTTTGACATTTACCCGTCCCAGTGTTTAGGGTTAATACCCGTTGTTGGCATTTGTTAATAATAAAATTAACTTTTTATGTAAGTCTTCACTGTCCTCCAAATTGTCATATTTCCCGTCTCCTGTGCATTACGCATAGATTTCAGCTATTAAGGACAAAATATTAACATTGATTTGAATTAATTTTTCCAGCTGAGGTACCTGATAGTTCAAATAGGAATGACTTGTTGAGCATATCAATATTTCGACGCAAATTACTTGCTCCACACATTGTTCCTGGAGAAATGTATAAAACAAAAGTTAATCTAAATAACAAAGTAAACAATTTTTGTTATGTGCATGTTTGCCGAAAAACAAATAGACAATGAAATACCGCGAATTTTTATTTCTGGCCTCCCTTATAACCCCCCCCCCCTCCCGTTCTAACCTAAACATTTTAATATAGCTTATAATCATGGAAGAATTAATGCTAATTGACATACGGAGTTTTGTCAAGTTCGGTTCAATCGTTAGCGCCCAATAAAATAGTTGACTCCCGCTTTAGTTTATAGCGTATATCTCGTTTATACATTGTTAAAAGACAAAAATGAATATAACAAAAGTTACTCTAAATAACAAAATAAACAACTTTTGTTATGTTCATATTTGCCGAAAAACCAATAGGAAAAGGAATATGGCTATTTTTAATTTCAGGCTTCCCTTATAACCCCCACTCCTGCCCGTCCCTAGAAATGATGGTATGGCTTGTTATAATTAAAGCGTTAGTGCTAATACATATACCGAGTTTTATTTATTTCGGTTGGGTCTTTTGTCTCAAATAAAATTGATCGCTTCCGCTACAGCTATTAGCGTATATCTCGTTTATAATTCGGTATACGAAAACATTGTATATAACAAAAGTTACTCTAAATAACAAAATAAACAACTTTTGTTATGTTCATATTTGCCGAAAAACCAATAGTAAACGAAATATCTCTATTTTTAATTTCAGCCCTCCCTTATAACCCCCACTCCTGTTCGTCTCAGAGAATATTAATATAGCCTAAAGTCTAAGTTGGGTTAGTAGTAATATACATACCAAGTTTCATAAAATTCGGTTCTGCCGTTTATGCGTGAAAAGGTAACAAACAAACAAACAAATAAACAAACAAACAAACAAACAAACAAACAAACAGACACCAAAGAAACAAAATGCAGTTATGGTGTCTATGACATGTGAAACGAAAAGTTATCGCGAAATTTCGCGAAAAAAATCAATGTACAGACAGAGGTTACAATTTTATATATATATAGATATATATATATATATATATATATATATAAACTCCCTTCCTGTAGGGTTACTTCAGGAAGGGAATAAATAATATATATATATAATTTTGAACGGACGTTATTTTCGTCATCTCCTGGGTAGGATCGATGGACATTTGAAGAAAGTTTTCGAAAATCGCGTCATGAGTACGACCTCAATAGCTGATTTCCCTTAATGGAAATCTGCTAAAAGCCCCGGCGGCGAAAATAAAGATTTTCACACACAGGACATGAAATATAAAGAGAGTATAACTACTTCTTGTACATATGCTTTATTGCGAGTGTTCTTACAAGAAGAATGAAAACTAGGAAATAATTCGATTACATGTGCTTATAAATACTGTAATTTGAGAGAAATGTATAAAACAAAAATTGTAGAATAATACTTGTTTAATAAGTACTCTGCACCACAATACTGTAAACATTCTTGTCACTGAAAGAGAATGTTCGGACTTTTATCAATTTCAACCCTCAATCCATTGTATTCAAGAGGCACAGTCTATTTATTAATGACAGGGATTACAAAATGGTCATTAAAGGAAAAAGAGTGGTAAAGATTATTTTAGCCAGGCTCTCTAATGAACATAGTCAAGTTATCAATATTCCAGTACTTCTGAATGGTCCACCGGTCCAGTTACAGTAGTGTCTTGAAGGTAAAAGATATCAAGAAAAAACGTTTGTAATTATTAATGCTCCGAAAAGATGTATATTAAGAAAACATCATTTTAGATTTTGTTTTGACATAACAAGAGGTACTCTCGAATTTTACAACAAACCATAACACAATTTAATTGAATTATAATTAACTTCTAGGCATCTTACCCAAGGCCCTATCCTTTCATAACCTTAGCCTCTGCAACCATAATAAGCCATTCCTGTTGGTCTATAGCTTGGATCTTCTAATTTCTAACCTCTACAAGTCCTCCCTCGGGTATTCGAGGTACTTTACCTGTGCCTGCCCCACTTTGTCACGCCATGTGGTGTGGCATACAACATTTCATAGGTACCCTGTTATGATCCCCTCCCTTAAAGTGACAATTCCAGGTTCTAGATAAAATATAATTGCGCGCTGGGAATGGAAGTTCTCAATTCTATAAAGTAACCCCGCTGGGGGTATCACATTTAGTTTTAAGATGCTAACCGTAAAAGGGTATGATCGAACAATTAATAAATAAATTTGCTGTTACCTAGAGCTTCTTAAATGCACAAGATTTCTAAAAGATCAAATCACCAGAAGCCGCCATCTAAACGGCCTTCAAGAATCGGAAAAATTCAATTTCGAGTAATTATAAATCATTTTCCCACTATATCCATTTTTGTTAAGTTAAACTCAGTTTTTATCATTCTTGTGCCCATTTAATTAAAAAAAATGACAAAAATAATTTAATTTATAACGTAAAATCTGTGACTTTTAAGTGTGTCACAATATTTAAGAACGTTAGAAATCAAATGATATTAATAAATTAATTTTTGAAGGCTAGGTTATAGGGCAGAAGATGGTTAAAGGTGACATTTGCCAAGAGGTTTAACATTAGTTCTATGCCACTGACTCATCACATCCGGCCAAAGAAACCTGGCAGAGACGAGAAACCCTTAGATCTAAAATTCTCCACTCATATAAAATGAGGGAAAATACAAATCATAGAAAAATTTAAAAAGAATCTAGTAGATTTTCGACTAGCTGGAATGGCACGCAAATCATCTCCTCTTATCATCTATTCCGTATTTCTTCCAAAGTATGAAGTGTATATACACAGAATTTGAAATGTACGTTGAAACTGGAGATTTTTAGTAACTCAGTTACTTAAAGTAATAATGAGACAATTATAACTGAGAGTTTGCTGAATGCTGTAGCCAGAAAAGTACAAATAACTCACTTAGTATTCGAAATAAGAAAAAACATACTGACTAACAATTGTAGAAAATCAAATCTTTAGCAAGATTTGTTCTTTAACAATTTTAGATACCACTAATAAGATTTGCTATTTTTTCACCCTCCCCCCGCTCTCTAGACACATTCATGTCAACATTAATATGCTTTTCCCATATTAATGTTGAATAAAACGGATAGATATCGAGTGGGGCTAGATCAAATAAAAATTTTCGAACCTAGAACATATAATTTTAATACGTAAAATAGAGAACATCATCGCACAATGTATTTGCATTTATCTCATATATTAAGGGTCCGTTGAAAATATTATTTGGCATTTAAGCCTGAAAATAAGATGTTTCAGGATATATTGGTTAATTGATGGCTAAGTGGGTGGGTTACTGAAGATTGGAAATTAAAAAATTCAAATATTCCAGTTAATATTCAAGATAGATAAAATGAGTGCATAACAACATTTATAGAAAATCAGAATGAGTATTCATAATTTTTTTTAATCGCACTCATTTCGAATTTCCTCTCTCTCCCAGCTTCGATTTTAACCGTTAACGAACTTGACACTTAGTTTTACATAAGACGCTTATACAATGAGTTTGACAACGACCAGATGAAATTTGAGATCGCCGAGAAAGCCGTAACAGACAAGTATATATATATATATATATATATATATATATATATATATATATATATATATATATAAGATTTTGAATGGACTTCATTTCATCAGCTCTTGGGGAGGTTAGAAGATCATTTGAAAACATTTTTCGAAAACCGAGTAATGAATACAACCGTATAACGTCAGCAGCTGATTCAGGTCAGCTACTCGATTAACCATCACTCCTCACTCCAATACCGTGGTTTCTTAGCAAACAATTCAATTCAACTACTGTTGAAAAAACTTCGATTTTGCTTGTCTTCCAATATCTGGATTCGGACACTTGCTACTTACTTGCTATCTCTGCCCCGAACCGGGCAGTTATATTATTCCCATTATATTTAATTTATTGTTTTAATAAAACAAAATTAAATTTAATGAATCTGTGAGTGAAAGTGAGCTGAATGTTTGCCAAAATTTAATTTTTTAGAATATTGTTTCATAAGTTGCAATTACAGAGTTCCAAATTTGTATCTTGGTCTACAATTTCAATTATTGTCGAAAATACAAATTTAAATTTGTTAAATTATTGTTATAAAGGAGTGATTTAATTATTTGATTCCGTTCGATTAATTAACTTTGGATTCATGTTATATCATAGAGTCACACTATCTCTGCATATATAAAGGAAATAATAGGTGGTGGTGTAGAACGTTTTGTGTAAGCTCTAGTCATTGAACACTACAAGAGAGTCAAAACTTTGGATAAAAGCAGTTAGGCTACGCATAACACTGTGATTTTTATTTTGTTGCCACAAAAGTATATATTCATCTATTGCGTTTCAAGCATTTCTAATCATACTCTGAGTCTAACTCATTCAACTAATAACAATCCCAAGTTATAGAAATGCCTTTCAAAAGAAATGATTTAAAGATTTTTGATATAAAGTTCAAATGCAAAATCTTTTATTCATTATCGCTTAATGCAACTAAACAGAATAAGAACTCTCTAAATCACTTAATATAACGTCTGAGGTTTTTAATTGAAACGGAATGGTTCATATATCCCTGTTACTAACTGGACACGGAAATACAAACTTTTGCTTATACAGATTTAAACTTACTGACTCAAATACTTGTAAATGCGATAGTTGCACTGAACAGACATTCACCCACCTGATTTATGAATGTAGACTGACTCAAGACATACGAAGACAGTTAAAGACTCATATGCCCGCATGGCCTATCAGTCGCTATATTTTATTTTTCACCTAAATTTATTAAAAGCAATAGCCTACAATATCCTTAAGCTGAGAGAGGAAAAGATAATATAAAGTTAATATTATGTAATGATTTATTGTTTATTTAATTGTATTGCTGATTTTTTTTATTTAATGTTTTTTGTTTTATTTTTTCAAGTTTAATTGTCATAATCTTATTTACATTTTTAATATGTATATATATTATTATTTACAAAAAAATGGTTAAAAGCTTTGACAAAATGCACATATAATGCAAATATGCATGGGATGTGCAGAAAAATAAAATCCCTACACATAGGGTTATTATGTAGAGGAAATAGGTAAAAAAAAAAATGAAATGGTTCATATTTTATTTGATCACATACAAATTAAAAAATGAATTATTAAAATGCCGAAATTCAATTTCAATGCCGAAAATTAAAATGCTTCTATCTAGTTTACTATTTCGAAAATGAGATTCTGGCATGCTTTTTGAACTATCGTCAAATAAGTACAATAGTTTAAATAATGCTTACTTAATTTTTCCATATATTTATTCTAGAAGAAAGGTTCGCCCCCTGGAATATTTAATTACATTTAAATTGGTCAGTTAAAAATTTTCTGAAATTGAATTTGTGTTATTCTTGTTTGTTTTAGAGGTAATGTAAAGAGATGGAGGTATGGAGAGCCGTAATGGTGGCGCTGGCGGCTGGAGCGATGGGTCGTCCACAGACCGGTCCCCGGCATGATCAGCAGGACCCTCTCGTTGTACAGACAAGGTCCGGACTCATTAGGGGATTTGCAAAAACTGTCTTAGGGAGGGAGGTCCATGTATTCACTGGCATTCCCTTCGCCAAACCTCCACTTGGACCCCTCAGGTAACACAATTACCTTTTATCTATAAAATACACATTTAGAAATATGTCATTGTTATTTGTGAGTGTGACTTATCAGGTGTATCAAGTACAAATTGTGTGGTTGCTTACAATATATTTATAACTCCTTAGGTTTTCAGCTACTTAAACTACCACCATCAAAGCTATAAACAATAGCAACAACAAGCAGTAAAAACGGAATTGAGACTAAAAGTTAACAATGTAAATGTCTAGCCTATGCATAAAAAATATTATCAAAACAACTGAACCTTCAACAATAGAATCTTTAACAATAACATAATTATATATTATTTATTGGAGCTTTCAGCTGTGGCTTTTTTTTTTCTCGATAAAACCAGTAACGAAGATATCTACATATATAAATAGAAGTCTAATTGATGAATGTGTTTCCACGTCGAAGTAAACCCATCTCCTTGTTTAAAATTCTGATTCTCATATAGCCTATGTTCTACGTTGGGATAGTTAGATACGAATATAAAATTTCATAGAATTTCTCCAAGCCGTTTTTGACTGATTGAGTAACAAACTGGTGGGAAAACAGGCAGACATTATTTTAAGAAATGTAATACGTATATACAGACTTAATTTATATCTGTCACTTTTTTTTTTACTAAATTCATAAAAAAAAACCACGGCCTTGCTAGTAAAGGGTTCTTAGAAGAAATTATAAGTTCCTAATTGAAAAGGTGTCTTGAATTTTACGTAATGTCTAGAGAGATTCAATTATGAAAAAAAAATTGCGTTTGGCCCTTTACATATTTAATGAAGAAACCTTTGAAGAAAGTTACTCGAAGAGCAATCTACTCTTTAATGGTATACTATATTTATAACTTTGACATTGTCGTAAGCTATATTAAACATAAACCAACTAAGTCCATTACAAGACTGATTGTCATAATTTGAAGGATAGAAGTTATTACAAGAACTATTAAATATAACGAATATTTGATGATTCCTTTCTCCAACATACGAGTTCTACATACGAGCATTACCACCAGATTATTAAATCAGTTTAGATGGGTAAAATTTAATTTCCAAATGCAATTGCAAGTAAGAATTTCAAAGTTACAATTAATTTGATATCGGTGTGATTAGAATCACTATTTAATAATTTTATATATTTCAGTACGCTTGTGCATTTCCGTAGTTGCGAGTTAAGTTGATAAATTGGCCGGAAAACACCCAGGTTCCTCCAACTACAGTACATTTGTATCAGTATTTTGAAGCTTGCATTGGCTTTCTTCCACCATCAAAAGTCGAGGATATGTTTCTTCCATAATTCGTCAGGATTAATATAGTGAGATATCAGCCCAATAGTATTCTTTGAGGTTTGATAAGGCCGTTGGGGCTGCTGAAAGCTATCAATAAAATAATAGCGGGAGGAATTACGAAATTAGTTATTCACATACTATATGAACTGTAAAATTTATTATTTCAAAATATCTGCAGGATAATATTTTTATCTATTTACATAACAATATACAAATGATATAAACTGGTTTACTGAATAAAAATCCAGCAAATATGTGAATAAACATCTCCTAACTTAAATTCCAAGTCATATTAACACGAGGGAAATCTGCCTAGTTTATGGAGCACCCACTTGACCGGCCTTAATTTGGATTAAGGTATTGTAAAACAGTTTGATAACTACAGAAATTGACTAAAAAATTTTTAACAAAGTTGTTCTTCATGTTTGGTCGACCATTTGCATATTATTTTTTACATTTTCTTAACTACACTTTAGCATAGTTATAAAATAAGTTTTTAAGTTTTTCGGAATTCTAGTACAACGGAATCCATAAGTGTATGTGACAAAATAATACGAGATTTGAAATTTACTTGGCTAATTTAAGGGAATAATAAAAAAAATATATATTTTTAAACTACGAAGTCGTAATAAAATTGGGGAAGGAATTCACTTTCGTATTGCTTTAACAACAAAGAGCTGAGTTCCACAAGCATCTCACTCCATATTACTTTATAATCTGAGATTCATGCTGAAGGTTGAAACCTTTTTATGTAGCTCATCAGCCTGAAACTAACCAGCTTCAAAGGATCATTCTGAAGAACAGGCCTTACCAAATTCATAAGCCTGTTTAATTTTAGCTCCTTGAATTTTTAACTTCAAAGATACCCTATTTCTTGCATAAACGGGACGAGGAAGGAATTCTACCTCATAAGTACTTGCATATTTCGAAAATCATAGCAATGAAGCTACACACCTCAGTTGCGATTATTGATTTCAAGAAATTTCTAGTGCAGTATGTATACGATCAATTTAAATATTATTATTTCAATAATAAGACTTGCCTTATACACATAGTTGTTTATCATTGCTATTTTGTAAAATGTAGATAGCCAGTCCCAATTAGCCTTAGTTGCAAATATTATTATTATTATATTATTATTCATATAATAATCGCATTTCGCAACAGGGGCAATTTAGCGACGAATCAGTTATTTAATATACAGCATAATAATTAACATATAACATATTTAACATATAACCTATTTAACATATAACCTATAACATATTTAACATATAACCTATTTAACATATAACCTATAACATATTTAACATATAACCTATTTAACATATAACCTATAACATATTTAACATATAACCTATAACATATTTAACATATAACCTATAACATATTTAACATATAACCTATTTAACATATAACCTATAACATATTTAACATATAACCTATTTAACATATAACCTATAACATATTTAACATATAACCTATAACATATAACATATTTAACATATAACCTATTTAACATATAACCTATAACATATTTAACATATAACCTATTTAACATATAACCTATAACATATTTAACATATAACCTATTTAACATATAACCTATAACATATTTAACATATAACCTATTTAACATATAACCTATAACATATTTAACATATAACCTATAACATATTTAACATATAACCTATAACATATTTAACATATAACATAATCAACATATAACCTATAACATATAACCTGCAACATATTTAACACATAACATATTTAATATATAACATATTCAACACATATAACATATTTAACCTATAACATATAATTATTATATTTACGTAAGTATGCTCATTTCTGCAAATATTTTCAGTATTGCCCTACATTATAATTTTTTGAAAATGTTGTTTTGTTTCAAGTATTGTAATACGCGGTCTATGTACGGGCTACAGTCATGTAGTAATTCAGTCAAAGTGTATGGTAGGTCTATGTGAGTCCTTAGATAGCAGTCAGTAAGTATATGTTTTATAGTAAGTCTACAGTTACAGTGTTGGCAGTAGGGTTCGTCTTCTCCAGTAAGTAGGTAAGTGTGAGTTAGTCGTGAATGGCCAATTCTCAACCTCGTTAAAACTACTTCTTCTCTTCTAATAAGCCTTTTTGAGGAAGGCCATTCACCAAGTGTATGTTTCAGTTCTCGAAATTTGTTATCAGTTGTGGTAAACCAAGTTTTCTGCCATGAATTGAGTATCATATGTTTTGCTTGGGCTTGAATATCTTGATATGTACAGTATGTGTTGTCGTGAGTTCTTTTTTGAGTAGCTGACTTGGCAAGTTCGTCTACTTGTGTGCTTTGTTTAATGTTTGTGTGCCCGGGTAACCAGTACATAGTTATTTTTTTGTTTAATGTCTGGATTTTGTGTAATATGTACGAGATGAGTGGATGTGAACTATATATGTTTTTTAGTGAATGTAATGAGCTAAGAGAGTCAGTGCAAATTATGATGTCCGTGTCCGTAGTTTCAGTTATATTGTCTATCGCAAGTTTGAGGGCTTCAAGCTCAGCTGTATATATGCTAGTCTCATCTGGCAGCTTTATTTGAAAGTTAGCTGATCCAACAATTGCAGCTGCCCCTACTCCTTGGCCTGTTTTGGATCCGTCTGTGTAAATAAATAGGTCATGTTTCTTGTCTGTTAGTAGAGAAGCAAAATGTTTTTGGTAATGATGTTCAGAAGTCGGGTTAGTTTTAGGGTACTGTGTTAGAGTCAAGTCAAAACTCAGTTTGTCAGTTTTCCAAGGATAGTATGTTTCAGTATATTTAGTGTAAATATTTGTTCTTTGGATAGAGGTATTGTGTGTGTATTTAAAAAGGAATCGGATTGGTAGAGGTTGTCTCGATGGGTTTGCTGTATACTTCTGTATTGTATGTTCATCAGCATTGTTGGGGACACAGAGAGAGTTTAAGTATTTTGCTTTGAGAAGATAATATATAGACAATAGCATTCGTCTTTAATCCAATGGTAATTCATTTGCTTCAACACAAAGTCTGGTTTATAGGGCTTGTTTCGAAATGCACCCGTTGCTAGCCTGAGACCTGTGTTTTTGTATGGACTCTAACATTTTTAAAGTGCTTTTCCTGGCAGATGAGTAAGCTATGCAACCATAATCCAGAATTGACCTTGTGTATGACCTGTAAAATGTGAGCATTACACTTCTGTCAGCTCCCCAATTTGTATTACTCAAAATCCTTAAGAGATTCAGAGATTTTCTGCACCTATGAAGGATTTCTTTCATGTGAGTGGTCCATGTTAACTTGGAGTCGAAGATTAGACCTAATAATCTTATGTTATTAGACAATGGGATTGGAATATTGTTAAGAGTTAGGTTTACTGAAGGAAGTATTCTTTTCTTAGAGAAAATAATTGCTTTTGTTTTATGAGCTGAGAATTTGAGGCCATTCCTACGACTCCATTCTTCTAAACTGTAAATGGTATCTTGAAGAAGTTGTACTGCGTGTTCAATTACGCGTTTACAAATGTAAATAAATAGGTCATCTACATATAAATAATAGTATACACTGTTAGGCATACCATAGTGGACGCTGTCTATAGCTATTAAGAAAAGGGTGGTGCTTAAAACACACCCTTGGGGAATTCCATTTTCCTGTGCATATCTACTGGAATAATTATGACCAATTTTTACTCTAAATGTTCTATTTGATAGAAAACTTTTAACAAATTTCATAAATTTTCCTCGAATATTCCATTCATAGAGTTTTTGTAATATAGTTTCTCGCCAAACTGTATCTAAAGCCTTTTCGATATCAAACGAGACAGCAACAATAGAGTTTTTGTTTAAGTATGCATTTCTTATATGACTTTCTTATCTAACAATGTGATCCATTGTCGAGTGGTTTGGTCTGAATCCGCATTGGTAACCAGAAAGTAATTTATTATTCTCCAAATACCATAACAATCTCTTGTTCAACATCTTTTCAAAAATCTTACAAACGCAGCTGGTTAAAACAATTGGTCGGTAACTAGTAGCAAGTGTCTTATCTTTATCGGGTTTAGGGATTGGTATGATGATTAATTGATTCCATGCGTCTGGATATTCACCTGTATCATACGCTCTATTGTACAAATTCAGAAGTTTCACAATACCTTTATTGGATAGATTCTTTATCATAGCATGATTAATACCATCATCCCCTGACGATGTCTCTTTGACCTGTGATAAGGACAATTTGAATTCATTTAATGTAAGTGGATCATTCAATGGGTTATATAGATTGTCATCAAAATTTGTTTCATTAAAATGGAAGTTATTTTTATGAATAAGTAAATCATTGGGAATATTATCTGAACTTGAAATTTTGTTAAAATGATTACCAAATATATTACTGATGGTGATTTGGTCTGTGTGAAGAGTCATATGTTCATCTTTGAGGACGGAAATAGGTGGTTTATATTTCTTATGTAATATTTTATTAACAGTATCCCAAATCTTATTTGCTGGAGTTTAATGGTTTAGTGATGATAAGAAATCTATCCAACAAGATTTCTTGCTACTCCGGACAACCCACTGACCTTTCGCTTTTGTTCTCCGGTAATTCAAAAGATTTTCGGAAGAAGGGTGTTTATTAAACTCTCGAAGGGCTTTTCGACGGTCAGCTGTAGTTTTCTTGCACTCGTCATTCCACCAAGGGACTGGTGGTTTTTTGTACGAGGAGCGTGTCATTGGAATACTTTCTTTTGCGGCGCGCTCAATTATCATGAAGTCTTGTAATGTGTTACAGTCTTGTGTACGTAATTGACAGTCAATAAGATGTTTATACTCTGTCCAGTTCGCTAATTTGGTATTGTATCGTGGAGTAGAGATGAACGAGTTCGAGGGTGAAATAATTTTGATAATAATTGGAAAATGGTCACTACCACACGTATCGTTGTAAACCTCCCAAGAAAGTCGTGTGTAAAGGGAGGGTGATGTAGCTGATATGTCTATGTTCGTGTAAGTACCTGTCCGTGGGCATACGTGAGTTGGGGTCTGAGTATTAAGTGTCATTAAGTCGTTATTTTCAAAGAAGTTCTCTTGCAGTTTACCTTTTGTGTTTGTGATCCTATCTCCCCACATGGTCCCTTGTGCATTGAAGTCTCCTAATAGGAGGATGGGGGGAGGTAGTTGGGTCAGTAAGTCAGTGATTAAGTGTTAGTTGCAAATAGTGGACGTTAATAAATAATTTAATTTTATCATTGTTCTAATTACCTATAAAGACAATTATAAATAATACGATACGAAATTTTATTCAAACGTAATTAAGGTTTTTCATCTAGATTCTTTCTTCATACGAGTTAAAAGATGATATTTATCTTACTTTAAAATTCAGAATTCATCTACCTCTCACATTCAGTATCTTTTCATCTACCTCTGCTAAGTTACTGTTTTATAAAAACCATATCATTTTGACCTTGGCGAAAAGAACTGAGCCTTATTTCAGCTTCTGTTATGATTACTGGCATACTCTTATACAGGGTGGTCCACGGGAAACGGACGGTTTTAAAATAGTAATTACTCTGTTAGTTTTGAAGACAGACACATTTTATTGACCCAAAAATAAAGCTGAATTTATGCCTATTTTAAAAAATACATTACTTTATTTTTAAAAAATAACATCACTTAAATGGCGGTCATAACCAAATCCTTATGTAAGACACGTTTTGTTGTGGTCTTACTCAGCCCAAGTTCAGTTGCATGACGTCTAGCAGAACGGCCGGGGCTACGCAGAACTCCTCTCTCACTCTGTCCACGTTTTGTGGGGTGCGTGCTGACCGATGTGGCTCTATTTTCATAACAGAACCCGTGGATCTAAATGAATTTACCCACCTTAGAATGGTATTCCTACTCGGTATTTCACCATGGCGTCCGATATGAAAATAACGCCTGAAACATCGTTGAGTTTCAACTACTGATTCATCACTTTTTATAAATGTGTCGTATGCAAACCCGCGATGATCTTTCGTCCACAGCGGCATAATGGCGACAGAGTGGCAGGCGGTGGGGAGTCGAGTGACCTTGACGGCGCGTTTCCCCCTCCACCAGCCGCCAAGTACTGCGCGATTCAAAACCGTCCATTTCCCGTGGACCACCCAACCACCATGTATTAACAGACATTCATATGTAATTTATAATGTAAATTTTGAATTCCGAATAACAACTAAAACTTGCAGAACATAATTGCGTTACCTGAACTTTTTTTACTTTATTTATTTCTTCCTTTTTATGGTGCTTGACCACCGTCTGTGGTATCTTTTTTTTTATAAAAAATTAGGTAAGTTTTAGTGACGGTTGTAAAAGAGACAATAATGTGACCAATGTGTAGTAACTTTAATGAACAATCATGCAATGACCTGGAGACAGTTGAGACTGAAGTATCTGTATTCTACACTCAATATACTTATCTATCTATCCATCTATATATATATATATATATATACACACACACACACACACGACTATATGTTAATGAACCCTTAGATCCATCCAGGAAATTGTGGTTTCTTCTTATTCTTTTAGACTTGGCTACCTTCTAATTTTATATTTGCACAACGCTTCCAATCTACAGTAATGTTTAATCTTTCTTTACCCTATATTTCAAACTTCATATAGTTTATCAAAGAAACTTTTAATATTTCAGGTTCCGCCGCCCCGTTCCAGTTGAGCGCTGGGAATCGGTGCTAGATGCTACACAGCTGCCTAACTCATGCTACCAGGAGAAGTATGAATACTTCCCCGGCTTCTCTGGAGAGGAAATGTGGAACCCGAATACCAACCTCTCCGAAGACTGTCTCTATCTCAACATATGGGTACCTCAGAAAGTCAGATTCAGGCACAGGAGTCAAGAGTCAAACAGGCAAAAGGTATTATATTACTTATGAAAACTGCATTGGGCACTTATAAAATAGTACCGTAAAACTCTCCAACTTTGTGACAGGCTCCCAACTTTGTGACACTCAAGATTTTGGGCATATAGAGCACTCTAGCGGCTCTGGGGATTAATACTTACTCTACAAACAGGTGCCGCAACCTCTCGGATTCATTTCGGATCTTAAGATTAATCCCCAGAGCCGCTAGAGTGCTCTTATGCCCAAAATCTTGAGTGTCACAAAGTTGGGAGCCTGTCACAAAGTTGGAGAGTTTTACGGTACTTTGAGTTTTAACACGTTGACAGCACAACGCGAGGTAACTCGTATTAACGCTGAACCTCAGGAGACCCAATACGCGTTGTGTCGTATTTTTTTCGCCGCTACGAGTGAGTTCGTAGTTTACAAGTGTAAATATAAATGGATGGCCTCCTGGAAGAAAATAAACAATCAAGTTTGGCTTATAGTAATAGAAATTTTATTTAAAATGAACCAAAAATCTGCTTTCAGTGTTTATTCGTACAATAATCCATACCAAAAAAAAAGTCCTTCACGCAGGGGCTGCGTCAACTAAGTAGATTTCCCTCGTGCGTTACGTATTTTCATTTTTTCACGAAACGTAAAAGTAAAATGAACAATATATGGCATTTAGTCTTCAAATAACATAATAGCATATTGTTAATATGAGATGAGTAGGAGTGGGGGTTTACAGAAGACCAAAAACATAAAAATGCAAATATCTCGGTTTATAAACAAGATAGTGAAAAGATGGACATAACAACATCTATAGAACAGTACATTTGCAACAAGATTGGTCCTATACAATTTTTCGATCTGACGCACAATAACGAAGATATTAAGAAAATTTGAAATTCTCCCCCACTAACCCCCCCCCCCCCACTGCCCCTGGGCCGATTTCAGCCGTTAACGAACTTGATCTTTCTTTTTATATAAAACAATTACATATAAAGATTGGTAACGACAAGACAAAAATTGCGACCGCTAGAGGAGTAACAGACAAATATATCTATCTATCTATCTATCTATCTGAAAGTGCTTGCCAGCTGTACTCGACCATCAGCCAGTGATGACGGCCTCCACCGACAGGTATGACAACAGTATAATAAAATAATTGATTTAGAAGTGATTATAAAACCTATATCCTTTGCCCCTGTTTTTTTTAGTAGGTCATAATATAAATTCGTTGAACCGATAAAGTGGTCTAGCTTAACTTTATTTTACGCATTTTACGTTATATGTTAAGGTTTGTTTTAACGTATTTACTTAAAATAAACCACTGCACTTTTGAGTGTAAATGAAAAATTTTGCATTATAGAATTTTTAGCGGAAGTTGAATCGGGATTATTTAGTAAAAGAATTATAGAGGGCTCATTGAGCAGATAATTCTCCTGATAATCGAGGTTGAATGAATATCATTACACTGTTTGTGACTAGACACAGCCAAATATGCAAAGCTATTGCGGAGCTGTCGAAAATAGCAACGGAATGTTAAAATGACTATCATCTTTATAGAGGCAAGTTAAAATGAAATAAGGTGACGTCTTTGGAATAATTAATTAAACACAATCTGAAAGTTTCCAGTTTTTATTTGCAATTACAGTCGACATGCGATATTTATAGAAGAGTCCGTAATGCAGGGCCTGCGTAAAGTAAGCAGATTTCCTCCGTATTGAAATGACACCACGCTAATCTCATCTCACAATCTATTCACTTTTCTTCTCGTAAGCAGAAATTGAATTCAACTTTGGAAATTATTTTGTAGATTTTTAGCAACTCAGTAAATATTGTGTATGATATAGAACGCGAAATCATAATTGATAGCGTTATATACGACATATTTGCACGTATCTCATTTTGTAACAAAACAAATAATATATAATAAAAGATCTAGTGAACAAAATATTCGGTATTTAAACTTAGATTATGAGATGTCATAAGCTTATTGTTAACCCGAGAAGAGCTGAAATCAGTGTTTAACGAAGACTCAAAAACAAAACAAAAAATAAAAATAGCTCGCTTAAGAGTGCACATACGAAAAAATGTGTAGAACAAAGTCATAGTAGAGTGAATTTACAAAATTGGTTCTGTAACATTTTTAGATTCAACTCATATTAATAAAGATATTTCGAATTTCCAACCTGTAATCCCTCGGCCATTGTCCGGTCCCAGCCAATAACGTGGGTGAACTGTATTTTTTTAAAACACTTAAATATCAAAAAATAGAGCGCTAACATATAAGTATATATGTAAAAAGTTGAACATTAGAATAAATTATTCGAAAATCGCGACATGAGTCAAACTCAATAGTTGATTTCCCCTAAGGAAAATTTGGTGAAATTTAATTTACATCATTAGGGTGAACACTATATCATTTCATTTAGTACACCAGGTTCAACAGTTGCTCACTGTATCTCTTGTTGAAAAAAGTGCTGATGCTCTGAGGTCGAGTCTCCGAAAGCCTTTAGAATGAAAAGGTGAAGACGATGAACTTTTCAATTAACTTACACGCTAAAAGATAGATAAAAAATGGAGATAACAAAAATCACAAATAAATCGTAAGGCTCTCTAGTCATGAAGACAAAATTATATATATATATATATATATATATATATATATATATATATATATATATATATATATATACATATAAAAAAAAGTAACAACAAATAGAAAGACAGAAAAAATGATTTATTACCATTTCTGAAAACCTCATTGCACGCTATTAGTGTAAGAATTAAAATAGTTACTATGGAAACAAAATATCAATTAAATGGACATAAAACATTTATGCTCTAAGGTCTGGAAACCTAAATTATACAGTAATTACTACTTCAGAAAAAAATAATTAAATATGAGAAGAAAAAAATACGTAGTTAGAAGTAGGAAAATTATACGAAGTATTGGGGAAGTAAATAAGGGCTACTCCATTGAGTGTAGAAAGGAAATGCTGTTGTATTTGAGAGAGAGGCAGAAATGTCAAGAGGCCCCTCCTTGCCGGGGTAATGAGAGTCTGTTCCCGAGAGGGGTGTCCTACTACAAGGCTTTATTGTTCAGCCCTACTACAGTATTAGACATTCACAACATCATTTATACCAAGCACATGCTGCTTCAGGCACTACTAAACACTCCGATATTTACACACGTTATACGTGTACATTATATACAAGCTAAGGTATCCGGCGTTGCGACTCAATAATGATAGTGTTTTTAGTAGTTTTTCCTTAACCTTCAACTAGTATCATGTTTTAGAGTTACATAAGTACTACCATGGGTCTCTTATGACCCACACAAAAAAAGTTTAAATTTTTTAAATGTGTTTTTAATATAATTTTTTAATGGAATACATAACAAAGGTGACACAATTTAAAATACAAATACAATAAAAATAACTTGTTTTTACACTTCCCAAAAAAATATATTTGAATTAGAAAAAAATCCAAGTCTTCAAATAGTAAAACAAATCAATATGTAAAAATGAGTTTTAAGAGGACCACCTTTCTTTTTATCATATTTAAGCGTGCTCTGCTCATTCTGAAACAGAAAGTAATTCAATATCTTAAATAATAAAGAAACTGTGATGGGCTCTCTGCTACACTAACAAATAAATTAAAATTTTATCTTCACAGTTCCGGCAGAGACATTTAGATTCAGAGTGATTCTTGAAACTTGTGTTAATTACATTTATAGCATATTGTTGAATGTTTCTAGTCATACTTTTTGCACAATTCATCCTCATTTAGCTGTATTTTCAAATCTGTATCATGATCAGAACCAATGGACTGATTTTCACTGTAATTACTCATTAGATCCTCATTTTCATCAGACACAGGATTCCGATTTCCATCATCTTCTGTCATATACGCCAACCACTCCTTATAATGTCTGCCATCCACAGTAAAACCTCCATTAGTCATATCACTATGAATATTTTAAACAACATTTTAATAACGTAATGACTACCATGGCCCAAAAATTACCCCAAAACTTCAATCAGACAGACACAGGCAATCACAGAAACAAGACAAAGAGGTTAACTGTAACAGCTGTTACTAAGGAGAGAATACATGGTACCTGGTGGCGCTGCCTAGCAACAAACCCGAGAAACTTTAATTTTTATTTAATGATCGTGTCCTTTTTGACCCATGGTAGTTAAAGGTTAAGGGAAATGAGCTATGAAGGAGATTTTCGAAAACTTAAAGCAGGTGCTGCTTTAACTAAGCAAATATCCCACGCGGGTCTCATATTTGCATTTACCTCAGAACGTAATAGTTCAATGAGAAAAATATTTGATAGTTAGGCTTAATATAAAGTGCTTCATAATATAACAGCTAATTGTTAATAAACATGAGTAAAAATTGGGGTTTGCTGAAGACCGACAACTAAAAATATGCAAATATCTTGGACACTGGTCGGATTCTAGGCGTTAACGAACTAGATCTTCATTTTTACTTATAACGTTTAAATATCGAGTTTGTTTACGATCAGACGAAAATTTCCAAAGCGTTAACAGATATATATATATATATATATATATATATATATATTGTTACGTTTTTATTACAAAACCAGTAATAAACGTTGTTAATAAGAGTTCTTTTGGATTGCAAAATTAAACACACACAAGTTTCACAGTTTTTATCACTGCACAATTTATTTAACAATGCACAATACACTTGGTTAATTATTCTTAATTACTACTCACAGTATACACTGATAGCGTCACTGTTCTTCAGATTACACAGTCCAATAACTCACTCAGGGTCACTGAACTTCACATAAAGACGGCACTGTACTGTCTTATACACGGCACTATAATGTTACTTACAGAGTCACGGCACAACACTGTTCTTCACATAAAAACAACCTCTTTACCGCACTGCACTAAGTCGCACTGAACATCACTTGAAGCCAGCGGAGCACCAACTAACTCGGGCACTGTCAGGGTCCCTTATATATAGCAAGTAGGCAAACATCAAACAGAATGGCCAGTAGGGGCTAGACACGTTCCTGAACACACGCGGCCCTAATTAGATGCTGCCGGCGCCACTAATCTTCATCCGTCGGCTCCTTTCTTCTCCCTAGAACCTCCCAAATCCGCGGCTATCTCTGTTAATCCTTCATGCATTTAATATTCGCAACAATATATATATATATATATATATATATATATATATATATATATATATCTATATATACACACAATTTTGAACGGTCCCCATACACTTGTCTCTAGAGTAGAATCGATGGAAATTTGATGATATTTTTCGAAAATCCCATCATGAGTACAAACTCAATTGCTGATAAACCAATATATTTGCACTTTTATAATTTTTAGTACTCTGTAAACCCCAGTCGTTGCTCGTTAATAATAAACCCATGTATCATGAAACGTCTTATTTCAAGCATAGATGGCAAATATTGTTTTCAACCGACCTGTTTTATCAGTGAGACATACAAATACGTTGTGTGTTCTCGTCATCAATTCATATTTTATGTTCTGAACACGAAAATGTTTATTTGATCTATACCACACTCAATATTTAACCGTTTCATTCAACTTTAAGCCTTATTCTATTCATAGGATTTGTAATTATAAATAAAAGATATTTGATAAGATGGATCACCTAACTTCGGGAATTAACTTACTTTACGCAGCCCCTGCATAACGATTTTTGTTTTTTGTTTTCCCGACTCCTTGGGGTTATACCTAAATACCTATTAGCTACAACTAATCTACAACTTTTTAGTCAAGAACAAAAAAAAAAAGAAGAATTTTATGTATTTAATAACCATTATTTGAATATAATCTGTTGCTTGTTGGCAGAAGAAACTCAGAATTCTTAACCGTATACTAATCTACCTCTGTTATGGGCGACATATTAACGGAACAAATTTAATAAATACCAGACATAACTGGGTTTACCTCCACAGCACTTTCGATTCCCTTTAAATTTGTTTTTTTTTTATAAATTATTTATGAAATTTACATTTCTGAAGATAACTCAACATCACAAGAGTTAACATTGAATTTTATGCCAGCAGTTATCATGAAAAGTTAAATAAGTACTTACTTTCTATTTGGTTTAACATTACTCGCTATTTAAAATTTAGCTGTAGTTTAAAGCGCATATCATCATATATGCGCTATATCATAGTGGTTATGTGTCTATAATTTTACAGAGGCTTACAGAATAAATGACAATTATAAAAAGTAATTAAAAGAAAATCACTTTAATCAGAAAATCTCTGGGAGTTATCTACTCTCTGAATAGACTACGCGACCTAGATACAAACTGAGATCGTTTTGATTGTCCTGTCGATTTTACAATTACTCTAGTTTTCTTTTAAAGCTTTTAAATCCACCCCTCCCGTTAAAGCCCAGGATAGATTTCAAGACTTGTTTACATTGGGGTCTAATGGAGTAATTAAGAATATAAAATGACATAATTTAATGTCGTTAGTGTGCTTTGTGTATGCAGCCCCTGCGTGTGGGACAGTTGAGATTATATGGTGTCCACATAGTAATTTTCTGAATCATCTTGTGTGCTCATGAAACGTCCCATAGCATTACAGATTACCAGTATTCATATCCTTGAAGCCAGTTTTACTTTTTAGCAGATATCCCTAAATCGGCTATTGAGGTTGTACTCTTGATGCGATTTCCAAAAAATGTCCTCAAACGTCCATCGACCAGGAGATGACGAAAACCGTCCGTTAACACTCTAGCAGCGCAATTTTTGTTTAATCGTTTCAAACTCGATATTTAAAAGTTTTATGTAGAAATAAAGATAAGTTCCTTAACGGCTGAAATTGGACGAGTAAGGGGGGGGTGGTAAAAAGGGGTGAATTTCGAAAAAAATCCTCCATTATTATACGTCTGATCGAAAAAGCGTATAAAACCAATATTATTGAATAATAATGTTTTGTGAATGTTGTTATGTACGTTTTTACACTATTTTGATTATTCACCAAAATGTTTTAATTTTCTGTTTTCCCATTTGTACATATCGAAGATTTAGATATAGAAAGTATTGTATATGGGTAGAAAAGGTCAAAAGCGTGTCATTCCAGCACATGGGAAATCTGCATAGTTAATGCAGCACCTGAGAGATGGACTTTATAAAAGTAATTAAAACTGGTCCAATTAGCCACATTAGTACAAAGTGGACGTTAATAAATAACATTTTCACACAAACATGTCATTTATTTGTCTCCGCTATGGCCATAGCCATTACCTGAAACTAGTAGAACAATGCAATAATAAATACCCCTTTTGATTAGTAGCGGATAAAGTAATAATTATAATATATTATTATTTGCAATATTTCTGACATTTTTATTTTACGATTCATTCAGCTTTCTATTCGTCAATGATATAACTTGTCTCTGGAATGAATATATTTTCCACGCATTACTCAATGGCTTATGTTTTTAGAATGATGTACTTAACCGTGTAAGAAATTACGGCTGTACAAAGGAAGAAACCATTTAAGGATAAATATGACAGCCTTTGAGGAATAACTCCAAGGGAGATCAGCAATGGAATTAGTTTTGGTTTAGTAGCCCGAAATTAGTGAGAACACAAAATTCAGATGTAAAATCTTTTAACCCAAGTGTTTCTCTTGTATTTTTTAATTTATTTATTTGGTGAGCTCCGCAACTAGGCAATGTCTCTCAGTATCATTTATTTTCAATTCCTTAATAAAATGTTAAAATAAAGAAAAATGTTTTCAAAATTATTATAGGCATGCTTTTGGAATGTTAAGCAACAGACGGCCTCCCTTGAATTTATCATACATCCAATATAAATATATATATATATATATATATATATAGAGAGAGAGAGAGAGAGAGAGAGAGAGGGGGAGAGAGAGAGAGAGTGAGATTGATAGATAGATAGAGAGATAAATGGAAATATTTGTTGGTTAAGGCTCTACCGGCCCCAATTATTGTTTGATGCATTCCATATAAAATTAAAATTTGAGGTAGTTAGGAGCGGTTATTGACCAAAATCGGCCATGGAATGGTGGGGGGTTTAAAGAAGGATAAATCGTACAATCACGAATGTCTCTGTTATCGATAAATGTTATTTAATCATTCTTGTTCATAGTGCAGTGTATCTTAATTGTTGTTTTATATATATTTTTTTCTTGACAGTTATATTATTCTTCTTGTTCTTCAGGAAACCCCAATCCTACTTCATGCAATAAAAATAATTTCAGTTTAAGCCGGTTTATCACTTAAGATATCTAGCTCGTGTCGTGTTTAATTGGGAACTTAAATGGGAGAAATGGAGTTGACAGAGTGAGCACGTCGCATCTTTGCGGGTATAATGCACTGCCATTTCTGAGGGTTGGTTACCACAGCCCTGCGTGACAGAATATTTAACCTTAAGGTTGTTAATTATGAATTAAAATACTTATAGAATATTTAACCTTAAGGTTGTTAATTATGAATTAAAATACTTACAGAATATTTAACCTTAAGGTTGTTAATTATGAATTAAAATACTTATAGAATATTTAACCTTAAGGTTGTTAATTATGAATTAAAATACTTACAGAATATTTAACCTTAAGGTTGTTAATTATGAATTAAAATACTTACAGAATATTTAACCTTAAGGTTGTTAATTATGAATTAAAATACTTACAGAATATTTAACCTTAAGGTTGTTAATTATGAATTTAAGTACTTACAGAATATTTAACCTTAAGGTTGTTAATTATGAATTAAAAGACTTACAGAATATTTAACCTTAAGGTTGTTAATTATGAATTAAAATACTTACAGAATATTTAACCTTAAGGTTGTTAATTATGAATTAAAATACTTACAGAATATTTAACCTTAAGGTTGTTAATTATGAATTAAAATACTTACAGAATATTTAACCTTAAGGTTGTTAATTATGAATTAAAATACTTACAGAATATTTAACCTTAAGGTTGTTAATTATGAATTAAAATACTTACAGAATATTTAACCTTAAGGTTGTTAATTATGAATTAAAATACTAAGAATAATACAAGAGTATATATTTTTTTTTTAAATTTCAGGCTCCCGTTTTAATTTGGATATACGGCGGTGGCTTTATGAGCGGTACGGCTACGCTGGACGTATACGATGCCGGGATGTTAGCTGCCACCAGTGACGTCATAGTGGCCTCTATCCAGTACAGAGTGGGTAAGTCTCAACCATCCTAGACTTCTTTCATTGAAACCTCTCAAATGCTTTTCAATATAAAGATAATATTTACAACTAAGAAATAAGCTGTCCCCTTTCTTAAGGTTCCTCCACCGGTCATATAAGTTGGGTACAATTAATTTTTTTATTTTTTCTTTAAGGATTCTGTATTATTAATACTGAAATACAAAACAAAATTAAATTGTGTAACTCATAATTAAAATTTAGTGTAGCGGACAGTATAGCTAAGCCTGCAACGGTTTGCTCAGCACCATGATGGCATTGATTGTTTCAATAAGAGAGTAATAAAATGAAATATTAGCTTTTATGTTGTGTGCTGGGTAATAATACGGAATAAGAGAGATAACTGTAAATATCTTATTTTAGAAAAATAACAGAATACAACTTTGTGTTAATAAGTGTTTTCAGTTACGATTCCTTCATGTAAATTTGAGCAAAATGGTAAGTTGACAAGTTGATGGAAATGAACAAATAAGTGTGAAAGAAAGGGTAACAACATATGAGAGGAAATGCAGAGAAAACGTAAAATTTCAAAAGCATACAATAACAAAAGATACGTTCATTTATATCTTCTGATCCAAGGCAATGATTTATATATTGGTCCAGGCGATTTAAAATATTATTCCAAAAACATTGTGCCTGTTAGAATAACACCATTAAATCTAGAATTAACGACTATAAGTTGGTTTTTAGTATCGGACTACATCCCTCGGTTTTTATTTTAATCTTCAACTGTATTATTATTATTTTTATTTCAGTAGTAGTCTGTTAAATAGCAAACTGATGTATTTGCTTAGGTACCGCAATACATCAAAATCAGATCGAATCAGTTATTGCTTATTTAATCGGAAAATGTAAATAATAATTTTATTATACATTATGACGCACGAAGTATTAAAAAAAAATATTGTAATAAGTTCAGGTCTCCTTAAATGCCGGCCTCATTACTGGAACATATTTACTGTCTTTAATCATGAAACAGTGCTTTTACCTACGGGAAAGGGAAGATTTCTTTATGGACCAAGGTGAGCGTATAAATTATAGTTTCGTTTATGTCTGCTCTTCTCGCTCTCTAAAACAAACCATATTACAAAAAAAATTACTAAATAAATGCGTGGTCTGGTTTCTAAATATTTAGGGTCATTATGGCCACTGACGATGCAACTTTGGTACAATACTTGACTAATATTTATTTAAACAAAAAATTATAAACTCCTCTTCAGAATCAAAATTAATTAATTTACGGTGCTCTGGTTAGTCTTGTGAGTTAAAGCATTAATTTCATTTGACAAAAGTAAAATGGTGGGGGCTCGATTCCCGCCTGGGCAATGGGAATTTATTTAGTTGCAAACGCATTAAATAAAATCCTTAGTTTCACTCTGGCTAGAAAATGGTGATAACATGTAAGTAACCTGTCATAATTAGTCATAGTAGTATAAAGTTTACGTTAATAAATTACAACAACATTTATTTACATTGTTAGTTGAACAGCATATTTTTTCAAACTAGCATAAAAACGGTAGCTCTAGTTTAAGGATCAAGTAGGCGTACTGGCTATTTTGTTACATTATATTGTGCGTCTCCTAATCAGCCATATTATGGATAACTATTTTTTTTTTCAATTTGGCTCGCTATTTTTTTTTTAATATCGTCTGGTCGTTTGAATTAGAATACAGTAGCTTCGAATTGACTAACTCTGAATGACATCATTGAGCTTATTTTGTTTAATTGGTAAAACAAATGAAAAAACTTTTAATTATTAATAGAATTACTCGAAACTTCGTGATGAATGGATTTGGTGGGAACACAGAAGAACCTACAAAATTTTAATTTAATTCACATATGTGCAATGCATTGAAATAATGACGTTTAGATGTTTAAGATTGAAAAGTTATATATTTAGATATATAATTATATATTCATTGAAGCACTAACTCCACACCAAATTCAAAGAAATCGTCCTGAAGTAGTGAAAAGAAAATCGACAAACATTAAGAAAGTCTGCCACTTCAGTCTTTGAGAGAAAACACGTTAAAACGCATTTTTGTAGGTACTATAAATGAATAAGAGTAAAGAATAATTCATGTAAACGTAAAAAGCATAATGCAAAACTCAAGAAGTCCATTACACGAGAAAGAATCATGAATGCTAAAAGAGACCACGAGCGGGGATGAATAAAATATGAAAGCGCTAAGACCTCATCACCTACTAGCCTCTACCCACTCTTACCAAGAGGAAACTGAAAATTCCAGAAATTTGTACCAAATATACAATTTCATTTTATTTTATAGAGAGAAATCAGTGGACAAACTTAGAAAAGAAGACAACTTAGATTATTATTCATACAGATTTGTGTTATTTTGGCCAAACAGGGGGTGAAATGACTTCTGTCACAGGCCAAAATATCGCATAGGTCCTATCGATATTATTAGGGTGAAGTGAAGTGGTAATTTTAATGGAGGATTTAATTTTCTACAGCTATTATTCTATCATATATTATTATCTTGAATCCTAAGTCCCATCCTGGCTAGAAAATGGTGGTAACCTGTAGATAGCCCGTTCCCAATTAGCCTGAGTTGCAAAAAGTCCGTCACGCAGGGGCTGCGTAAACTAAGCAGATTTCCCACGTGAAGTCATACAATAGAGAAATCTCCATACGAGAGACGAACAGTTACGGCAAAGGGCCGAACTAGCTTTTGGAGGGAAATTCCGTCGTATGTTATCAGCCCAAATTTAATAAAAATGTCAATATCTCGGTTAATATTCAAGATACAAAATAAATGTACAGAACAATATTTATAGTAAATTTAATTTACAATAAGATTGGTCCCATACACGTTTGTGATCCGACGTATGGTAACGGAGAGATTTCGAATTTTCGAAAACCCCCTCTAAACCCCCCCCCCCCTCCCACTTGTACGATTTCAGCCATTAACGAACTTGATCTGTGTTTTTGCATAAAACGTTTAAATATCGAGTTTGGTAACGATCAAATAAAAATTGCGACCGCTAGAGCGTTAACAGACAAATATATACATACATACATACATATATATATATATATATATATATATATATATATATATATATATATATAATTTTGAACGGACCTCATTTTCGTCATCTCCTGGGTAGGATCGATGGACATTTGAAGAAAATTTTCGAAAATCGCGTCATGAGTACGACCTCAATAGCTGATTTCCCTTAAGGGAAATCTGCTAAAAGTGGACGTTAATAAATAATAATAATATTAAGAGAGTAATTTGTGTTTCTATATTTTCAATCTTCTGAAAAACCACAACTTAAAATCGGAGTTTTTAGAGTTGCTATAAAAGTACAAGCCGTAATTCCTGAAGTGGTATGAAAATAAAAGATATAAACCGCAAAGACGATAAATGCATACATAATGTGTGAGATGAAGTTTTACAATAAATATCTTATCACCCCCATTATCAGTCTTTAACGATTTCTCAAGGAAAGCCGTGCACTTCAGCCAGTTATTATACGTAATTCATTAACCTCCAGTTTACACTGTTATAACTAATGGATACAGGTTAGCTACAGATTACTGTTCTATTCTAACCAGGGCGGGAAGGACCTAGGGGTTTCATTTATCGAGTTCCTATTACCTAATGGTAATAGTAATAGTAACATAAAACTACATGACTACCATACAATATACACGGCAGAATTACAGGCTATACTCTTAGGACTGACGAACATCACAACTACTAAAAGAGACATAGTCATTTGTACAGACTCATTAAGTTCAATAAAGTCACTTGAAGACATATACTCCACCAATCCCCTTATTATTGAAATTTTTAACAATATTCATAGACTAAAAAAACACATTACTATTTATTGGTTACCCGGCCATGTGGGCATATCTCAAAGTGATATAGTTGACAAAGCAGCCAAACAATCAACTCAACTTGAACAAATAGATTTTTTGGACATAACTCACCAAGACGCTTTCTCTAAAATAAGAAAACTCGTAATTAATGACTAGAATAATTTATGGTATAACACAGACAGTAAACTTAGAGAAATGAAATCAAGCACGCTCAAGTGGACTTCAAGTAATAGACACTCTAGAAGAGAAGAAATTGTACTTACACGCCTACGCACAGGACACACTAGACTAACACATTCATATCTAATGAGCAGGGAAGATGAACCTAACGTATATGTCGCTACTGCAACAGAACGCTGACTGTAAAACACATACTGACTGCACACAAGTGAAAACGTACCCATGGCCCACAAATGTATGCGAACTACTGGCCGACAGTAGCCAATTTATAGATGATGTTTTTATGTATTTAAGAAATAATGGATTATTTGATGAAATATAAAAGCTATTATCTACAATTATGAATGTTATATATAGCAAGCACTGTGGAATATAAGTTTTCCCTTCTTTCAGTTTAACTATTTATAGTTTTTCTTTTAGTTTTTTTTGTTTGTTTTATTTTTATTTTGTTTTTTTACTCATGTTGTAAATATACAATACAATATAATTTATACTTAGTTTCCATTCTATTTATTTTATACATTTGTAAATGTTAGCTGTGTAAAAATTTTAATATTTATTTAATTTTGTGAAATTATATTTTAGCATGTTAAGAATCGCCATTGTAGTGGCATGGTTCTCTTTATTGTAACATTTAGCTTTCTAAAATTTTTAATATTTATCTAATTTTGTAAAATT
Organism: Riptortus pedestris; assembly: GCA_019009955.1. Taxonomy (NCBI): domain Eukaryota; kingdom Metazoa; phylum Arthropoda; class Insecta; order Hemiptera; family Alydidae; genus Riptortus; species Riptortus pedestris. The sequence continues at coordinate 86,992,987 of CM032228.1, forward strand.
ATATTCAAACATGTCAAAAGATGAATCGCCATTGCAGCGGCATCTCAAATAAATAATAATAATATTACCTAATGGGGAATGGAACCCACGACTCTCTAGGATAAGTGTATTAAGTAAATTATTGTTTGTTTTATTAGTAGTATTACAGTCTGTATTTAAATGCATTTGGTAATGTGTGATATGCACAATACAATCGTCCTTCATCACTCTCAACAGAAGCTACACTCCTTCACCACAATGAGAACAGTAGCTTCTCCTTGCCTGGCAAGGAAGTCGACAGCTAAGGAGGAATGGCACTTGATAAGAAAATAGCCACTGATATCATTTCACTTTACACTTCTATAGGACATCGCCGTGGAGGGGAATATGGATGAGTGGTACAGGAAAGGGCTAGGACTTCTGGATTAGGATGACTGGATAGCCTGCAGTGGAATTTTCTGAATCTTGAGGGAATGAGGTCCTTTACAAATGGGATAATCTTTATGGAGAGTGTTGTTTGTAACATAATATGGAGCACCTGATATGGAGCGCAGGGCTGGATGCGTCTGATGTTCGAAGATTTTGCTGTACCCCACACTTCTATTCCGTATGTCCATATAGGCTTAAGTAGTAACTTGTATATTGTTTCCGGTAGATAAGTGAGATCTTTTATTTGGCAGTCCGTAAAGTTGTCCGAATCGTAAGTGTATTAAGGACAAGGCCTTAACCGACATGGCTTACCTAGTTAAGAAGTCCGTCACGCAGGGGCTGCGTAAACTAAGCAGATTTCCCACGTGATGTTTTACAGTAGAGAAATCTGCCCAATAACAGCTGTAGTAGGAAGGGATCTCTAAACCTATTCACGAGGGACAAATAGTTCCGGAAACGGTCACCAGAGAGCTCTCGGCGGAAAGTCCGGATCATGGCGGAGTCCTGCCGACCACACACAATACAAATGCAAATATCTTGGTTAATATTCAAGATACAGAATAAATGTATAGAACAATATTTAGAGTAAATTTAATTTACAATAAGATTGATTCAATACAATTTTTCGATCCGACGCATAATAACGGAGATATTTTAAATTTTCAAAAATCCTCCACTCTAAACCCCCCCTCCCACTGTTTCGAATACAGCCATTAACGAACTTGATCTTTCTTTTTACATAAAACGATTAAATTCCGAGTTTGGTAACGATCAAACAAAAATTACGACCTCTAGAGCGGTAACAGACAAATATATATATATATATATATATATATATATATATATATATATATATATATATATATATATATATATATAATTTTGAACGGACCTCATTTTCGTCATCTCCTGGGTAGGATCGATGGACATTTGAAGAAATTTTTCGAAACTCGCGTCATGAGTACGACCTCAATAGCTGATTTCCCTTAACACTTTCGCTGCGGATGCCCGAATCGAAAATCACTTCCAAAAAACGAATTTTTTTTTTTTTGTTTTCTGTTTTAAAGTTGTTCAAACTAAGTAAAAACCTATTTGTGGTAATTTTTATGCATTTTTAACAACGATAATCGTATTTTTTTTAACCTCGCAACGTATGCGAGGTCCGCACACGGCAGTGAATTAGGTAGGCAAACCCTCAAGACAGAACATTTTGTGTGTATTTCCCTACCTAGTGCACTGTCGTGTGCGGACATTGCATACGTTGCATAGGGAGGAAGAAATACGATTATTAGGTTACAAATGCATATAAAGTAAACATAATAATGGAATAGATCTATATGAAAATCATATTGATCCAAAATGAACTTATATAGCTGAAAATACACCACCTGAACAGAAACTTTCGTTTAGTAATGGGAAATTTCTTTATTTCGTAATTGGTTATGAAATCATAAATCGGACCTGTCAATACTGCCCATATATTTATTATAATTAATAATTGCCTCGGGCTTCTCGACGGTCTTCCCCCTGCTCGTGACCGCCTTTATCTGGGCATCAAACTCCGATGAAATAATAATGACATCTCGTTTGTGGCGCCATTTGAAAACGGACACACCCTTAACAGTAAATTTCTCTTTTATCTCTCCTTTTTTGAGCTTAGCCCCCACTATATCAGCTGGGTTGCCCTTCCGAGTCTTTCTCAGAGTACCAGTAAGATAGGTACCCTGATCCAGAAGCTCGTGGGCCATGGGGGCAGACGTATAAAAGTTGTCAGCGTAAATGGCATGGCCGTGGCCGAGATAGTCATCAACCAAATGTCTGACAACTTTATACAAGTGTCCTTTCCCTCCAACTTGTGGATCCCTTGGCCCAGAGTAGACTAACGTCTTCAGCACAAGACCGTCAGGTTGAGTCAACATATAAATCTTTATTCCATATTTGTGGCGCTTATTAGCGATATACTGGCGAAAGAATAGCCTACCCCTCCAAAGCATCATGGACTCGTCCAAACTTAATTCTTTGAAAGGGGTAGTATATCTCTTTCATCCACTCAACAAAAAAATTTAACAGAGGCCGAATTTTATACAGCGAATCATGCTCAACGTTCGGGTCTTGTGGTTCTGTGACGAAGTGCAGGCTTCTCAGTATACGGAGAAACGTGTCTCGTGACATCATTGAACGGAAAGCAGGGGTACTATAGGGGAATATGGACCTCCAATAATGAATGAGTCTCTGATGGAGAGACAAGTTGGACCATAAAAAATAATAACCCCAAAAATTTTTGAAACTGCAAACGACTTGGCCAGACGGTGGTCAGAACACTACTGAATGCTTGTGAGTGCGGAGGTTCTCCCCACTCTAACCTTCAGGTCTCTAGAACGAATGGAGGGCGGGGCGACGCTCCTCGCAACGTATGCGAGGCCCGCACCAGGGAGTGACTCAGGACCTCGCATATGCTGCGAGGCTGCGCAGTGAAGGTGTTAAGGGAAATCTGCTAAAAAAACTATATTGTGTTTTTTCTACATAGAACAGGTGATAAACGAGCTTCTCTTGTAAAATGCAAGACAATGATATATAACTTGAGAAAGAAAAAAAGCAACTGAAAAAGTAGTTAAGGGTACTGTTCAAAATATTTTAAGTATTTCTATTGTTTCAGGTGCCTTTGGTTTCCTGTATTTGGAGCCTGAACTGGCGCGGGGTAGCGATGATGCTCCGGGTAACATGGGCCTATGGGACCAGGCCTTGGCCATCAGGTGGATCAAAGACAACATCGCCACCTTCGGAGGGGACCCGGAACTCATCACACTCTTCGGGGAATCGGCTGGAGGCAGTTCTGTAAGATAATTTCAAGAACCATAGTAGCCCAATTATAGTGAGAGCAATTTACTCATAAGAAAAGAAAACTAAATGTCTATTATAAACTACATAATTACTTTTACTTTCAAAGCTAAAATAAAAGAGCGTTATATTATAAATTCCATGGCGAGAGCCCGGTTCTTATTTAATTTAATTAATGAAACTTTAAAATATATCCCATTATTTGGTGTGATTTTTTTTGTCGTTGTTATTGATTTAAGTAGTGGCAATGATTTAAATATAAATAGAAGAAACAAGGAATCGATTATGCACAAAAAAAAAAAAAAAAAAAACTACTACCTTAACCAATAACAACGACAAAAATAATGAGATATATTTTAAAGTTTCATTAATTAAATTAAATAAAAACCGGAGCTCTCACCATGGAATTTATAATTAACTCAATATCATGTCTACAGATATCTCTGCTTTAACATCGTACATCGCACTTCGGTTTTGGCGATGATATGAAGTAAATATTTTTCTAAAAAAAAACCACTAAAAACTCTGGCATATCCATACCCATAAGCCCAATGGGAGAAACACATAGATCCAAAGTTGTAGTAAATTAAATTTAAAACAAGATTGTTTATATAACGATCCGACTCATAATAACGAAAATATAATGAATTTTTTATTTAACCCCTTGTAAATCCTCCCCGTCAGCCGAATCTGGCCGTTAACGATCTCGATCATTCTTTTACAGGAAAAAGTTTAAATATGAAGTTTTGTTTCAATACACCGAAATGTTGAAACTGCTAGAGAGCAAACAGGCAACCTATTGATAGATATACAGACATCAAATTTTAAAATTCTAAGTAACCTTGTTTTTAGCACTCATTTATTATAATTCGTGAAGATTTAAAGGAATGTTTGTGTAATTATCTCTTGTGAACAACCTCAATAGCTCTATTTCTCAAGAAAAACAGAAAGAAGGAAATACAGAACCATTAACCAGACTGGAGGACTTGTGATCCTGTACATTTGGTTAATAAATGTTTCCTATTTGTAGGACAATTGTCTCGTTTTTAAATGTAACCTAGTTGTAACTTGTAAGAAATAATAATTGGGGGAATAATATTGAAGCAGATGTGAAATCCAGCATGCCTACGAGGTAATTCTACAATGCCCTGCAGAGTTACCCGCACTTCCATAGCTTATCAAGAAGGCAAAGAAGCTAATTTATAAAATGGTCATCACGCTATAGTTAGCACGGTAGTTAGCCCTCCAGTGGCCCGCTGAATGACTATAGTGAGTTTTATTTTGGCCTGCACGAGGTGTAGTTGCCATATCATTCGAATGGATGACACATGTCCTCCACGCGATCTTTCGTTTAACTATATTCGGCCCCCCCCCCACAATAATTGACTTTATTAACACGTTGTAACACTTGTTAAGTCTGGGCAATAGGAATCTAATTAGTGACGAACGCATTAAATAAATCCTTCTTACAATACTAGCTAGAAAGTTAACCTATACTCATTAGCCTTAGACGCATAAAGTGGACGTAACCACATACCATTAACATTTTTATGACATTGAATAGCTCCCTTAAATATACGTTGTAAATACCCGTTTTTGTTGGTGGATTCATACTTCTCGGTGGAATAAGATAACTTTTTTTTTTTAATACCTAAATACGAAGTAAAAGAAAAATTTTAATTTCGAAAATGTTGGTCCGTTATTTGGGTTTGGAGTCAACTCAATTATCTGTTTTGTTTCCGCCTGAATTTATTTTGACTAGTTTTGGTGTGATCTGCTCGTATGTACCTACTTATGTATGTATTACGCATAAGTCAAAAAAGACTAGTCTTAGAATGCTGAAATGCCATATTTAGGACTAGTTTTGAACCTCTCCTTTTCATCAAAATCGTCGTGGATGGGGGGGGGGGAAGGCAGAATAAAAACTTGAAAATTTCTCTGTACCTATTAGAGATACAAAAGATTTGTATCAGGCTTTTTATAAATTGTGTTTTCTGAAATTTTTAATTCCGATGCTTTGGAACGTAGATATTGTACGTATATCACTTTCAAGTGAATTAACATGAAGCTGTAAAACTAAAGGGCAGAAAAACATTTTGGTTTTATTAAGAGTACTAGAATGTCGTGTGTTGTCCCCATAAGATGTTAAATTTAATGTGTACACGAATCATCCTTTTATTGTTTCTTTTTACTTCAGAAAAATGTATAATTTCATTGTGAAGGGATAAGCTCAGACCATAATGTCATGTCATGAGTCGTATCGAATATAATAATATAACAGACGGTGGTAATAATATAAATTAAAAAAAAAAAAATTAAAAACCAATAGCTTATACTGTTCTAAAAACTGAATAACACCGTGGCTGAAAATTGGCATTTACGCCTCCTGACAAGTTACTTTTTTTAGGCTTTCCAAATCGTGGATTATGATGGAGCAGAACAGTAGAGCCTCATTATTTTATAGCCGTTAAATAGTAGATTAGAATAAAGGTAAGAAATAACGCCGGACTACGGGCTTGCTACAGAGGGACTGGGGTGGTTGGTCCTATTCAAAGGAACCCGACAACCTCTCCAGAGGGAACATATAAAGAATCTAGCCGAGTGAGAGAAAGGAAAAGAGACAGACTCAAAGATAGTTACGTAACCTGGAATAAAACTTTTGTATGAGCTGGCTGGACTTAATTGGAGGAAATAGTCCAAGAAGAAACAGGTATCACAAGCGAATACAGTAAATCAATGGACTAACATTTAATTTAGCTGATTTAATTAAATACAGTTTTTTATTTAACGCCCTAGACAACTGTTACCAGTGTGACATGATGGAGATTATTCGCATTAACCTTCTTCTAAAATGCTAAATAGTTTTATATTCAAATTTCAAATCCTCTACTTCTTCAAAAAGGATATTTTTATTTATTTTATCACATTTTGTCTTTTAACTTTCGGAGATGTAACTCCTGTAACAATTTTTCCTATAAGAAGGAGATGAACCTGAGTAATCTCAATTATATTCTCACCAATTCTGTTTTCAAAAAAGAGGCAAGTCAGAAGAGGAGCTCTTGTGGGCAATACTCATGTAGGAAATAAATATAGTCTACAAACTAAGAGCAGGAGATAGTAGTTGACCATAACTCAATTAACTTCCTGCGTTTGCTTGGTCCAATGATATGGTATTTGTCTCACACTATAGATAATAATAAAAAAGTCCGTCACGCAGGGGCTGCGTAAACTAAACAGATTTCCCACGTGAAGTTTACAATAGAGAAATTTCACGAGAGTCGAGCAGTTAAGGAAACGGCCGAACTATCTTTTGGCGGGAGTCACCCGTTCGTTAGCCGCCCAGATTTAATAAAAATGCAAATATCTTGGTTAATATTCAAGATAGAGAATAAACGTATATAACAAAATTTATAGTAAATTTAATTTTCAATAAGATTGATTCTGTACAATTTTTCGATCCGACGTATAGTAACGAAGATATATCGAATTTTCGAAAATCCTCCCCTCTAAACCCCCCCCCCCTCACTGATATTATATCGATTAACCGATTTAGATCGAAATAATTGTTCGATTTCAGCCTTTAACGAACTCGATCTTTCTTTTTACATAAAACGACTAAATATCGAGTTTAGTAACGATCAAACAAAAATTGCGACCGCTAGAGCGGTAACAGACAAATATATATATATATATATATATATATATATATACAGTTTTGAATGGACCTCATTTTCGTCGTCTACTAGGTAGGATCGATGGACATTTGAAGAAAAATTTCTAAAATTCCGTCATGAGTACAACCTCAATAGCTGATTTCCCTTAAGGGAAATCTGCTAATAATATTGAACAATATGAAACATCAATTATGAGAAATCATTAATAAATACGTCCAAAGGAAGAAAACTTAAGACAAAAAACCAAATAGAGTATAATTAAACATTATATACCAAGGTAACTGTGGTTGAATATTTCTTTGAGATGGTAACTTGAGAAGTGAAAGCTTCATTTCATATTAATCATACCTCATCCTTAAATCATATCTTTCTGACAGACATTTCCAAGTTTAATTTGGTCAGTCTCATCCTTATTCCCCCAGCTGACAGGTGTACCACAGGGGAGTATCCTAAGTCCTTTCTTATTCCTTACCTATACTGCCGACATCCCATCACATCCCGAAACTTCCCTTCTCACGTATGCAGATGATACTGCAATCTTGACTTCCAACTCAGACCCAAATATGGCATCCGCATCTTTACAAGAACACCTAGCTCTGCTAGAATCCTGGCTGACTCAATGGAGGATCAAGGTCAACAGCAGCAAATCAAGCCATGTAACATTTACCCTCCGACGTTTCATCTGCCCTCCAGTTACACTCAATGGCGCACAAATTCCTCAAAAATCACAAATTAGGTATCTAGGACTCACATTAGACAAGCGACTAACTTGGAAACCCACGTCACATTAAAAAGACAAGAAATGAATCGATGGTACAGACTTCTACTAAGACTACTTGGCAACAGATGTAAAATTTAAGTACACAACAAACGATTGATTTATACGACAGTACTCAGACCAATATGGACATACGGCTTGAACTTTGGGGTTCCACCAAACCTTCAAATTCCTGCAAAATCCAAACCCTCCAATCCAGAATACTCCGCAGAATTACAGATTCCCTATTCTACGTATCCAATTTAACTCTCCATAACGGCCTCAACATTCCTTTTGTCCATACCCTCCCCAAATCCCGATATCAGAAATTCCACTCTCTCCTTCCCGCACATCCTAATCCTTTAGTCGAATCACTTTCATCTAACCATATTCCAGAAAACCCAAGGCAACGTCTGAAGCGTAAGTGGCCAAGAGATCTTCTCGTGTAGTTACAGTTTAACCCCATAATACAACCTAATGTTCCCTCCATTGTGGGTATTGACAATGGACAACTTCCCACCTCAAGACAATAATCAAGCCATTCTTATTATCATATCATTTGCTTGTAATATTTAAATATATTGTTGCAAATAAACGGATAATTATTAAAAAAATAAATATTAATCCAATGAAAAGAATTTCATATTAGTTCCAAAAATATGGGTTGGTAAAGGGGAGAAACATAGAATATTTGTGAAGAACAAAATAAGATATATGATCCGTGCTGTGGAATCTTTAAAAATAAAAAGGAAATTAGTCTACAATAAAAGACTGGAATTTAAATGTGTTCTTACTGACACCTAAGGTATTTACAAATAGGCTGCCATGACCTCTGTCTATGTTAGGACGAATCCATCTGGGGTAGACCTAAAGAGAATATCAATAAATCAGTCAACAATTAGAATTCTTGATTATCAGATTAGGAACTTATAGTGAAAATTAAGCAGAATGATTGCCACTTAATAAATATACATTCCAATGTTCCATTATATTTAAATGTTTTACTCATATTTATTAAATCCTCTTGAGAAAACCTATTAGAAGAGAAACCCTCAACAATTAAAAAAAGCTGTTTATTAGAAGTTAGGATAACAACTCAATCGATTATTATAACACCGGCAGATAACTCATAATTAATTCAGGTTCCCATAATACTTTGTATAATATAGATGTTAAGGGTTTAAAATTGGGGCAGAGAAGTGTGAATGCAGGCATCTTAAAAAATCCAAGAGTTTTTCCAACCGCAGCTTGTCAATGATTCATTGGGAAATAGTTCACGCGAGCCTTCCCACCAATGCCAAGCCATTGATCAATTCGGTATAAATAGATATTCAAAAATAATAATTATTGATCTTATTTTAGGTTTCTACGTTATTTTTTTCATCGAATTCGCCAGTTTCTGCACATATATTTACACAACAATTTAAACAATTAAGCACACCAATTTGTGCATATAAGTGTGAAACACATAAGATCTGAAATCTCATCCTTGTAAATAAAACTCTAAGGCTTGTCTGATTTTCTATTTAAATTGAGTGGCGATAAGGTTTTTCAAGTTTCAGAACATTCTAAGAACAATGGGATCAAAGTTTGAAATCTTGTTTTTCTGCCTATTATTCTCCCTTTTGATACTCATCACTTAAAAACGGCTAGAAGGATTTCTATGAAATTTTAAATTTGTGAGTCAACTATGCCAAGGTACTACATACCCTATATAAGAATTCGAATTTTCAACTAGGAGGGAGGAGGTTGGTTTTATCGAAAAAATTTAAGGAATGAATTGTGTTTAAATACAGACTTTGGTCCTAATTCGTTCTCTGCTTTTATAAATTTTGAGATAGTGACTTTTTGTTTTGACTTTTTTAAAGTAAAATAATTGGTACTGGAAATGACTTCATATGGAAAGAAGTCAAAACCTAGGATGATGCAATAGTTATTTCTTGATGGGAAACTAATTTTTTGTGATCCCATGAACGATAATAAGTTCGTCAATATTTGTTCAATAGCCAATTCATACCTCACCCGTAGAACAATATTACAGAAATTTCACGAAAAGAAAGAGATTCGTGAGAGCTTAGTTAACCAAATATTTATATTTTGACGGGAAACCATTATTAAAACAATTTGTCCAATTGCCACATTTTTCTTCGCGCCTATTAAACCTGAATAACTGTAGCAGTGATTGTACATGTTAAAGGAAATTTCTGTTGCTTGATGAAAATAAAGGGATGATTTCTTTATAAGTTAATTCAACCTTTATATTTAAACGGGAATACATTTCTATTTGTACTCGTCAAAGACGGGTAATACGGCTAGAATATGACGGGCTGATTTTGTGTATCCAGTCTTTATGTTTTCAAGGGAAACAATTTCTATTTCATCCCGTCAACGATGGGAAACACGGTTAGTTTATGATTATGTTCTGTTTAGTCAATAAATTCCTCCTCCGAGAATTTAAAGATGGTATTTCGTTTCGTCTGTAGTGGTTAAATTTGTCCAACATCCAACGTCGATTTGGATTGAAAAAAGTGAATAGTTGTTAAATAAACGTTTATTATAGTGCTAACTATCTGCTTCTATGTTTTGTAACTACATTTCATATGTGCAAACAATCATACTAATGTGACTGAATTCTTGTCGTAGGTATCAATCCATTTGATTTCTCCCGTGACGAGAGGACTAGTTCGACGGGGCATCATACAGTCTGGAACACTGAACGCTCCGTGGAGTTGGATGACGGGAGAAAGAGCTTTGGAGATAGGCAAGTCGTTGGTAGAAGACTGCGGTTGCAACGTGAGCCAGCTAGCCGACAGCCCAAGCAGGGTGATGAACTGTCTTAGAGGTGTAGATGCTAAAACCATCTCCGTCCAACAGTGGAACTCATATTGGGGTATTCTTGGCTTCCCGTCAGCTCCAACAGTCGATGGTGTCTTCCTTCCCAAAAACCCAATGGACATGTTAAAAGAAGGAGACTTCACCCAAACAGAAATCTTGATTGGGAGCAATTTAAATGAAGGTAAATTTTAGTATTAAGTATAATTCTGCTGTATAAAAAAGGTTTATAGTAAAATATGACATTCAATCTATAAATGTCATTTTACTAGGATGTCTAGATATATTGTCTCTGAATATCTTCCGTAATTTATATCTTGCCTCATTCAAATAATTCGATATGGTTCTTAAAGGAGCTGTTCTATAAAATTCAAATCTTCCTTATATATTACCCGATGATATGAGAACATATTTCTAATAGATTTGACAAATAAAATCAGTTTTTCGTGACCCATAAAGAAATATTTCACTTTTAAATATGTCACGTGTAATACATTAAAAAAAATCTATTTGAAAGGATGTAGAAAATATTTCTCGGAATGATGAATATAATAGTACTAATTGTTTTACTCTAGTGACTGATAAAAGTAAGGACTAAGAAACAAAATACAATATGTTATTTTTCATGTATTTATTTATTACTAAGTAACAGACTCGCTGTGACTGGCACGTATAAAACATTTTCCAAAAGGCTTTTTGTTTGAAATTTGTTTTTTTAATATCCTCATGAAAAGGGCCTTTATTATTCGAACATGCTCCTTGACATTAGACGTATAACATCTGATATACCAAAAGAGTAGGATCCCATAATTTTACATACACACACACACACACACACACACACACACACACACACACACACACACATATCTAGATACTTGAAATATAGATTTGTTTGGGCCAGTTAGTAAGAGTATGACTATGTTTCAACATTAATTCATCATAGTTTTCCTTGAACGCTTATGTCATTGAAGTATATTTGAAGTGTGAGGTCTGCTGTAATTACTGCAAATCGTGAAGGATAAAGAAATGGTAAGATTTTCTGGAGCCAGTACAGTTTATATGGACAGCTCTTTGTCACCGGCAGAGTGGTGTGTCCGGTAGGAGACTTGTGTGTCCTATCCTAATCTTGCTAAAACTGCTTCCTTCCTACATGAATCTCTTCTGCCTGAAGGCCAAAATCTGATAGCAGGTTTTATACTTCTTAATTAATTCTCTGTTGGGCTAGCCCATTCACGGTGCCCTCTATCGTCATGAGTTCTACTGAATACTGCACACAGACCAATTATGTTACGCAATGTTCATTACGTAACATAATTGGTCTTTCTGTTGTATTCTGTTGAAATCGATGTTTTGTCCGCCAGTATATTATGCAGGTTAAATATACTAAAGACCAGGTACATCAATACCAGCTTAATATTTTAAGGAATTCTTAACCAAATAATCTATTAGAGAAGTATAAACATATCCATGTTAATGATAAAGAAATCAGATGAAATTAAACCGAAAGAAATAAAATATTAATAAAAAATAAATTAAATAAAAAGAAAACATAAGTTGAGAGGGTTAAAAACTATTATTAAAAGCATTCGTAAGCAGACATATTATGCATAAACTATGGATATTTTCCAGGTGCAGAAATGACATGCTACTACTATGTGGATCATGTCAATATTGTGTTCTATAAATGAAAAGATGAGCATGTTTAAATAGAATGAGATTTTATATAAGTAGAGCTTGAAAATGTGTTTTATCATCTGATCTATCTTTTCATCATCCTAGATATGGGTACGAGGTCCTGCTCATATATTATGAACGACTGGTATACCCGTACACTTAGGGGTTAATGATTTTTTACAACGAAATGGAATTTAATAGAAATTTATTTACAGGCTCCGTACCATTCCACTTAATAATATATGTCACAGATGATGCTCTCAGTTTGTATTTGAAAATTATCTGTTAATATATTTGATATATGACTTATTGACTTTAAACAATCTTTAAAAAAAATAAATAACTATAAAAATGTTGGCTCATGGAAGGGCAAGGCCTCCACGGTTTTGGTGGGATGTCAAGTGTCTGGCTTGACGCATTCCCAGCCGTATTATGGGGACATTAAAGCCACGTTATTTTTTATTCGAGTAGCTCATCAACTGTCCCATGATACTGAACGGGGTTCGCAGAAAGAATACACTTTCAATCTAGAAGCCCGGTAACCGTACAACTAAATAACATTTTATTACTCAATATCCAACTTATAACCCGGCAACTCCAGAACGGAGAGTTGTGCTTTCACTCAATACACCACCGCTGCCTCACTCTATAAAATAATAGCAAAGAGCATAGGACTAAGTACAAATTATACTAGCGTTTTCAAAAGTCAACACTTTTATATACTGAAGTTTGAAAGAGTAAAGCCAGAGACTGAGAGGAGGGCTTAAGCTAGACAAGCTTCTAATTAGGAAAGCCCTAGAGAGGCTTAAAGAGAAGTCTCAACCATACTCAGTCCTCTGGCTACCAAACAGGGTTTTTTCCCCTCCTGCTATTTAAATTTCACATAGAGAGGTCATATTGCTGCCTACAGTACTCAATAGAGCTTTTTTCCTTACAGTTTGGAGTTATATAGAGTAAAGCATAACTGTGAAATTCTATCGGAGCCTAAATATAGTATAGAGTATAGCTCTAGAATGAAATAATTAGTAGAAACTAAATTTCATGTGTCCCACGAAAAGTTAGTAGATGCAACTGAGCTAAGAATCATAAATCGGAAACGAAAGCCAGTAGTGTTGAAGTAAGGGGGATATTATTTTGCATTGCAAACAACCAAAATTGTACCGATATTATTTTTCATCATTTTGCTTTAAACTCAACTTAAGATAAGAATTTATAACAACATATTACATAATAGCCACTTTTAAAGAAGAATTCTAACCAAAATTTATGGCTGACAACGAACAAGCAATGACACTATCATTCATCTATGAAAGACATATAACATACTGACAAAACCAATTTCTCGGAGCACCATTGAGTTGAAATTTAAAACACCACCCAAAGCTTACAACTATGAACAAAGTCTTTTAATTTTTCTAGTGTGAAGCTGAAAATTCACAATTACCATGAAGTTTAAATGAATGGAATTGTTAATTTTCAAATAAGCCTATATAGTAGAACGCGGGCAAAATCAGAACAAAATCTTTTATATATATATATATATATATATATATATATATATATATATATATATATTTTAAGGATTCCAGAGTCTTAACGCTGATTCATCGAAAATATGTACTTAAATGTCTGCTCTTTGTGCCAGTGCAAAAGAGATCAACACTTAAATTTCTATGAACGTAATACCTGAAAAGGTCATGGAAGTTATCCCTAAATTATATTCTTCTACATTAATTTCCCAATACAAGTTGGCAGTCTAAACTAGGACAACGATAATACCTAAATAGCGATACTTAAATTCTTTACTTACTAAACGGAGTTACTATTTCAACTGATATTTGATTATTACAAGTCAATATTTTGTATAATTACTCTCAGATTTTAAGATATATAAATTATAGAGTACTGATGGACATGAAATCGTTGCATGTTGTGTATTTACGGTACAACAGTTGATGATTAGCTTGTTAATAATAAAATTAAGCATATCACTTCCGCTTTTGAATTATTAATGAACTAAGTTTATGTAAAACGCGATCCACTCAAACATGAATATTTTAGTAAAACCAATCCTTTTCATTTTTGCCTGTGTAAAATGAGTGCAATAACAAATGTAACTCACTTACGTTATCTAAGCAGTTTTCACAAGTCTGAAATAGGATATGCATGATATCATCACTACATCCTATGGGACCATGACTGGAAATCTAAGCAGTTTATGAGATGTTTAGTACCATGCTTCAAGGAGTAGAGGTTTTCTGAAGTCTGAAAAACTACAAAGTACAATTTGAACGACTCGGTTAGTTTTCAATTACTCAATTGTAGGGAGGTAATTTCGTAAAAAGATTAATATATAATATTTTTGGATCCGACACAAATTAATTGAGATCTTCACGATTTCATGGTATTTACCCATTCCTGAACCCCATCCCCCACAAATAGAAAATAAGGGCTGTAGAGCATTATGCTTCTGGTAAGTCTATTGCTTACGTAAATAGCAAACTTATTTATTACCAGGCCCAACAATCAAATAACTCAACAGATTTGATCTAAAAAAACAATAACTAATGTTAATTAGTTAATCATCGGCCGTTAAATATTACTTTATCAATAAAATTTATAATATAACATTTTCCCCTCCGAATCATAATACGATTCACATTATTCTTTCTTTAAGTACGCACCCTTCTTAGTCGGATTTCGAATATTAAGACGCTTGGTATTTAGTTTCACATGAAATATTCAAATATGAAGTTTGGCAACAATAATCAACAGCGGTCGCGCGTTTGTGTGTGTATATATATAAATTTGAAATAAACGAATTTTATTCACGATCTTGGTAGGATCGGTGGGTATTTAAAGAAATGAAGCACAACCTCAATAGATGATTTTCCTTAAGCGAAATCTGCTATTTACTAAAATTGGCAGTATTCAGTACACAACAACACATAAGTTAGCATATATTTGTCAATTAAACTAACTTCAAAGGGTATTAGCAAATTTTCCTTAAGGGGAATCAATTATTTAGGTTATACTCATTAAGGGATTTGCTACAAATGTTCACCTACCTCGGAGATGATGGAAAGGAGGACTCTTCGATTTTATATATAAACAAACACACACACACACATGGGTATAAATATGTGCGTGTAAATATTTATGTATGAGATGATTAATGTACGTCAATGCTAATATTTTACGCTTAAATATGATGTAGCTTACTTCGGGCCTGTAATTTGTGATTTTGTTTGTTTTTAAAAATGCATGAAGATTTTATTATGTTCAACATCGCCACAGCTATGAAGCCCCAATAAATAATTTAACAATATTAACTAACTCAAAAACAGATCCCCGCCGAATTTACGAAGAATTCACAATAAATCTTTAGAGTTTCATTTACATGATTATTAATTGACGAATTAATTATAGTTTGATACCAGTTGGCTGAAAAAAAAGTATCAAATGCCTATATATTATTAAAATTCAGCTATTAGTCAAGAATAAATTAAAACAACAATATTTTAGATATGATTGGAAGAGTTGTGAACCATATCATAGTGGAATCGATATACATAGGTGGTGACAAGGTCTTCGATTTTCATTATTCAGGAGTCAGATATTCCTTCAGGGAATATATTGGGAGATAGCGAACCATTTTCTATTTGAATAATGTTTCGTTTTAGCATTCTTTTACTTTGTAGCTGACGTTGGTATGAAAATTACATTTTATCATGATTTCCCACGAATGGCACTTGAGAAGTTCAACAACATGAAAAATGAAAGAAGAATACAATAAATGCATTCAAGAGTTTCATTCATTCATTTATTATGAATAAATTTATACTACTCTAGGACCAACAATAAATATTTGTCAGCAGATTTTCTGAGTTATTAAATTCTACTCCTGACGCAATTTCGAAAAATGTCTTGAAATATTTCTCCATACTACCGAGTTAAGAAAATGAGGTCCCTTCAAAGTATATAAATTTGAACAATGATGTTTTTTTTTGACAATTTGTTGTTCAACATATTATGGCCCTTAACAATCATAATAACGGATGGCATTTTTTATTATAAACTTGGTAAAAATAAAAATTTCTTTTCCACAAATGGGCTACAATTAGCATTTTTATGTGTTTAATGACCGTTATTAAAAATGCTCTATTGTAGGTCTGAAGAGGAATATATAATTTATGTAACCTGCGTCTGTAAATTCATTTTTTCATTGTTTCACATGAAATTAACACGATATTAACAATTTTTAGCTTTATGTCTGTGTGTTTGTTACCTTTTCACGCCTAAACTACTCAACGGGATAGTATGCAACTTGGAACGTGTATTACTCCTAATCCAACTTAGATTTTAGGCTATACTAATATTCTCAGAGACTAACAGGAGTAGGGGATAAGGGAGGCCTGAAAGAAAAATCCCGATATTTTATTTCGTTTCCTATTGCTTTATTGGCAAAAGTATACCTATTAAAAAGGTTTTTTTGGTTATTAAAAGTAACTTTTGTCGTATAACGAAATATAAACAAGATATTCACTAAATCCTATAGCAGGAGCAAACAATTTTATGCAGCACTAACGACTAAACGGAACTCAACGATACTCAGTATGCAGATTAGTGATATTTATTTATTTATTGGAGCTTCGCAGCTTCGGCGATGTTGCTCTAAACAAAAGCATTTGTAACTTAAAAAACAAAACAATACAAACAAAAAAAATTAACAAAATTAAATAAAACAGAAATGGAACACAAACCAGAAAAGGATCACAGAACACAAAAGGAACACAAAACATAAAAGGATTACAAAACATAAAAGGATCACAACACAGAGAGAAAATACGAAAAACAGAGATGAAATCAAAACAGAAATGGGAAAGAAATAGAAAAGCAACTCAAAACAGAACTGGAATAAAAAAAATAGAACACAAAAGGCGAAATTAAACACAAAAACGGAACTATTATTATTATTATTAGCTATAAGGACATTATTAGAAACGGACATACATGAAAGATTGGAATATTTTGTTTCCTATTTGTTTTCCGGCAACCGCATTCATAAAAAAAACAGTTTATTAGCAGATTTCCCTTAAAGGAAATCAGCTATTGAGGTTTCACCTATGACACGATTATCGAAAAAGCCCTCAAATGTCCATCGATCCTACCTCGTAGATGACGAAAATGAGGTCCGTTTTTTGTTATTTAAAGTCACCTTTACAATATACATGTGTCGTATAATATATATATATACACACACACACACACACTCCTTGAGATAACCTGAGTTGGGGGAACGTACAACTTACATCACCCTCTAATTGAATTATCCATTGATTTTATTATAATTATTGGTGACACTGTTTTACTTACATAGGGATGTGTCTTAGGAATAGCGTATCAATCAAGGAATACTTTGATTAATATCTGTCACAGAGCGGTAATTGGAAAAAAAGGAATTTTTGGTGAAAGGATTTGGCCTACCCTATTTCTTCAACGTTTTTTACTCCAATAAGTGACTATTTAGTATTGCATATGCGTTCCAGTTTACTTCTTTAAAATGCAATAGGAGTGATGTTGAGGAAAGGAAACGCTGTTGAATGGATAAGGTTTACAAAGGCATTTAAAATATGATAAACTGTCTCCCACCCCCGCATCTAACCAATCCCGAGGGGAAGGTTGTAATGTAAATATTGTATTTCAATATTGAGAGACAAAAGAAAAGCTTGTTTTAAGGGAACTAGTTGCCAAACCTCCGACTTTTACTTCATTAGCAAAGTTTACTCAGAAAGGAAACGGATGCCTACACTGATTAATATTTCAATCCAATTGTATTAGATGTGAACTGTAAATATACTCATTTATTTCTCCCCTTTAATAGGTTAATTGTCTCACAACAACGTTCAATTAAAAAATAAATAAAAAGGCCATACGAAGGGACCGCGTAATAAAGTGAACTTTTAAATTCTTGCTTATCTATCCCTCATTTCTTCTTCTTCTTCTTCTTCTTCTACCTCCATCGTGCCGATAAGCGTGGAGGGGCCGCCTTAGTCCACTTTGCCCAGCTGGGTCTGTCCTCCGCTAGTCTCCTCGTCTCTGGCGCGGTCTTGCCCCTTTCTGCTCCTAATCGAGCTACGTAGTCCTGGTAGGTAAGTCTAGGTCTGCCATGGGGTCGTTTGCCTTCTGGCCGTGCTTCATATAACCATTTGGCCTTTCTTGTGTCCCCCATTCGGTTGACATGGCCAAACCACTTAAGTTGGCGCTCCTCAACTATCTCTCCAATCGGTCTCACCCCAAGGTCCTATCTTATCCGCTCATTTCTGATGCGGTCTCGCCTTGTTTTTCCCGCAATGCACCTTAGGTATTCCTTATTTCAACAGTAATGAAAACCTTAGAATTTGAAACAGGTCATTACACGTTTAGTAGAAAGAAAATCGGGAGAAGAAAGCGTAGGGGGTTACTGCATGCTTTAAAAAAACAAATACAAATAACTCTAGTAATACTCGAGACACAAAAAAATATATACAGTACCACATTTGTAGAATATTAAATGCTTATCATTAACTGTTAAAAATTTAATAGGAACCCAACTTATAAGGGAGATATTTCGAATTTTTCTCTGTTTCCTGGTCTAATTCTAGCCAACAACGGACCTTCTTTAGTTATACATAAAACTTTTAAAGCATGAAAAAATTTTCTTGAATCTAAATGTCGGCAGTAATAGTCTTGCCACGTTTGAGAAGGTGGTGATATTACTTTTCTCCGGTATGAGTCAGATTTTTGCAAATGTTTTGTGATTTCTCTTTGTCTAGCCATTGATTAAAATACGTTCTGATAACTTACTAAGTCCATTTCTCATCGCAGCCCACATGGTTTACAAAGCAAGCATACGATAGCATCATTGCTATCGAGTGATTTATAATTTTTTGTTTGTTAAATAGAAGTAAATGACCCACAATGGCAGAAATTACCATCTAATACAGTTGTTCAGTCGTCATTTCAATTTGAATCTCCCGCGCTCGATGAGTTCACAAACCCGCCACACATATACATATCACCAAGGCCGTGGCCTACAGCGGAAACTACTCAAGAAGGCATCGGCTAGTTACAAGTTATCTTATACGTACCTTGATCCCCTCCACCCTGCCCTTCAAATGCCCGCGCAAATTTGAATGCTTACCGCTTACCTCATGTTCCTCTTCCGCATTTTAGTGCATTTTAGCGGAATTTCAAACCTCGATACCAACTAGCAGCTCGCATGAACCACTCTTTTGAAAAAATATGATAACCGCGCCGCTTTGGCTTCATCAATTCTCAAGAAATACTGGACTGTCAACTAATTTCACATGCCTCCTCTTCACAATTGAAAAGTTTTCTTAAAGTGTTTTCGGAACAAGCACAGCAGTTAGAAAATTTAAATGTTCCCGCTCTAGCTGAGTTTATCACTTTCTTTATTGCATTCAGGGGCTTAGATGCCCATTCTCAAAAGGAATTCAGTTTTCTTTACCCTGAAGATTTTCCCGCTCTCTCCGACTTGGTGAACTATGTAAACAAAACATTGAGTGCCATAGCTAATGTATCTACACCTTAGAGAAATCGTAAAGAAGTTCCCGCTCCTCGCAAGGATACATACGCTCCCCGCTTCCGGTCTACCGCTTCGAACCCACCAAGCTCTCCACCGCCCCGCGGCAACCGCTTTTGAAGGCGTTCGCTACTATTACCAAATGTTTTATTGCCGCCAAGCTCATAGCATTTATCAATGTCCAGAATTCCAGGGGCTGTCTGCTGCCTCGCACTACAGTGCTATTAAAAAAGTTGCAGTTATACTATAACTGCTTGGGGAACCGCGGAGTTCGAGACTGCAATCTTCAAGCCGCTGCCGGATATGTCACTGCTCTCATCACACCCTCATCATGAGGGCGTTAATCTCAATGCTACCCGCTCTTCAGACAGTTTCGCTTCCCCTCCTTCAACGCCTAGTCCGGAACCTTCCCCGTCGTTCCCGCACCGCTATTCTAGGCAAAGGCATCCTAACGCCACTCAGAAGAGATCACCCTCTCCACCGGCAAGGTACTCCCCACCTCCCAGGCATGATCAAGAATCATCATCTAAGGCTTCCCGCAGCTCACGATCATCCCCTTCTTTCAACGATTCTCAGCAAACATCTGTCTATTATGCGGAGAGGAAGTTCCATAAGCCCCACCGCACTAAAGATCCTGAGCTTTCCCGCCATCATCATTCCCCAGATTTGTCTCCTCAATGACTCCCGCAACCCGGACCCTCAGACCGCTCTCTGGCTCAACCCTCGCTTTCTCAAAAGGTATTTCCCGCATCATCTAGTCTTACTGAGGGTTACCGGGTAGACCTTCATGCTACTTCTGCTGCACCGCTAAAGGATTCTCCGCTTCATCAACGCTTACAAGGTGTTCCCGCTTCAAATGAGGAAGGTTTTCCGCCCAAATCTAGGCCCGTTATACTCCGGTCTCTTCCTTCTGTCTCGTTGTCTGGTTCATCGAAGCATTGTCCGCTTTCTATTCTTCCCACAGCACAGATAACTCTCAAAGGTTCTTCCCGCTCCGCACATGTGTTTAGAGCACTTGTTGATTCCTGCAGCCAAGCCAGTTTCGTCACTCAAAGTGCCGCTTCCCACTTAGGCTCGGCCATCATTTCGTCCCAAGTGGATTTTCACGGATTGGGTGACTCTGTGGGAGTCAGCTGCCCTGGCTACATTGCTGTTTCCTTTCCAGTGTCGCCAGATAAAATGATCACCGCACAGTTCTTCGTTATTGGGCCCATCTGCTCCACTGTGCCTGCTGAACCGCTTGACATTGGGCCCTGGAAATATCTGCATGGCTTCTCCTTCGCTGATCCAAAGTTTGACCGCCCGGCTCCCATTGACATGCTGTTTGGAGTCGATTTAGTTGCACATATCCTTCTAAGCCCTCTATCACTCATCCCTCTAAAGGTGGGCCTCTTGCTTTCATGACCAATTTGGGTTGGTGTCTCCTGGAGCAGTGTTGTCTCCCATTTTATCCGCGCCGCATCAGTTGGGCCCCAGAAGTCCAGGATAACGAGGACAAGACCATCCGCAAGAAGTTGTCGCCGCACTGAGAGTAATCCTCAAAGAGAAAATCCGCCTTACAATTCAGAAGACATGCCCGCTCAAGTTACAGTGCAACGCATACTTGACTCACCGCCTGAGGAATCCATCGAAGCTGGCTCACAATTTTGTGAAAACGTTCTCCGCTGTATGAAATGTGCAACTGAATAAAGATCTACAGAGGTTTTGGGAATTGGAACCTGTTACTTCCGCCGCACCCAGGTATTCAAGGGAGGAGCTTCTAAAAGAAGAAATGTTCACCCGCAAAGTTTCCCGCTAAGGTTCTCTCCTTTGAAAAGTTTACCACCTTACTGGTCAGCATTGAGGCCATCCTCAATAGTTGCCCCCGCTGCCCCCTCTCTGCTGACCTCCATGATTTGGATATGCTGACGCCTGGACATTTTCTGATTCACCGCCCTCTCCACGCTCTTCATGCAAAGGAACGTCCTCTTCAAGCTGTGCCATCTTCTTACTCAATAATGCCGCTCATCGCGCCATGGGCGGGGGAATGTTCAGTCGTCATTTCAATTTGAATCTCCCGCGCTCGCTGAGTTCACAAACCCGCCACACATATACATATCACCAAGGCCGTGGCCTACAGCGGAAACTACTCAAGAAGGCATCGGCTAGTTACAAGGATACAGTTAGTTGGTCTTAGACGCTCGCTGGGGGTCGTTTCTACGGCCAGTGGGGCTTCGCCCCTCTTCCTCCGCTACAGATAACCGCTTCATAGACAACCGCAGTTAGAATTCACCCGTGATAGAGTCAGTCAGTTGTTTCATCTCCCGCAAAGCTGCCATCCTGTGCAGATCACCGTAACCGGCTGGAAATCGGATCTTCTACGGAACACAGAACATAGCAACGAAGGAGGACTCCACTTCTAGGAATGTTTTCGTTTCCCGCAGGTGCCTATTTTAATAATGCTAGCATTATTTGCGCAATTATCAAATGAGTACTCACACAATATAGGACCTATCGTTCATTCTATGTATATATATATATATATATATATATATATATATATATATATATATATATATATTGCCGCTAAATTAGTATTAGTTTATAAAGTTAAGTTCTTTCTGCTTCTTGTTCAACCTCTATTTATAAATTTTAATTTTAATCAATTCAATATACTTGATTCTTAGGAGAACTCAAATAGTTCTTTGTGTTATTTCCCCTCATCTTTTTTTTTTTTAATTTTTTTTTTTTTTTTATCTGAGACCCAGCAGAAATTGTTGGTTGGTGATAAGGTAGTGCGACCTACCGGGGGTGAGAAAGATAGTTCCCCTTCTGCTGAACTTATGTTCCATTATAAGGGAGGTGGTAATGTTGTAGGGGTGAAATGGAACTAGATAAGGGTAGGTGACCCAGTAGCTGGTGATACCGGGTAGGTTGTAATGGGATAGGAAGAAAACGAAAGAAGAAGGGATAGGGATAGAAGGAGAGGAGATAAGAAGAAAAAAGAGAAAAGAGGGCCGCTGCGCCCAAGTAAATAAACCTAAGAAGCCGTAAGGGGGTAAGGGGCGCCCAAACTATCTACTAACCTAAACTAATCTATGCTAAAGAACTAAAACTAAAACTAACCTAACTAAAACTACAGGGCTATATTAGAATGTGGAGTTGGGGGGTTAGCCCTGTTTGTTAATTACTGACCTGACCTCGGCCACTATATGGATTGGCGTCAGCAGCGGGTGAGATCGACTAGGGGCTCATCGAGACCAACCTGCCGCCATCTCACCGGCTGCTGAGGAGGGGGTATGGAGCGGTATAGGGGGTTGCCTATGTAGTGTAAGGAGTCAAAGAATTTGATGTGTCTGCGGGAGATGGTGTGGGATATGGGTTCAAGGGAGAGGGTTTCGTAGATTGTGTGGTTGGTGGAACGTTGGAGGGATGTGTGTCGAACTATTTTCCGGACTAAGCCGTTTTGGAACTGTTGGAGTTGTTCGAGGGAAGATTTGGTGAGGTAACGTAGGACGGGGGAGCCATAAAGGAGAGCGGGTTGGATGACGCCTTTCAGGATTAATAATTTGAGGCGGAGGCTAAGGACCGGGGAGAGGAGAAGGTGATTAAGGGAAGTGAATTTAGTTCTTAGGGTCTGTATCCGTGTTCGTACGTGAGTGGAGAAAGTCAGGTGTCTGTCCAGTGTAATTCCAAGGTAGGTTATGGATCGGGACACGGGAAGGTCAGTGTTGTCCAGTCTGAAAGTGTCAGGGACCGGGGTACGTTTGTGATATGAGAACACTAGGGCATCTGTCTTCCTAGGGTTCACATGGATGTTTATTGCGCGTAGGTCGTCGGATATCGCCTGGCAGGCCGATTCTGCCCGGGATAGTGCGCGGGATGAGTTGAGGGAGGTGCTAACAATGGCAACATCGTCCGCTTATGCGGCCACCTCAGTATCCGGAAACTGTCGACTGACTACCTTTGCGGTATATGCCGTGAAGAGGGTAAGAGAGAGCGGGGAACCCTGAGGTACCCCTACTCGGAGAGGACGGGACGAGGAGAGGGATTCGCCGACTCTCACTTGGAAAGTTCGGCCGTCGAGGAAGGAGCGGAGCATGGCTAGGAGTTGGCTGGGGCAGCAATGCCCAATGAGGGTATTAAGGAGTTCGGCACGGTCGACAGAATCAAAAGCCTGAGTGCAGTCGATGGAAATCATCGCCGTAACGACATTCCTGCGAAGGTTGTTGGCAGTGTTAGCGTATATACGGGCCAAAGGATGGAGGGAACTGTGTTGAGGACGGAAACCGGACTGCTCGTGGGGAATGAGGGATTTCTCCTCACAGAAATCTACAAGATACCGGAGGATTATACGTTCCAGTATCTTGGAAATATGTGGGAGGAGGCTGATGGGACGGTAGTGTTCGGGAGAGGTTCCATTTTTGGAGGGTTTTAGGAGGGGGACGACTATTGCGTGTTTCCACATGGAGGGGAAGTGACGTAGGCGGAGGCAGGAATTTAGGAGGTGGTTAAGGTAGGACAGAGCCTTCCGTGGAAGCTGACGGAGTAGCACGTACTGCACCCCGTCCATCCCAGGGGACTTTCCTCCCTTGGTCCGGCGCAGGATGGCAGTGAGCTGCCTAGGGGAGGAGAACATGAAATTATCATCGCTCTCCGTCCCAGGCGCCTCATCAGTCCGACGATACCTTGACCGATCTACCGCGGCCATATGTGCCGCTAGCATTTCGGCCTGGTCTGCGGGACTCATCACACCTCTGCCGGTTTGGAGAAGAACAGTTCGCCTTTTGGTTATTCTGGTCTTCACCAACCGCCAGAACTTGCGGTGGTCACCGTGTGTCTGTCTGATGGTTTCATGCCACTCCGCCGTCTTCCACTGGCTCATAAGGGTGCGGATTTGGGCAGTGAGGTTGTTAAGGACGGGACGTAGGGCGGGGTTCCTGGTGCGATACCAGGAATTTTTGATGGTGTTCCTCTGCCTGATCAACTGTAGAACATGAGGGGGAGGCGGTTTGAGCCCTGGTGGTTTTCTGGAGACCTTGGGGATCGCCTGATCTGCAGCTTCCAGGATGATGTTTGTATACTCGTCCAGCTTCTCTTCGAGGGTTTGGGCGTCACTGATAGTAGTGAACGCCGGCGTATTTGTGTACATAAGTGACTTGTATAGTTTCCAGTCACCTTTATGAAACGCGTAGGTGGTAGAAATGGGTTTGGGAGGGCGACCTCGCAGCACATATAGTACTGGTCGGTGATCACTAGTGATAAAGTCCAAAGCGAGACATTTAGTCACTATGTGGGGGATTCGGGTGAGCATGAGGTCCAAAGTGGACATCCTATATGGCGTTTTGAATGTATGTGAATTTGGATGTATAACGGTGAAGCTAGAATGAGCTATTGCTTCACAAGGGAGGTTGCTTGAACTATTATTCCAGGAAGTGTGTCTGGCGTTCAGATCCCCTATGACAAAATGATTTCTTTCTGTCTGAGCTAGACCTAGAAGGGCTGCAAAATATTCTGGTTCGGCTCTAGGCCGTCTATACAGGCCGGTGATAGTGTACGTGTGGTTGGCTATAAGTACTTTCACAGTTATTAGATGTTGTTTCGACGGTATGGAGGGAGCGACGGGCTCCACTTCTTTAAATGGTATTACCGCAAAAGCTAACCGCACGCCCCTACAAGAGTCTTACAGTAGAGTACCTTGAATAGTTTTCTATCATATTTTTGCCAAATACTAAGAAGCTGCAATCGTTATGTTTTGGCGGGAAACGAGATTTATTTGAACCCAAGACTGATAAATTCGTAAAACAGCCATTTTATGTTGTATTCTTAAAACTACGACTGTAGTTTGGTATCCATACAAGGAGTATTTAGTGCTTACGCTAATCCAGTCTTTATACAGTGGTGATTCAAAGAATATAAATATTACAAAGTATTATTTCGTTCAAACTGTCGATCACTGTCCCTCGTCTCGGCTATTGGAGAAACTAATACATAGTCTAGTTTTTATTATAGCCACTAGATGTCAATTGTCTTCTGTTTTACTTGGTAATCCTCGTACATATGTTTAAAATGGCTACTCCACAACAGAAATTATTTTGTTTTCTCCGAGATTACGAAGTGTAATTCTGTAATTACAGTGCAAAGGTGTTTCAGGTTGAGTTACCAAATTGATCCTCCGAATGAGTGGAACATTCGCAGATCGTATCGGCAGTTTGTAGATACAGGATGTGTATGTAAAGTGAAGAGTCCTGGCCGCCCTCGTGTTACTGAGGAAAATGTTGCACAAATTCAAACAGCTTTCGGGTGGAATGCAGTTGAACCCCACCCTTGCTGGATTCATCGAAAATCGGGTGATCACGTGATTATTATTTTTTTTCTCATTGCTTTTTTAACTCAATTTTAAACAACAACGCGTAATCCGGCGATTTCATGATGTCCGCAATGTTTACAAACGTTACTTCGGCGGATTTTCAGCTTGTCGGCATTTTACCGAAGCGGAATTTCGCCGCACTCGCCGTTTTCAAAAGTGCGCCAAGGGTGGGGTTCAACTGCATTTTCACCCAGCTTTCCAACATAGTCCTTCAAAATCAAGTCGTCTAACTAGACTATGTATTTGTTTCTCCAATAGCCCGGGGCGCAGAGGATCAGATTTGTTAATATAATTTAATCTATTACAGGATTGATATCCTGCTTATACTTTTAGCAATGTAGTGTTATTCCCAGGAATGTGAATTTTTTTAATTATCATAAATAAATAATTTAAAAGGTTGAACGCTAGGGGGGTGCACCCAGTATAACTGGCATTTATTTACTCTGCTCTTTTAATATATGAAGGGTCAGGGGGAAAAAAGATGAAAGTGACCAAAAAGTGATTTCGAGAAAAATGAAAAACAAAGTTTGATTTCTATTAACTCCTTTTGTAATATAATCATATATTTTTTTTTAGTGTATCAATTCCTAATAGATATTAGTAATCAATATATGCAGTTCCATGTAGCTCCTAGGTGAAATGATGAAGGTGAAAAAAAAAACTTAATGAACAACTTATATTTTACTGACAATGAACAAAAAATTTTATGAAAATTTATTCATCTGGGTAATCCAGGTATACATCTTCGCTGTCATCGTGAACAGCTGCTGGATTTATGCTGGGCAAATTCTCAAAGAACGCCTTCGCAGCAGGGTTAACCAAACATTTTTTTAATTGTTGCAAGTCGTTGAACTTTGGTTGAGAAATTGGCAGTGGTCCATCATACAGGTTAGTTAAAGGTCTACGTGTAGAAGGACGTTTTCTTGCGTTTTTCCCCTTTTTGGTGGTTTCCAAAGGATTTCAGCGTCAATGTAAAAAGAAAAAGTGTTTCGGTGAAAAATTTTGAAGGATGTTCATTCATGACTTTTAAACAACGCACGGGCCTAGGGGGAAAGGGACAATTTTTCAAGTACATAGGATTCAAGAATTCTGTCCATGTCTTGAAAAGTTCTTGCTGGCAGTTGATTAGAGCAAAGGGTGACGGCCTCTCTCTGCTATTTCTTATAACATCCCTCCATTCATCGGGCAACTCAACGTAAGTCTGCTGGTTGATGTAACTCATGATTTTATCACATTCGAGGTATGAATGCCCTCGAATGGGAAAATATACTTCAACACTGTCGAAACGATGCTACTCAGACACTAAATGATGAAGGTAACAAATTAGGGTATAATTTTTATTCAGCCCAGCACAGGAATCGCAAAATATCCCTTGTGACATTCATCTATTTTCCCCCTTACCCCAAATCTTTTCATGCACATTTCGGTCGATTCTCATCTTTTCCCCCCTTTGTTGTTCTACCAGATGATATTACTCCTTCATAGCCCCTTGATAGCGCTAATATCTTAAAATCGACGAAAAAGTGACTTTCATCTTTTTTCCCCCTGGCCCTTCATATGATATACTTTACTTAATACACTATGAACCAATATGAGTATACAGTTTACAATCGAGACTTCCAAAGAGTATTTTTAATAGTGGTTATGACGTACCTAAAACAGCTGTCACAGTAGTTCTTTCGGTACTTGTGTATTATATCAACCACATTTTAGTTCCACTAGATCGACGCTAGAATGCGCTACTGAAGTGCGACGCTAGCTCTCTCAGGCTAATGAGGTTATCTTTTGTCATAGTTGCGTTTGCTGTTTATTTGCGTTTGCTGTTTAGTGTTTCTTAGTCCTTAAAAATGCCTCTTTGGGATTTGCCAACGACTGAAGAAGACGCTGTTAAATATTTACAGGAGAGGAATATTTTGGCTATCAGAAGAAAGTGTTCTAAATCACATTGTATGAAACTATATAGTGGAAAAAAAAGTCTTTTTTTGGAAGTGTAATGTAAGAAAGTGTGGTGAGCAAGTCGGCGTTCGGATTGGCACTTGGTTCGAAGGAAGTAAAATTCCATTTTGTAATGCATTGAAGTTCATTTACTGCTGGTGTGAAGAATTGACACCTGTCATTTTTGCAAAAAACAACTCAAAATTTCCAATAAGACTGCTATTGATTGGAACAGTTACATGAGGGAGTTGTGTCTCTTAGATATGAAGAACAATATTTCCACACATTTCCCGCCTAAATGTGAATAAAATGTTTTATTTTTAAAAATTGTGTTTTCTTTTATTAATAATTATAATTCCGTAGAAGGTTATAAGGTAAGTATAACCTCCCTTGCGGGCAATGAATCGTACTACTTAAAACAGTACCGCACTCTAGCGAGGAACTAGTGGAACTAAAATGTGGTGGATATAATACACAAGTACCGTTCTTTCTACTGCATCAAGGGAAAGAATCTTTTATTCATACATGGTTTGGAAGACAGAATACTTTCTATTATTATGAATTATATGGTCTATTACGTTATAAAAAAAAACTACATGCACAGAAAACGGAAAATATAAAAATATTGAGAACAGTGGACTCTTACATAACAAATAAATTTATTATTAACAAATCCATAGCATTGGCGATTATAAACCCTAAACACTGAGATGGGGAAATGTCAAAATATTGTGCAAAGTAAAGCCTTGCCAAAAAAATATCACATCATTCAGCCTCAAATGAATTCCCAGGTGAAGCCGGGTAACTTAGCTAATATATATATATATATATATATATAATTTTTCAAGTTCTGCCTCCTTGGTTTGTTCCCGACTTTAATGATAAGTAATATTTATTTTCTATGGATAATTATATTTTCCTGAAAAAATTACAATACCTTCAACCTTTGATTTGGGTTAACCCAACTATGGATTCAATGGATAATCTGTGCCAATAATATGAAAACGAAATGTCGGAACCTCTTTTTTAAGATCATAAGTAAAAAAAAAATGAGAATTTGGTTACTCCATTTATCTGTTTCACACCTTCAAACTGGAATAGTTAGTAAGTTCAAGTGTTCATCTGAAAACATATAACACGCAAATAAGAATAGCTTAACTAGCTAGAAATACGAAATGACTCATATGGAATTTTTTAAATAAATATTTCCTGAGGTAACAGATTCTCCTGAATTCATGTAAGGGTTAAAATGTAGTCCTGAGATTGAAATATATCTCAAATGTTCTTTATGTTTGCTTATGTATTTATTTTTTCTTTGAATACATTACCTTAATTATTTATTACCTCCTTTTTTTTTTTTTAGGGACATACTTTCTTCTTTATGACTTCATTGACTACTTTGATAAGGATGGGCCCAGCCCCTTGCAAAGGGATAAATTCATTGATATTGTCAACACTATCTTTAAAAATATGAGTAAATTGGAGCGAGAAGCCATTATATTTCAGGTATGTGTGTTTTATAATTTTAATAAGATTAAGTTTAACATTCATTTCTTCAAGAATCATATTCGGAAATTCAACAGGATATCTATTTGAAATTCATTATATTTGTGAGCGGAGATTCCAACTTTGTCTTTAGTTAGGCTCAGTTATGGGGAAAAAAAATGTTTTCACAAATTAGTTGTTCATCTTTTATTTTATCATTGGGAGTCTAACAGACTAAATTGTGTTTCAGTTATAATGGTTTATTTATGGATCTTTTGTTATTTACCAATGACTACTTTTGCTATTATGGCTAATGGGGTTGGGTTGCCTATAGGTTACTACTTTTTTTATAACCAGTGTGGGGCTTAATGATTTTATTTAGTTCATTACTAAATAAATTCCTATTCCAAGAATCGAATAAAGTGTATTAATACTAACATCTTAACCCACATTGTTAACTTGAGCACCCAAACTCAGTTGTTAAAGGTGTTCCATATTGCAGAAGGAAGTGCAAACAGTTCCTTATTTGCTGATCTTATCAAAAACTCTACCAAGAACACAGGCATGCTGAAGGTGTCTAACTGATTAGATGGGTTAGATTAGATTATTAATTAGAATTATATGTAATAGTAACAGAAACACAGGTCTGCGACTAAAAAACTACAACAATTTTTTTAACATTTTCTTATAGTTTTTGACCTCCCAAAAACAAGAAAAATATTCAAAAAATTCTATCACATAGGTTTTTATCAGTTTTGCTACTATAACAATTTGGTCATTATCCTGGAAAAAATCAAATATCAGGATCATCAAAGGATGGCTTGTGGGGACTTCAAAATACTCACAATGCTTTTGGGTCAGCAGGCAGGCTGCACTAAATACACTTGCTTCTTGTGCTTGTGGGATGTGCCAGAGAACAGCACTGTACTAAAGGTGAATGGCCACTCCGAGAAACTTTAGAACCTGGAGAGAAAAATGTTATCAATACTACTTTGGTATCTCCAGAAAAGGTTTTGTCCCTCTCTCCATATCAAATTGGGGTTGATGAAACAATTTGTAAAATCGCTCCAAAAGGATGTAGACTGTTTTAAATATCTTGTCCATATTAAGTACAAATATCAAAACTAAATTTTGGTTGTAAAATAAAATATATTACAATTAATGGAGTCGACTTAGTTCATTTAACCAATTTATACTCTAGGCACCATTACACTATGTTGTGTGGAGTGTTTCTTGGTTATCATTGTGCCTTTAAGATCATATTCTGTGATGCTTTAAATTATTTGTCTAACCATATACAAACATTGTTTTAAATTATAAGTTATTTAAAATTGTTTTGTATTAACCTGGTTTAACTCATCAAAAAAATCTGGTGTATTGAAATGTCACATTATAGATTAAATCTCCAGTATATTATTGAAATGGGGCTCCCATTTACATAATATGTATTTCAAAAAACATTTGAGTGATTCTTTCATAAAATCGAGAGAATTCCATATGCTAGATAGCTGGTATCCATTTGATGACAATCATCAAATCAAAACTCAGTAGGGTACATAAGTTTCTGTTTTCTCCTCATTTAGGACTTTACTACAGATCTATAAATACATAACAGCTACCAATCTGTAAGGCCAGTATTGTATAATAGATATCTATACATTTTCCATTAATGCTCATTTTTACTTTGAAAAGTTATTAGCTACATGACCGTGCCTACAGTAGTCTACTGGATGTTATAATTGCTTACTATTGATATAGTAAAAAATTATGTCAAGGCAAACGGAAGGTTTGGTAAATATTATTTACCAAATCTTCCATTTACCTTCATACCTTGCCTTTAATTTATTTATTTTTTTAATAATTTTCTATATGATTTATCTTTTGCTACTCGTCTCTTCAGTACAAAATAAACCTAGAAGAAGAATGCCTTTCTCAACCATGGGGTGACTGTTTTTAGCATTTACACACATGTGTTTTTGATAAGGCATTGAATAAAAAAATGTGGACTGCAATGAATTATTTATAAAGTATTCATTGCTTAATTTTGATAGTATCAATACATTTTTATTTGAAAAAAGTATATTTTTATATTATATAATTAAATTGATTGGAACAAAATCCTGAAATTGTTATTGCCCTTTATCATCCAACTCAATACTTATGAACAGTCTCGTAACGTTATATGTGTAGTACATACACAAAAAATAGCACAGCATTATTAATTGTTATTGTGGAGTATAAATTGTAGCTTTTAAAATTCTCCCTTTAATAGGGCTAGTCTTGGAGAGGACCAAATTTAAATTGCTTTTCATGTTTAATACTTAATCTGGTTAAAAGATACTGGACGGCCCAAGGATATGAGAGTTTAACATTCGTAAATAAAATGCTGTTTTCAAAATTCTCTTTGTTAGCCATCATCGACTGAACTTTGCCAGCCTATTCAATGATTAGGAACCATATGAGTAAGAATTAAATTGGATTTTAGTTTTAATTGGAACTAGAAGATAACTCTAACAGGTCTTACTGTTAAGATAACTGCTCTTAAATTAAGATCAAATATATTGCTGTTTAATTGATATTGATTTTTAATTTACTTCTTTAATGATTGATTCTGATCATTTTAGTACACTGACTGGAATAATGTATCCAATGTGGTGCGTAATCAAGAAATGATTTCTGATGTAGTAGGTGACTACTTTTTTATTTGTCCAACAAATATCTTTGCCACAACTTTTGCTAAGCATGGAAACAACAAAATATACTACTACTACTTCACTCAGGTAAGAAAGTGTATAATACATGTTAACTACTTCCAATGCATGAGAATTAAGGACAAGGAATATTTCAGTTGGAAAATAATTCAGATAATGCAGATTTCATTTGATTTTTAATGTGCTAGACACACACACATACATAGTTTAAATTAGTTTTAAATTTGGGAACTTAAGTGGAAAATCTTCCATATAAATAATGAATTCAAAAATGCAATTTTAAACCTTAAACAGATACTTACTAGTATTGAGTATTCATAAGGATTTTTTAAATTCCATTTTTGAAAGGATTTTATCCAGCAGAAGTATAACAAATACATATGCTATAATTATTATAGCTCTCGATATGATTAGATGGTATAACTCTTAGCAACTGTATACTGTACTACTTTTCTTGTTGCAATTTTGGAGCCACACATACAGCTGGTTCAAGTTTGGAAATCAAGCAGAAATCAGATTGTCACAGATTCACTGTTTGGCATTGACGGGATGCCTATAAAACAATTACTGAATACAGGATAGATAGGTGAGCAGGGCTGTATATAGTATGTATAGAAAGAGGTTTAGGATATTTTACAGAGGTGTTCTTGCACTAGATATGCTACTAGTATGCCTTCAGTGATTGATGAGGTCTGGTCTCCCAGTAGTGAGGGTTACTTTCAATTCAAGGTTCATTAATAAAAGGTTGAAAGAGGCCCTGGCCAGTCAGAGCTTGAATGGAAACCCTTCTGAGACTAATGGCGGGCAAAGGTTATTATGGTCAAGCCCTACGTGAAAACTGAGCTGCCAGTGACTGAATCACTCAAGAGGATGGTCTGGTATTTGGGTAGAATTTGGCTCCTACCTGTCTATTCTGTGCTGTAGCATAATGCCCAGGACTACCCCCAAAGAGAGATAACATTCTTGTGAAACCTACTTCAGTGTTACTAAATATTGCAAGCCTTATCAAGAGGTAGCCACGTCTCATTCTGCTTTAAGTGGATAGTGAACCTCAAAGATAATGATTAATAATAACTAGCTGTTTTAAAGTCGTCAATGGGTTAAATGTGATGTGAAAAACAGTTGAAGCTGTTTTTGAATGATTGAGTAACAAACTGGAGAACAGACAGACAAGATTTGCAATTTGAATTAGATGCCATTGTTCTTAGAATGGTCAGAAATGTGAACAACTTACCCCCAGCGAATTTAAATAGAAAATCAGACAAACTTATTTATATAGTTGATTATCAATGACTATAGAAACAAATACTGATCTTTTAATTTTTTATTATTTTTTAGCTTATATCAAATTAACCTTACACATTGCATTGTGATATGAAAGTATAGCATGAATTTCCCACAAAAATTTTATAATATTTGAAAATGTGAAATATTGATTGTATGTAGGTTTGAGGGACTCCCAAGGCCAATATCACTTGTCGCCTGGTAGTTTCATTGAAGTTTTAGGAAAATATTGATCACATGGATTCCCTGGAAAGCAGTACCCTACTCTAATTCTTTCACTGGCAATTTACAACTTAGTAGCTCATACTAATACCAAAATTTGACATGAAGGAGTGGAGAGAGGCTTCAAGAAGGGGTGAAATATAAAACTGTATGTGCCCATATTATGAATAGACTACATATATTAATTAGAGCCCAGTAATAAATGGAGATCCATCATCTGAATAACACTATTTACTTAAGAGTTTATTAATCTATCTATATATGTAAGAATGGATTATTACTGATTTTCCTTTACGGTGATAAGGCAATGCTTAAGAGTATACATACCATAGCTGTTGGCTTCAGAATATGTATTTATGTTTTTAACTTAGTGTATAGTTATAAATGAGAAAAACAATTCATTTCCACATCTTGCTGTAGTTAAGTTAATAACATTTATTTCCTCCTCTTTCATAACTGTTGAAAATTATTCCACATATGGAACATATGTTTGTTTAATGGTTGTTGGTGCATGGGGTTTGGACAATTAAATGGAGAATGGAGGCAGGTTTAGTTTGGTTCCTTGTAGAGGTTACAATGTGGTTGAGTTGAGTATAACAATTTGGTTATGCTTTTCTAAACAAATATGTTTATTTAAAAATTGATTATATCCATTTCATAACAATAACTCTAATGCTAAAAGAGTTGCTCACGACTGCATAACAGTGCATTATGATATAGCATTGTTAGTTACATTATATTGAAAAACAATTGTTTCTTATGTGAGCTACACCTAAATATTTTGTTACAAATAAAGGTAGATACTAAATATTGGTAAAAAAACAAAACAAAAAAAAAAACTATTTGCTATTGAAGTAATTTCCCCTGAGTCTAGATGATCTTGTAAAATTATAAACTAAAATTTTGATGCCCTGCAATTGTTGATTCAACAATTTTTGTAAACTCAAATATTAAGTGAGTTATTCATAGTTTCTTCTTTTCAGTCTTCATTTATTTTTAAGAAGTGATGATTTATGAATTTGATAACATTAAATACAAATGTTTTAATGAAAATGTCTTTATAATGTAAATTTGATTGTTGTTACATTTTAATTTTCAGAGAACTAGCAACAGCGTTTGGGGAGAATGGATGGGTGTCATGCATGGTGATGAAATAAATTATGTATTTGGCCATCCTGTGAATGAATCACAACAGTATAATGCTAGGGAAAGGGATCTCTCTCACCGGATAATGCAGGCTTTTTCAAAATTTGCATTAACTGGGTATGTAACCAAACATATGTATTCATTTCATTCATGTAAATTTTAAATAACTTCGAATAAAGTACACCACTTCTTTGAAAATATTTAATCAGCTACATGGAAAATTGTTAAATATAAATAAAATAATAAATGAATTTTAATGTTATGCCTAATAAAAAATAAATAAAAGGATAATAATAAGAGGATAATTAGACAAATAAAAAATGTGGTGTCATTATTTTAAAAAAAATATTGGTGGCAAATAGAGATGGTGGTCTCTTTACGAATTGAGAAATCTGCAAACTTTAGCAGCCCCTCCATGATGGACCTTTACTAAATGTGTCCATAGCTGCCCGCGCAGAAAAGCCAACAAAGGTTTGGCAAAGGTATTTCCATGGGTGACTTTAGTGTGGCTAAAATGAAGAAGTGGCTTTAATAATGTGTGGCCACTTACAAATTGGATTCACCTCATCTTTGGGTTGGAGGTTATAGGGAGGTACTTCTTGGAATCAATTCCCATATAAATTAGATGTGTACTTTTTATTAAAGATATCGTAGGAAAAAAGGAGAGAATAGGTCAAGTTCTAATAAACTCTGTTTTTCATCCTTTTGCTCCAATCATAGAATTTCAGTCAGAAAGGCTGGTGATGTGGGGTAAGTAATTGCAGGAGAAAGAATAATTAACTTCTCTATATGGCAAACAAGGAAGCTGAGAGGGAGGTTGGTAATAAAGAAAATAATAAAGGTGTAGTGGGAAATGTAGGCATAAACAATAAAGTTCTACCAGTTTAGTTACAGACCTTATAAATACACTTTGGGTGACAGAGTAACTGCAACACACACTGGCAAATGGTCGCTCTACAATTAGATATCTATGGTCCGGCGATTCCACTATGTGTCCAGTGGATAAATAGTACAATTTCTAGGACGAAAAGTCATGCTGTGAGTGCCTCGATATCAGGGATGTCATGGAAGTCTATAATGAGTATTAAGAAAACTGATTATGTCATATTATCTGGGCAGGAGATGAGAGGATCTTGTGTTATTGATATGTGGCCAAAAGTGATTGTACTTGAAATTAATCATAAATACCGATCAACTAAAGTTCTGAGCTCCTTGAAATCTGGTGCAAATTAGAAACAGATGGAATGTACTAGGTTATGACACTTCAATTAAAGTTAATGATACTAGCCTAAATAATACCTTAACCAATGGGCGAAATTTGTATAATTCCATCATATCTATACTAATCAAATTTTGAAAAGATAAGTTGGTTTGCGGATATCAATGAGCTCTAGCTCATTTAAGAAAGAAACCTGATGTTGATAGAAGTGTCATTAGTTTCTGTGAAAACTAAAGTAGCCCTCTAAAACAGGTTCCTATTCCTCGATTAGACTACTGGCACCCCTGGTCGGTAGTAGAATGTCTTCAAAAAAAGTGTTTCAAAAAGGTACAAAATGTACGTGGAACATAAATTGTCAGAAATCCTTGAGATGTCCAAACCCAAAGAATGGTGTTGAGTTCTTGGTAGAGACAATGTGACAGAATGACATACCAAATAGGCTAACGTGCTGGATTTGTGATGGTGCCATGGTTCAGACTCTCTTTGGCAACTGGAGCAGCTGAGGCCCTCTGTAAAATCCTCAAAGTAAACAAAGATTTGGTAGAACTAATTGATACAACAAACCTGTGGATGTGTGCAGATGTAGGACAGGCATTACCAGATCCTTCGAGATTTTCCATTTTGTTGAGGTTCATAAGAAGTAAAGCATGAGTCCTCAGGATTTGAAATGGTTCCTGAAAATGAAAATCAGATTTCGGGAAACCCTTTACTTCAGGGGACATTACTTCAGGGGAACTTGCTAAGTCTGGAGAAATGTGAAGAAAGCATATTCAGAAATCCTCATGAAGAGAAGAAAAACACTTTATTAAAGAATTAAGTGTGGCTGCTCACTGATGGTGAGTTGCTGACAAAACACCTAAATCATCTATCACATGACATTTAAAAAAATAAAATAAATGCCAATGAAATAAAACGAGTTAAAATAAAAGTAATGTTTTTGCCAATATATATATTATATATATATATATATATATATATATATATATATATATATATATATATTTAATAGGAACATAAAAAAAAAAAAGAAAACAAAAAAGATAAATAAAAAAATTATAAAAAAATCAATAATAATTTAAAACTATATATAAATATGATGGTTGATGATTCCTAATGGATCCAAAAAATGGATTCAGTTAGAGGCAGCCAGTCTTAATTTTCACTCCTAAATTTCTTCTAAAACTCTGGTCTTTTTCGGGATTGTTCCTCTTGATCTGAACCATAAACCCTGAACCTTAAATTGACGATCGATAAACTCTTCGTAGAATTTTCCCTTATAGAATTCTATTGATTTTTCATAAATTCAGTTCTTACCTTTAAGAGTTGGCCCGCCTCATTGCATTCGTACCTTATTGTAGGGTCTATGATTAAGGCACATTTAGTTTTGGGCAAAAAGGCAATAATGTCAGCATACATTGTGGAGCTTTGGTTTGTAAACTTCCTCAGAGCCAATCATTCTAGGGATATGAAGTGGGGCATAATTAATGTTCAACTTCGAAGTGTTTGCCAATTCCGATGAGGATAGTACTATTTTATCATAAAGAAAGTGGTTTTGGATTATCCTTGAAATGACAAACACCTAACATCTACTATTTGCAATTTGATCAATCATGAAGTGCTTTTTCTCTTAAGCCATTCCTAATTTTTTTTATATTCAATTCATCCTTTTCAATATCTGAATCTAGTCTCTTAGAGTACTCATTAATTTCTTTATTATAGTCAAAAATGTTTTGAAACTGTGTATCTTCAACATTGCTAGCTTTTTAGATTTTGTTAAATTTTCAGAGGAACTTCCTATAAGCTGTAGACCAAATAATGTAGTAATAGTATAATATTTACATAAAACTAAATTGTTGATGTCAATAAATATGTCTTATGTGTACGTGTATGAAAGTGAATGCAATGCATGTACGTGAATGAGTAAACCTCATGTATATTTGTGCTAGTGAATGCACCATGTGATTTTGAGCATGTGTGTGTAAATTCACGTATGCTTATGCTGTGCTAACATATGAGCAAGTGCATCTGCTGAGGAAAAATGGATTAATAATAGGTATGGAATTATTTCTTTCCCAGCAAACCTGTATCTGATGATGAAGATTGGCCAAATTATACACAAGAACATCCCCTCTACTATATATTCAATGCTGAAACTAGTGGTACAGGTTTGGGACCGAGGTTGCCTCACTGTGCATTCTGGAATGAATTCATGCCCAAGCTTAAAGGTCAGACTATTTCTGGTAAGTGGATACAATCATATTTCATTGTATTTATTTATACTGTTGAATAATAAATAGGAAATATTTTCTAATTCTTGTTATTGCAAACAATAACTACAGTATAAAATGATCCTCAATCAGTTTGATCCCTCCTCTCCACCACTTATATGCCAACTCACCATAACATTAGTGAACCAAAGGATTTCCCATAAAAAAAAAAAATCAATGTGGTACTAAAATATATAAAAAGCATGCAATAGAAAACATGAGTAAGGGAGCTATGGTTTAGATTAGTAAATTATCAGTAAAATCATTTTTGAATTCTGATGATGAATAATAAATCAGGGGAATACAAATAAATAGTTGTTCTTTACTGTTTTTTTTTCTTTTTCGCAAGACATATACCATCATATTCAAGCTAAACATGACAATTTTATATAAAAAGTGACTCTTAAACATTTTTTATTATTGGAATCTCTTTACATTAACAAATTATACAGATCAAAATGTATAAAATTTAAACTAATATTATTAGCTAGCTCATTGGTGGGCTGAATTTAAAACAGCTTTCCCACAAAATATGAAGATTAGTTTACTTAATCACTAAATATTTGCTTCCTTTTCATCATACACCAAAAGTATGTGTTCTTCTGTTAATCCCTTGAAGTCTGAAGTGACGATTGGATTAAATATTGACAAGTTTATGTTTAGAGTTATGAGTAAACCCTAAAACCCATTAGTGTATTAAAGTAAGAAATAGATATTGCCAAGGAGAGAAAAAAATAGAAAGTTCATTTTCTTTATACAAAGACAAAATCTTTCTCAACTGTGTTCTTCCATTCTCATGGACACCCGTGTAGAAAGATTCCACAATCAGGATTCAGAAGTCATAATGGTTAAATTCAGACTTAGAACCATCTTGTTAATACTGAAAAATACAATTTTAATAAAATATTGTCATTTAATTTTTTTTTGTATTCAGCTAATAATAACTGAGATATCCATGATTTCACGTTTTGACTAGTAAGTAAACCCTTCTCTTACTGCAATATCACTTTCTGTGAGGATCCGTTTTACCTGCTCAGTGGATTTTTTTTTAAAATTATATGTGTAGGATGCTTAAATTATGCTCGTAATAACTTACTATTGTTGAATTAAAAATACTAGTGTCTTTTTTTGAAGTTTCAGTAATGTGGTAAATATTTTACATCTGTGAGATAGTAAGGAAATTTTATGGGTGGGGATAAGCAAGCCAAGAACACCCATCTCAAAGGGTTCTCTGATAAGCCGTGCTACTCATTTGTTTCAGTTCCTAATTATATAATTATTTTGGAAGTTGTTATTTTTTCTTCTTGCATTCTTATAAATTTGAAATTTAGACACACATTTGTTGAAAATGTTTCATTTGTCAGCCAGTTGAATTCAATAATTCCCCTAAGGAAAGACAACTCCCAAGAATATTTAAATTTCATCAGCAGATGTATTCTTCAAATTGTTGACTCATGCTCTTCCTGACCTTTTTGGAAATAAATAGTTCTTCAGCAAGAGAATTGGTTTTACCAACCAAAATTTGAAATATTTATCACTGAATGGTAAGGTTGAAAAAAATAGATATAGAATAGATTGTCTGTTTTACTCTCTAGAGGCCGCAGATTATGAGGAATTGAAACCCGACCTTATTCAAATTTTTAACCAGAAAAGGTCTCATTGGTCATAATCAGCCATAAAATTATGCCATGAATTCAAAAATGTTCTACAATGTCTTGTTGAAAATTCAATTTTCTACAATTCTTGTTATATTCATTTTTTCCCTCTGAACTAAATTATTAACCCAAGATATTGGCATTTTTTTAGTATTCAGCATTCAGTAAACCCACACTCCCACAAATGTGATTTTCATTTGGTGCACATGAGTTCCTAAACATCTCATATCCATCTTAAATTCTAAGTCCTGTTTACATATGCTTCTTATTTCAGACCATTTGCCTAGCAATGAGAGGGAGTCATTAATTTTATTAGAACTTATTTAAGTGTTTTAGTAAATGCATATTATGACAAATGTTATGTTATGTTTTAGCCTTATAAGATAGTTCTAAGTATTATTCGGATTAGTGAGGTGATAGCGGAAGTTTTAGGGAATCAAACTTTTTGGGTCTGGTAATATATTATTTTATTTCAGATATCTTGATGTTACTGAAACAAATATGTACTATCATAACAATTAAACGTTAATCGGAATATCATTATGACAAATGACAATATACGTTTAAACTCAATATGATTGTATAAAGATTACTTAGATTGCAGGGAGGGCTACGATCTCTTCCCCTCACCTAGCTTTTTGAATATAAATGAAATTATTTTTAGGGTACCACTATTATTTAATTCCATCAGGTAGATAAATTATTAAAATAATATTTTGAATCAATAATTTAAGGGGAAAAAAGTTGATAACTCTCATGCAGGAGCGGAAGATGAAACAGTTATTTGAGTTTACTTATTTCCTGTGAAATGCTGGCATTCCTGGAAGTATTTCCACTGAGATCTAATATTACGAATATAATCTTATCTAAAAACGAGAGGAAGTATGTGAGCTCAGAGTGGGTTTGACAAAAAATATGTGCATTATAGATACTATTTAATTATAATAAATGCTATCCATGATTGAGATTTGAATTATTCAAAGTGTGCCAAACAGCAGAGAGGGATTGATTGGGAACTCATTTTCATTTACTATTTTTAACAAACATTTCTATTCTATAAGTCTCCTACTGTTACCTGGACCTTATGGAAAAATTAATATGCCCAGATGGGAGTATAATTTTACACATTGAAGCCTTGCTATAAAAATAATCTCAATATTCAGCCTCTAATGATTTCCCGAGCAAAGGCGGGTACCTAAGCTAGTATATTATATATATATCACCCCTGAACAGTCAGGAAATGTATCTGTTATGTTCTAGATTTTTTTCCCTCTCTGTTTTCTTTGTTAGAAAAGAAAACATTCTTCTAGATTTCATTGATACACTAAATATTTTGAAAATATTCCCCTTGGTCCTCTAAGTGTATTTTTCAGCAACTCTGCTATGCACTGTACAGTGCATGGAGGTCACTCAAGGGAAACTTATTGAGGACATTAGTCACAGTAGTTTGGACCGCTTTAGACTCAGAAAAGGGAAAAGGTATTTCATGCTGTTCACAATTCAGAACAGACAAATGTATGCCAGGCTATAGGGTACGGGGATGAAATGTGTTGCACATTTCAGGTTGCCAATTAACCCTCCGAGAAGTAGAGAGGGATATTTGAGAGCATAGTTGTGATACAATTGTCAGGAATGCAACTTCCTCATTAAAATGGTCTTTTTTCTTTTTTAGAAGCTTTTTTTGGCTGCCCTAGGGTTACTTGATTACTTTTGCAAATTTGATGATCACAGTGAGATTTAATACCCTATCCTCTTAAATACATCTGCAGGGTCCTTTTAGATAAACAAAGTCAATTGGTAGATCTTGGGAAGGGTTTTATTGAGATTAGTTGCTATTTCAAAAGTTTATCAGGGCTCAGATTAGGCATCTGAGTTTAGGCATTGGTCTTAATACAATTGGTAAACCTAGAGCCGAGGGTTTGATTACCGTGTGGGCAAAAAGAATTTATTTAGTGGCAAGGTAAACAAAATCTTAGACTCATGTGAGCTATAAAAGGGTGGTAACTAGCAGATAATTTGTCCCAATAACAAATTTGAAATTTGTTGCTGTGAATTAACAATTACTAAACAGTATCCTAATGTTGTACATTGTTTGAAAAGGGGTATAATATGAGAAAGAACACCCTAATTCCTTGGCACTAGTTAATGTGGGTTTCTTATTATTCCTCATTGAAAAACAATTGAGAAAGAAGTGCTTTTTTCGTCATTTTAAGCCTCATACAAAATTTCAAAAATCTTATTACGTAGCATAAAAGCAATTATGATCTCAAAAATATAATTATCAAATGTTCTTTAATTAAAAAAACAAATATATTTTGATTAGATAGATTTCAATTCATATTTTCATATCTTTTGGGGATTTTTGTTTTAAGGAGGGAAATATGTATGTATCTTAATGTTTAATTGAATTAGAAAGGTGATTTATTATTCAATATCTGCCTGCTTTATAGCAAAATATTAGTTTTTGTCAAAAATAAAATAAACTGTTTCTTAAAATATTGTTTTAAAGTTTAGTTCTTGCCCAACTGATACTACAATTTTTGTTGAAGTTGGCTGTTTTTTTCTTTTTTTTGCCACACTTTATATTAGTTCTAACACAAAAACATACATGTACACGTGCACACATTAACACACATGCAAACATACGCGTGTGCACACACACAAGCAAACATATGCACGTTCACATACATCACACATGCACTTAACCACACATCACACATGCACATACACATGCACACACACACACATTTAAAATAGATATACAATACAACTAATCAAGACAGGCTATCTATTGGTTGTCAGAACTAATGTCCCATGGTGGTTTACTGTATTTTTCCCTACCATACTCACGACTTCTTGTGCTGGGACTGGGCTTTAATTCTTGATACTAAGTCACAAGAGGTGTTTGGTGGTTTTTAGTTCTCTGGATCTAGCAGTAATGTGGTGTTCATCAAACTTTAGGA
The DNA here is from genome assembly GCA_019009955.1 of Riptortus pedestris. Classification (NCBI taxonomy): domain Eukaryota; kingdom Metazoa; phylum Arthropoda; class Insecta; order Hemiptera; family Alydidae; genus Riptortus; species Riptortus pedestris. The sequence goes on from CM032228.1 coordinate 87,035,994, forward strand.
ATTACTTCACTGCCTCCCTCAAATGGAACTTAGATTTTTTTTGGTTTCACCTTATGAAGCACCTTTGTTATGGACACTTAAAAATATTTGTATTATATGAGCCCTTTTGGCTTACGGTATTCAATTGATTTAACTGCTACTTATCTAATATTCACTCAATTTAAAATATCTATATGGTTTTAGTTTCGTCAAAATCTGTTTTGAAATAATTTTTATTTTATTTTCATATTAGCTATTAATATTTTGTTTAGATCTTTCCCAAATTATGGAGAGGATACTTCTCCTTGTTATCATTTAGTTCTCGATTTTTACTGGGAAATAAGCATGAAAGCAATATTTATGGAGATTTCAACAAATATTTACTATGCATGCTAAGCAAAGTAGGGTATCTCAAAAACTTTTATTACAGTGTAAATTTTTAAACTTTTGGCAGGTTATAGTGGTGTAAACATTTATAATACCACTTCAAAGAATGCAACAATCTTACTTCTTTCTCGGTGGCTGTTCTCTCTTATCTTCCTAATTTTCTTCATTTTCCCGTTTCTTCTGCTTTACAAGAAATGTATGTTAATCAGAAGGTAGGTGTGGTATTTGTCTCTATCAGTTAGAAACTGCTATGGGTCATCTTCTGATAATTCTTGACACTCAGTACGAACTGCACTTCTGTCCCTCTCCTTATCATGTTTACTCTCTGGTTACATGATTCTTTTTCACTTTTCAATTGATTTTGCATTATTGTGATGAGTAAAACACTTTTTTTTAAACTTATTATTACAGGCACTTAATAACATTTTTTATTTATTTAATATTTTCTTTTTCTGAATCTAAGGCAAAAAGAAAGGGTTGGCTTAGTGAAATGAATTCTTGATGCTTTGGTAGGCTGTAGTTACATTGATAATGTGGGCTGTTTCTTCAGAGATATTCATTTCCAAGAGAAATTTCACTCTGGTTTTAATTTGTATCTTATGTTGATAATTTTCAACTTTTTACTTCCTTTTCAATAATAGAACATAAAGGCCTGTAGTTAATAACTGAGAGGAAATTTCCTTTGTGATAGGGACACTGCTAAATAAACATGTTATTTGTGAGAATTAGTTATAGCAGTTATAATGTGTCCCATTTTAAAATAATAACTTTTGATTGAGATGTAGATAGTATAATAAAGGAAAGAGTTCTAGATGCAAATAAAATGACCTAAGAAACTGTAGTTTGTGGCAAAAAGCCTATTCAATTAAAACTCTCAAGTATTTGATTGTTTTATTGGCTCTAAATGCCTCATGTCAAAGGTCCCATTCACAACTGTTACAGCTAATTACACAACCTAGGAGCTCCTAGAACTGGGACAAACTAAAACCAAAATGGTTGACTCATAATACAAATGATCTTAATTGGAATTGACAACTAGGAATAAATAATACTAGACAGTCAGGAAACATGGCCTGATAAGAATTGCTAAATATTAAAAAACATTTCTGTGTATTAAAACTTTGTTATTATTAGACAGAAATTTGAATTTTTTAAATAAATAATGTAATATTTGATTCTAAAAAGAAATAGAAACTGACAATAGAGTTGCTCTCCATGCAGTCAATAAACTAGAATTTAAATGTACTCAAAAGATGATGTCATGCTTGCCATTTGAATGTTTCTCGATGAATGCCAAAGTTTTATTCTTTTCATCCACTTAATTTCAAAATGTACTTAGTCTACCATGCGTGTAAATATGTAATTGATATTTGCCTATTAGAGGTCCAATAGTATCAAGTTAGTTAATGTTGAACATCATTGGTGCTATTTTCTTTCTTTTACAGCTGATAGATACTTGCTGAGCAGTAAAAGTTAAAGACATTACAATGTAAATAAATATATTCATTATCACAGCCTCTGTATATCAACATAACACAATATCACAAACGTAAAAATATTTACCATGAAGTTGGGTGACTAACCTGTAATTATACTGACAAAATATAAAACAGTTATCAAAGATAAATGTCTTATACATAAAAATAAGCGTAGTAAAAATATAGTATTTATAAGAGGGCACAGGTTACTTAGGCGCTGGTTTTAATATACTTGGTAAACCTAGAGTCATGAATTTGTTTCTTATGGTAATTATTTAGATAAACTTACTAAATAAAATCCTTAGTTTTCTCTGGCTAGAAATGAGTGATTACCTGTATATAACCCTTCCCTATTAGTCTTAGTAGCATAAAGTGAATGCTAATGAATTACATAATCGAACATAATGCTTAAAAAATTGATACTTACAATTGTGACAAAATTTATAAAAAAAAATCAGTCCAATTAATTAAGAGACTTAAAAACTACATATAATAAATGTTGACACTACTTCAAACACGAGTCCGACCTCAATAGGTTATTTCCTTTAAGGGAAATCTACTAAAACGTAAAGATTTTAAAAAAGGAGCAAACTACTTTTAAGCATAAGATTAAAGAGGATATTCAACTTTTAAGAAACAAAGAGAAACTGGTAAACATTAAAAATAAAACAGAAATTAAAAACTTAAACTACATTTTTATTAATGACTGATTTTTAAACAACATTTTTATTAATGTTGTTAATGAAAAAAAATTCAAGTTCCGTTTTATTAATGACTGATTTTTAATATTTAGCATTGCTTTTCTCTGGTATCCATACTCTATTCCAATTAAAATCATCAGAGGAGTGTGCCATTCATCTTGGCTTTGGTTAGTCATCACTAATCCCCTTTACCATGAGGTACTCGCTTTATAATTATGTTTAGTGTGCTCAATTATAAGTTGTGCTCCTGAAGAGACCTCCTTTCACATGGAAAAAATAGAACCAATGAAACAATCAGTTAGGCTTTGACATTTTTATTGTTTTATTATTTTGCCACAAACTTAACTAATGATTTTGATACATAAAATTATTTATTTTAAATACTAAATAAATATTTTAATTGCATTTGTTATATAAAGTGATCATTTTTAACATTTTTGAATATGAGAAACTAGGTACAATGGAAATTTTATAACATTTTGTGTGCAAAATAGTAATATTATGTAAATCACCCTTATTATATAAAAATATTATATAATTCCATAAAGTTACCATGGTATAAAGTATACCAAATAATATTTTATGTTCTTTATCACCCACTATGTCCACTTTCTGCCAAATTAAACCACTCTTCATTTGACATTACTTCTCTTCCATATAAAAAAATTCCTTTCTGTATTTTCATGAATCGAAAGTTCTGGTATTTTTCCCTTCGGGAATCATTTATCATTGTTTCCGTGAAAGATATTTCATAAACAAATGTATCTGGAATACTGTTTGTTCACTAAAATTAACAACCAACTGAAACTCACTTTCTTTCCTTCTTCACCTGAGTTTTTGGTTTTCTACTAGGGTGATAGTGAGATAAGGTTCGAATGGTGCTTCCATGATGATCATTAAAAAGAAAAATAATTTAAAAATATTTATTTATTTTCTGTCAGATTAACTATAAAAATTATTTATTTTATATATATATATATAAATATAAAACACTCACACTCACAGACAAACCATTTTCCCTCGTGTATGAGACTTAACTGCACTCGTTAACATGAAGCAATTTCATTTTATTGCTTATCGGTACTGCCCAATATTAATTAATTTGGTTACTAAAATGAATTTTATACCTTTTAAGATTTGTATATAAATTATGTTGTATTACCTTGAGAATCTAAGGACAATAACTCTGGTTAAGATTATTTTCTGTATTTAGCGAACAGTATAAGTTGCCTTTAAATTACATTTAATTTCCATAAATTTAGTTCCATTGACAGAGTATTAGCATGCAAGATCATCTTCTTCAATGCTCATTGCAATATTAATGGTCTAAATAAATGTTTTACTTAAAAACAATGTAGTAATAATAAAATGCAGAAATTATAAGAAGAAAATTTTAAACTTAAATTATTCCTCTCATTAACTATTAATTAGGCCTGGATAATAAGAAAAGTGTCCTACAAACAAGAAAAGTATCAACTATGTAGTATTCTTGGGAAATATTTATTATTATTTTATTTACATAATATTTGATCATGTTTGAAGAATAAATAATTAAATTATTTTTTAAATAAAATTTATATTAATAAAAATGCAGGTGTAGGCTTTTTAGTCTTGCATTACATTTATTACACTTGAATGTATCTTATCAGGGAATGCAAAAATTACCTTCCTTTTATTTGTACTTTGGCATGGCAGTTGTTCATAATTTAAACATTTTTTAAACTATATTATAATTTTATTCATAAGAAATTGCTGACATGATTTGCATATATAACATAAATTCTATTCTATTGGCATATTTTATATGTTTTTATGTATGCATTTACTCTTCACCATCCCCAATAGCCCAATTTCACTTCTGTAGTATTTCAATGTCGCACTAAGCATATTTCATCCTCTCCTCATGAAGATGAAACCGTATATGAGAAGCATCTGTTAAAAGTTGTATAATTAATATTAGTCATGCTCTTCAGAAATAGCATGGGGCATGTGAAAAATTGTGGATTACTCATTTTTGTAGCTAGATAAACAGATGGTAACTTAATTCCAAGATAAGAATATAGTGCAATTAAGTAAGTGTATTCTGGCAATGTTTCAGCTCTTTGTCTTTTTCAAAGCAATTACAGACAAATCTCCTTACTTATTATAAAAGGAATTGCCCAATTATACAGTGGTTTAGGGGTAGGAAATGAATAATTTTTTTTAGAAATTTTGGTTCCTGTTGTAATACTGTAGCTGGGCTGGTTGTGTAAGCCTGTGTTAGTTTCTTAAGATGGTGGTTCCAGCTGGGAACTAGTAAAGCAGTGGGCTTATGAGAAAGAAAGATCTTTGGCATCCAATCTTAAGATTCAACATTAATGGAGATAGAACCTGTAGAATCAGATTAATGAGAAGATTCTGTTATAAATCATTGTTAAGACCATAAAAACACTTTATAATATTAGTTCCAGAAAGGAAATATGGATGGAGGTAAAAGAAAGATGGGTGAGCCCCAAGGAACATGATCAAAAAAAAGTACTGGGACAAGTGGTGGTAGAAAAGTTTATCTTGTTTGATGATGATTTGGTGAAGAAACAGGATGATATTTAAAGTGGTTGTGTGATAAAAGGTAAAACTTGTGGTGGCTCTGGTTAATAAAATCTAGTAGCTGGCTGCAGTGAATGGTCAAAGATGGCAACATGCAAGACGGAAGCACCTGATTACAATTATTATTTAATTCAGTATGAGTTGTGTTGTTAGAATTATTATGATGAATTTATTTACTATAAGAAAAAGTGATAACAAATTGTATTCGGAATGATCATCCAGAATTTTCTGATTTGGGGACAGAAAAATATTTTAAAATTAGGATTTTTAGGAAAGATGTTTTGGTGTTGTGTATTTGCCCACAAACATTATTATAGTATGTTCTTAATACTGTGGGAGTTGGTTTGGAAATATGTTTAGTTTTTTGTAAAATTGATTTCAGTGTCAGACAATTTTTTTTAAGCAGATAGCTGATATTTTATTATATTGCGTGTTCGTTGGCAAACTATATTACAGTATGCTATTAATGTGGAAGGGAGTTAGGTGTTTGGAAATATGTTTTTGAAAAAATGGATTGGCAAAAGATAGAGCTCACTTCTTAAGCAATACTTTTTTTTTAACCATAGGAAAGATATAATGTTCATTTTATTTAATGCTTTGTGTATAATCAGTGTATAGAGTATTATAAATTAAATGAAAAAAAATTGTCCTAAGTCCAATGGATAAACTTAGAAGAAATTTTAATGCTTGTAGTGATGTGTAAAATAAGGAATTCTTATGGTTCGAGAGGCTTGTTACCGATAAGGTCTGAGGAATTAGAGATTTGCGTTAATCCACAATAATTATTTTAAATTCTCTACCTTTTCCTAACCCATGAAAGTTGAATTAACCTTTCTCCTTATGAATGATAACACAGGCAGATAGACATACTTCCTGTAACTCAGTTTCCTATATTTTACATTATAATACAAATTATTTCATGGAAACAGCTATAGCATATTGAAAATTAATATCATTCATATGTTGACCTTCATGTCTCGAAGTGGTTTTTTTATGTTTTATGCTAGTTATAATGGGGAAGGCTTTGGTTATCAAGTGGGTACGTAGGATTCTTATGGAGGTCTAGGGACAATTTTTTAGGAATTTTAAATGTGCATATATTTTTTGAATTTTCATTTTTAAAATTTTTTTTCAGTTTTCAAACTTCTTCGCTTTTATGTTAACAAGTAATTTTCACCATAAATGAGTTTTTTTTTTTGAGACCCAGCTCCGGGGGTGAGAAAGGATAGTTCCCCTTCTTCTGAACTATTGTTCCATTATAAGGGTGAGGGTAATTGTGAATGGGGTAATGGACCACTGAGGGTGGGTGACCCGGTAGCTGGTGATACCGGGTGGATTGACAAAATAAGTTGTTCTTTGATAAACTAACCCTTTGACTGCTAGACAGGAGAGTGAGAATCTCAACTCTCTTTGTGCTTCTTCGTGCTTCTTCATCTCACACATGTAACTTATGTGATCTAGAGGGAAGAAATATTTAACTTCAGAGATTCCCAGTAAAGCCCCTAGAGAGTGCTAATGTTTCTTTGACAAAAATAGCCTGTGAAGATAGTAAATATTGGGCTAAATCGGCTAAACTCGACTGCCCACCTCCAGGTGGCTAGAGCAGTCGAAGGGTTAAAATTAATAGTGTGATATTTAATTCAAATTTATTAAATTTAAAGATGAAGTAAAATTATTTGAAGAAAATATGCCATTATTGCTTATGATCTCCTCTTGTTCATTTCTATGAAATCAAAATTTCCTGTTCATACGAAGTGGGCAGTTGTAATCTTTATGGCACAGAAATAGATCCAAGAAGTGTATAAAAGAAAATTATCCTTATTGAAAGATCAACTATGAATTAATCCTGCATGTAGGCTTCATTTTAGACTTTTTTGTGCTTCGATAGTATAGTTTACATCAGTCGATTATTTTCTTATAGTAAGGTGCACTCCCCGTAGTTGCTGTTTAAAGTGTAGTAGAATGTATGCTCTTCATTATAGAATTAATTTTTTATTGGCTTTTTTACCTATATTTTTCTTAAATTCCTTAATTTATTTTACAGTATTTTTTAAATAATATTTAATGTGTTAGTACATAGAACTGAAAGATTTGTATAATGCACTCGTTTTGGCATAATTCTTTCTATTTACTCATAAATTTAATAAATGAATGATTATTAATGTAAGAATCATTTTACTCTCTTATTGAATCAAAAAGCATACAAATGATAAGCTCCGAATTTGTGAGTTACCTTTTCTGATTCGGTTAAATTTTTGAACCTCTTCAAAATACATAATTAAAAAATATTATGCAACCAGTATCAGTTTTAAAAATCTATAAAATATTATTTAATTAACAAGAATGCAGTAAAAAGTCATATTAAAAAAAATATAGAAGTCCATCATGACGGTGATAGGTAAACTAAATATTTTCTCCCCAGTGCAATACCATTCTGTTGGCATCATTCCATATTCATTCTTATTTCCCCTGTCATTTTGAATCCTTTGTACCTAGGGAATGAAATTTAAAGTAAATTTTATTCATCCTTGAAATTAGAGGATTCGTGTTATATTTATTGGCTTACTGATGATATGAGCTGTGCGGAAGTGGAAGTTTTCTGATGTCTAAAACTAAAAACTGCAAATATTTTGGTTAATATTAGAGTTAAAAAAAATACATAGAACAACAATTGTACTAAATTCAATTTTCAGTAATATGGATTATATAATGTTCTTAAGCTCCAATGAATAATAATGGAGATATTTCAAATTTTTTATTCCTCTGCCTCTATTCTGTCTCCCTGCTCCTCATGGTCCAATTTCCGCCACCTCGATGTTCTGTTCTACATGAAATATGGAGTTTGGTAATGCTCAAACAAAAATTGAGACTGCTAGACTGGTAACAGACAAACCACATTATTCGAAGCTTAAATACCAGATATTGTTTTCAAGAAACCTTTATTATATGAGATACATGCAAATATGATCTAGTGACCTCCCCCCCCTGCTTTAAGTTTTTAGACTACTTAAATTTGATCTGATTCATTATAAATTACAGTACTAGATATAGTAAATAGTTTTCAAACAATTTAATATGTTATATATATTTCAATATTTCAGTAATTGTTTTTCTTTCCGATGAGAAGTTGGCAGAACTGTTTGTTTACGTTTCAGACGCTTCACGTCAGGAGGTTTCTTATTATTGTTTGTATTTATTCACTTAATATTCATGGTGGTGTTGTGTTACCGTTATGTAGATTTATCTATTGTTAAACTTAACACGGGAAATCTGCTTAGTTAATGGACTTTTTTTGTCATCTATAAAGTAGAATTGGTGGACATTTAAAGACATTTTTTGAAAGTCGCTTCATGAAATCAATAGCTCATTTCTCAAGAAGTTTCTTAATAAATAAATAAAAAAAGATTAATGTAACAATATAAATATTACATGCCTGAATATTTCAGGTAGACTTGTCCAACCTTATAGCTGAGAAGTTCTGAGGGTTTTTCCTAATATTTTGAATATGTTTTTATATTATATATTTTAATTCATTTTGTCAATGCTCATATTTTGTGAATTAAAAAAAAAACTGATGCTGGTTTTATAATATTTTTAGTTGATTAAAGCTAAAAAGATTCAAAACATATAGGGAGTGTGAAGAAATGTAATATATCCATTTTCTTTTATTTAAAAGGATTTTTTTCTGAGATTAATTTTTATATATTAAATTATAAGTTTATTAGTGTAAAGTAAACATTATTTTAAATTTAAATAGTTCTTTAGAAGAATAATGAAAACAACAGTTAGTGATAAAAACTGTTTATTTTAACTATGCCTTTTAATTAGCATTTTGCACATGTATTAAACTTTTTAAACATTTATTTTGGTAAATACATTAAACAATATATATGAAAGTTGCTTGACATTTTCTAGCTATAGTTGATTATTTACTATATAAATAATTGATGAATACTTTAGGTCATCATGACTGCCAAAGAAATTCAAATTTGTTTCTTTATAATAAATTATATAATGTTTACTAATAATCTATATAAAAAATAATAAAATAAATCATTCTTTAATATTGATGATGATATGATAGGAAGACAATGTACTTACAATCGAGCGGAAAAAATGGCAATACTTAAGAGCTTAAAATACCTAGACTCACACATTTGCCAATGCTTGTAGAATTGATATTTAAACTTACAGTAAAACTACTCTACAATCACTTTTTCCAAGGGACTATTTGATTTACTGAAAGCTGATTTGATTTGGATACTGAGAGTCAGAATGAAACCCCAAATTGAATAACAAATTAAGAAAAATTTCATTTTTAATGTGAAATCTGTGAGACAAGTCTCAAGGTGGTAGAGGTAGAAATAAAACAAGAAGGCCAATGAAAAACTCTCCATCAACCATTTTTTTTTAAAAATAATCATATGCTTTAATGTTTTTAAATGGTTAAATATAATAAAGGAAGCTGAAAAATGCATTCTAACAAATGAGTAAAGAAATATCAAGATATTCAAATGTGTACTCATTTATTGTAGTCCGAGGGACTAAGGAATCTTACTCCTGAGGGATCTGTGCACCCTTATTAAACATTATAAGCAAGTCAAAGTGGACAGACCGGTTAGATAACAGTGACCTCTCTCTTTAAGTATGATTAAATAGTTATATAAACCATGTCAACATATTAATGAATGTGAAAATAGAAAATTTAAATATAAACATTTCCTTGATCTACCTTTCCTGAAAATAATATCTGCCAAAAATTACAAAGTTGAAGTCTGAAAAAAAGCTACAAATCCTATACTCTATATTTAAGAAGGTAACCCTTATAGTTGATACTATTTATCAATTAAAAATCAATAGGCTCAGGGACCATACTATTTTACAAATAACTGACATTTAACAAATCACTGGTTTAAAAGTGTAGGGAAATTGTAAATGGTCTTAAAGAGTAGAAGTCGGCATTATAAATTCTTATGTATAGACCGAACCAATTGGGTTTTTAATAAGACACTTCCATGCCAAATTTCATGAAACATGTTAATACATTCAGTCATAATAATTTGACAGACCCATAAACCAATGAAAAACCAAACAGGATTCATGAAAAGGCCTTGTCCTTTAATAGTGCTTTAATATATACGGAGTACACTTTCAGAGTCTAAGCTCCATCATCAGTACCTGATATGAGAAGTGCTGCCTGGACTAAAGCAGGCGGGTAACTGAGAGGACCAAAGGAGTCACCCAGCTGCTTTGGTACAGGCTACACTTCTCTAATTAGGCACTGATGATAGAGCTTAGAATCTGAAAGTGCATTCTGCATAAATTAAAGCACTAGAAGAGGACAAGCCTTTTTATTGATCCTGATAAATTGGTCCCTCTAGCGTCCAGCATCTCCAGAGAAAACACCAAACAGTTGAAACTCAAAAAAATATAATTATATTACCCTCGACATTTTGTCTAAACGTTATTGTTGGGAGGCAAAGAAAAATGTTGCTTAGTACATTATAGCCATAAAGGCAGGGGAAAATTTTGCTTAGTACATTTCAGTCATTAGGAATGTATTTATTTGGATGAAAGAAAAATATAATGTAATGAGGAAAAAAAATAAGTAGAGTAGTACCAATGACTAAAAATAAAACAGTATTATGCTTTCAAGAGCAGTATTTCATCATTTGTATCACTCTAACAGCTAGGACAATTTATGAATGTAGAATTTTTTCCTACTGGAGTCCAATGTGTTCTGATTTTTCCTTAACTCTCCTGATGTGAATATAAGTCAAAAGATCAATTTGATATTATTCTAATTCTTTTGTTAGCTTCTGTTACCTGATGATTCATGTTTATTACTGATGTATTGCCATTGAATCTGAAATGTCTGTGATAGCTTGTTTCATTAACTATGATTAAAAGAGTCCAAGAGATTTACAAAGCTCATCTAAAACTTTTTTTGAGTTTCTAGAAACCATAAAGTTTGTTGAAAATATCTTGTTCTTTAAGTTTTCTAAATTGTCTTTTCCTTGTGTTTCCCTTGCATGTATTAATCTTACATCCTTCTTTTAATTGAAGTATTTTATTTAGAAAAATGGAAGCATTAAAGTTGTTATGATAAAAATTTTGAAAATTCATATCACATCATGCGATTTATTATTTTCCTTTCTTATGTGATGTCTTATAGATATTATAGTCGTATATGTATTTATATATCTCACATTGTTGAAATATTGGGCACTCCACTGCACAAATAATTGTGAATACCTAATCTTACTGGATGGGTTATTATGCTCTGTTATAACTATTGGAAAAGAAAATTTTATTTTCTTAGTGTGTAATATTACTTAAAGATGTTTGGATGTCATTACTGCACTATTCACCCTTAGATAACTCACTTCACACTTTGCTCAAGACATAAATAAAGCATTAATAACAAAAGTAATTTTGCCAACATACTTCAAATGTGTTAATAGGATTCACTTTTTTCATAAGGACATCAATTCTAATTGAAATATTTATGGACATTTACACATTTTTTTCCCCTCTTCTTTTATATTTCCTTGTACAAAGTCTAGAAAGTATTGTAATCGTGGAAAATTTCAGTTTACAGATTTCAATGGAATAATTTGGTTTAACCTCCAATGAACTCTATTTGATGACTTGTGTTGTCTAAGGAGTCTGCTCATTAAATGAACTCCTTAGGCTCACCCTGGCTAGAAAAGGGTGGTAACCTGTAGATAACCCGTCCCGATTAGCCATAGTAGCATAAAGTGGACGTAAAAAATAGTATTGTGTTGTCTGTACGCATGTACATTTGTATCTCGCATAACTCAAAAAGGGCTAGCCTCAGATTGTTGAAATTTTGTATCTGAGATTGCTGTGATGCCTAGTTAGGTACCTCTCCTTTTCATCAAAATCAACTTCGAGGGATGGGTGCTTAAAGCAGGGTGAAAATAAGAAATTGCAAATTTTCCGTACATATTTAAGACAATAAATTTGTATAACACCTTTTAGCAGATTTCCCTTAAGGGAAATCAACTATTGTGGTCATACTCATGACACGATTTTCAAAAAATTTCTTCCATTGTCCATTAATCCTACCCAGGAGATGATGAAAATGAGGTACATTCAAAATTATAAATTATATTTATATTTATATATTTGTCTGTTAACGCTCTAGTGGTCGAAATTTTTGTTTGATCATTACAAAACTCGATATTTAATTGTTTTATGTAAAACGAAAGATCGAGTTCGTTAATGTCTGAAATCGTACCAGAGGGAGGGGGGGGGTTTAGAGGGGGATTTTTGAAAATTTGACATATCTCCATTACTATACTTTGAATAGAAAAAGTATATAGAACCAATCTTATTGCAAATTAAATTTACTTTAAATATTGTTAATATACATTTATTCTATATCTTGAATATTAACCGAGATAATCACATTTTTATTAAGTGTGTGTGGATAACGGACGAGATGAGATCAGGTAGTGTCGTAAGTTTCCGGAATAGTTTGGCCGTTTCCGTAACTGTTTGGCTATCGTGTGAGCTTCTTCTAACCGTTCTTGTCGTGTAAGTTTTTACTTTGTGAGAGATATCCAAATACATTCTGTTCATCCAGCCCCTCCCTCTTCTTTAGTTCTTGGATTAATAAAATTTGAGTTATTAAAACATAAATTATTCTGATTCATTATAAATTGCAGTACTAGATATAGTAAATAGTTTGCAAAAAAGTTAATGTTTTATATTCAGTTATATATCAGTAATTGTTTTTTTTTTCTGGTGAAGTATATGTCCATCTATCTATTCAACTCTGAGTGGCTGGCAGACCTGTTTTTTTACAATTCAAAGCCGTTTCCATTGGGAGCTTATTAAAATTAACTGAAAGATTTCTCATTACCGTTTGTATTTACTCATGGTGGTGTTAAGTGTTAGCGGTATGTAGATTTCTATATTGTAAAACTTCTTGTGAGAAATCTGCTTAGTTTACACAGCACTTGCATGACGGACTTTTTTTTTGTTTTAAAAAAGATCTATGAATTATGTTCTATGCCATTTTTTGATTTGATACATTGGTATGGAAATGAAGTACAACAAACATTTTACTTTTTAAATTTAATAAGGAAATCAAGGGGAAGTTGAAGTTATTTATTACTTATTGAGACCAAATTTTCATTGTTGTAACTATAAATGTTGAAGCCAGCATGAAACTTTTATCCAGGCACTCAAAAGAAAGTAGGCTAGAATAAAATATAAATTTGAGAAATACTTTTAATTATGACATTATTCTAGGAGAAACGCAACACAATCTTCATTAAGATATTTAGGCCCCTTCATATGCTAAACCTCAACAAAAAATAGAAGATTCAAACAGATGATCCAATCTTCAAATACATGCTAAATTAAGTAATAGTTTCATTCAAAAAAATAAATAAAAACATAATGAGTATTATTTTATTTGAAACACATAATAATAAATAATTGACTTTAGTGGCACAAACATTCATTCTTCTATTACATACATTTATTAATTTATTTGGTGGACATTAATAAATCATGCTTTCCAATAATATTTAAAAAAAATATTAACAACAATAATAAGTATATATATATATATATATATATATATATATATATATATATATATATATAATATGAATAAGGTACCCCTAGCAATTATTTATTTAATAATATAATTAGCAATTATTTACCTTTAAACAGCAATTAATCTTAATAATTCTCAAACAGTGTATTTGGACTGACGTACTACTGACGCACAATTACAAATTTCTCTCTATTAGATCTAAACAACTAGTATCCTCAAAAGAAGGAATATCAGGGGGAAAGTTAAACAAGCAAGGGTAATAAAATTAAATTTTTGTAAGAACTGGAGGTATTTATTTGTCCTTATTCGAAATAATTTTTATACTAGCCTTCACTATGAAAATATTTCTTTAAATATAAATAATATTTTGCTATTACAGTCTGAAAATTGGAATTTGTTTACTTTTTAGTGGTATTTCCAATATAATGTATATTACGTAGGGATCTGGCTGTAGAAATCTGCATTGGAAGCTGGAAAACAACAATTTTCACAACGAACCACTTGCAAAGAAATTAAGGAAGGGATTTTCACCAACATTCAACGCTGATTAAAATTAAAGAAATATAAATTTATGCAGACTTAAATATTTAAATAAATATCATTAAACCCAAAATGACAAAATTGGGTGCTTATATATGTATAACTTTATCTAAGTTACAAAAGTTGTAGTTTAGATGCAGTTTTCATTGTTCAGAGCAGAATGTGGAGAACCTATCTGCTCAGGTTGACTGTCTTCTTAGAAGTCATAATCTTGACCCTACTAATCTTTTATGTATACTCTCAGCCTAAGTGAACTTTGTTCTGACCGATCAAAAAGTCTTCAAAATAATTCGAAAGTAAAACTTTCTGATTGTAAGTCATCTCATGTAGTGTTTAGTACACCAATTTCAAAAGTTTTGAATATTTTTATAAAAATATAATAAAGTAACCTAAGAAAATGCCAGATCACATGGAGACAACATGAAATTGGATAAAACTGGAAATTTCAGTTTAAAAAGTCTACTTTTAACAATTCATAAATGATATTATAAATGGACTAAAACTATAAAATTTAAGACCATAATTGGAAAATGTAAAGCAATCTTAGATTCATTACAGTTAAGAGAAATGAAATTTTCTAATTTTACTGGTTGTTTTATAGTTTTTAAACGTATATTTGCTTAGGAATATTGTTATTGATTTGATCTTTTTTTTTTTTTTTTTTATCAATTGGCATTCATTTTTTTCCTTTTTCATTACAGATGATAGTAAGAATAACAAAGAATGTTTTACTGAGTCAGAGGTTGAAATCATCGGGCCAGAACTGAATATAAGCGTAAGTAATATAAGTGGTTTAGCAAAAGAAAGCACTGGTAAGGGAATGTTGGCCAAAGTAAGCTGGGCATGTGTGGCTCTCTCCCTCGCCCTCATCATCATATAGAGTGAGTAGCTGTTGGGACTTAAGTGGCGAGCACTGCACGCGTAGGGCCTAGGGTAGCCGAGTGCACACTAGCTTCAGGCTCAGCCCTTAACAGCGTGGCAAGGCGGAATATCTATGTTGTACTCTATTGTATTCTATAAAATAATGTTTTATTTTTTAAACAAATACAAAAGTAAATATTCCTTCCTTTTTTCCAGAAAATAGAAATCAAAGCAGCGCTAGGTTTATCAACTATGTGATATTGATACATATCAATGGCAATTGGTAACTAAATACACTTTTGTGTGTTTACAATTGCTTGTATGTGAATTAGTTGCAATGTCTTGCTATACCTCAATTATATCATAAACATATCAGAAAAGCATTCATTGATGTATATTTTCGAATCTATTTACAAGTGTAAGTCCTAATATTAGAATATTTTTATTAATGTAAAAAGAAATCAATTAACATAAATATTAACATATCAGTATACACATATAATTTAGATGTAAGTTAATCTTAACTCTAGCTTACAATAGTCCATTTTCAGGGTAATGTATTTTCCAAAGAATTCACTGTATTCTTTTTTTAAAGAAACAAAAAGATACTATTCTTGTACATATCATTGGATTTGGATGGTACTGAAAGAATTTAGTTTTACAGATTTCTAACGTGAGCTATTGTATTCGTATATAGAGGTATTCTGGTAAGGTATGTGTACTTGTTGACTTTAGTAAATATATATTTCAGTTAACATAATTCTAGGATCATGTGCTTAAAACTCTTGTGCAGAATTCGGTAAAGATATTTTATATAAAATGTTTTTGTGAGAAGTTTTAGTAAAATCCAGTATAAGAGACAGTGTTTGTTGCATACCCTATATTGCATACTTATTCAAAATAAATATTTACAAAGGAAAAAAAAAAAATATTGTCAACTTGAAATGATGTTTAGAAAATTATTGCATTAAAAAATAATTCATATTTTCATACTCTTTCAATTTTCCTTGTTATTTGAAACCTCCCACTGATCCAAAAGTAGAATTGCTCATGGTTAGTTATATAGTATTAATAAAGTCAAAAAAAAAAAAGTTCACTTTAACATGGTATAATTATGCCTAATTAATTGTAGGGAACATTCAGGACAATCTGGTACCATTACAATAACTATATAGCTCAATCTGAAATTTGTTGTGCTAATATGTAATAGATATGAATTCTAAAACTATTCTATTCAGAAACCTACTTTTTTCTTTATAATCTTTTAATATATCGAACAGGAAAATCCATTGTCTTTTTGAGACATGATCATTCAAATTTTTACCCAATTAAAAAGCAAAAAAAAAAATTATTATTTGGACAGATATAAGGCCTAGTTTTTAAAAACTTATTCGAGTATTTCAACAAAGCCCTTATAAAGTTTATAATGGACTCATAATATTAATGTGGTAATATAATTTAATGTAACATAATTCATTTAGGAACATGCTTTGCTGACTGTTTTCAGGAAACTGAAATTTAATGACATGTTGAAGTATGCATGTAGGTTGTTCATGCCTACCGTCCACATTCAAATCAGGTTATGTGATTTTGTATGGGAAATAGATTATAATTTTTCTAATACATGCTAAGTGTCATCACTTACGGTCAGGCATATCTTGTTTTATATTGTATTGTGGGAAGTTGAACATCTGCAGTGCATAGCAAAATATATATGCCAAAAGAACCAAATGAATTCGCACAATAAGTAGGTTTCAATGCGCACAGTCAATTAGTATTTTTATGGAAAGCAAATCACACTATAGAATTTCATGTCTTCTGTAAGAATCCTAGTGCCTGTAGGTAAAATTTCATGGAAGCTATGTATGTAAATCCAGTTTGTGTACCTAGTAAAATGTATGTTTAATGAGCACTAAAGTATATGCTAAAAGCTTCTAGAGAATGTTTCTTTAAATAGAGTATATTTTCTTTATTGTGCATTAGAAGTTAATGAAATTAAGAAAAAATAATATTGTGATCTTTTAATTTTTACCTTTGCTGATATATTTATAAGTGTAATAGCATAAATTCACATAGGTATACTTCAAAGTATTAAGCTGTCACCTAAAATACTATAATAAAGTAAATGATGTTAGCCTTGTAATGTATCTGTGAGTGTTGCTTAATCATTAATGGTATTATAAAATATATAAATATATATATAAATATAGATGTAATTATAAGGTATATACAATCATATATATGTATATAATTACCAGCATTTCTATTTATATGCACATATATATGCTTGTATATGAATCTCTTTAGGCTATTTTGCTTATAGTTATTTGTGATATATACCTGTATCATATCTAATGGCTACTGTATGATGATTGTTGACACATAATATACTTGTAGGACTCTGCCATATATTACATTGTGCTGTTTTATAGAAGTATTAATTCTTAAATAGTAACCTGATTTTAATATTTTCAAACAGGTTGTGAATTAAGAGGCTTAAAGGATTGAGAGAATAAAATCAAAAGCTTCTAATGAAACTATTTTTGTAATCCTTCTAAGCCTCTCTGAAGTTCTGTTTCAATTTGTTTTATGTTTTCAACTATTATTTACTAAAATACAGCATTTCTTAGTATATACATGTACTTAAATGTGTTTAAATTGAATTTTATTTTTATATTAGGAAAAGTTTTATCATTTCATAATTAATTGCGCTGATAAAGTGGTTTCTTTTTTAAATGAAGAAGGTGTTAATAATGATTTTTTAATACATATTTATACCATTTTGAAATATTTGTTCAAAAGTTACCAATGTTTATACCTGACAAAAATTATGTAATTATTAATTATCACTAAATAAGCTAACGGAATTTAAAATAATTTAATAATATAACAAATACTCTTTAAATTTATTGTAACATCATATAGTATTAATTTAAATATTAATGTTTATTAAATTCATTTCTGAACAATTCTTCGACCTAAAATGGATAAAGTTACTTCCCAAATTAAAAATAAGTAAAGCAATTAAAAAATGTACTATAGATAAATAATTTTGTTGAAAAATTAAGCCTCCATAGTGATTCACTAAATAATTTTTTTTTTCTTTTGATGTAAATTTTTTAAAGAAATTCCGTTAGTGTGAAAATAAATACTGGAAACTGGATTTTCTATGTGAATAGCTGTATATCTTGACAGCGGTTAATAATTTAAAAATAATTAGAAAATCCTCAATACTGATAACATATTTATATAAGATTGTTGTGGTCTGCTATAGACGTTTTTAATTGGGTTTTCCATTAAAAACATAGTGGTATGAAATACCACAATATGCTTGTATCCACTACTCAATAATCATGGAATGAACAGTGGAAGTTGTACGTTAATTTCATACAATACTGATATATGCTTCTTGAAAATATTCACAGTAAAAATTGCCTGTACATTTGTGTATTTCATGTTGATAATTAAAACAAAAATTGTTTCTTTTGTTCAAAGTATGTTTTTTATCATTAGGGGAATTAAGCCCTATTTTCAGATAAGTTGGACAAAAAAAAAATAATAATTTAAAGAAAATATTAACTACAACTATTGAATAAGTAATAAATCATTTAACACAATGAAAATAAACAGAGTTAAAACTCACTAAAAGCTTCCATGAAACAAATCTAAAAAGCAGCATAAAAACACAAGGTAAACAAAAATGATAATTAAAAAAATCTACCTAATTTGAAATGTTAAAATATTTTAAACTAAAATATTAAGGTAAACATATTAAATAGGTAATTTTGAAATTAAATAATATTTGACTCAACACTCCTGTGTATTAACATAAATAAGCTGGCATGTGAGCCCACCCTCGAGATGTGCACTCACACACATCAAAACTCATTTACTTATCCAAGCAACATACATTCCTTTTAATTTGAAACTTTAATAATGAAATGTATTAATAAAATTTGGAATTATTGGTTACTTCAATGCCATTAATAAATCCATTTCTTAAACAAAATAGATCATTTAATAGTACATTATTTTTTTTTTATTTATGTAAATGTCAAGGAAATTTTTAAAAGATCTCCTTCCTTTAAGAAATGCTTTACACACTGCCTCGCTATATCCATTATCCTTTGTTATTCCTTTAATAGTTTCATGCTTCTATATAAATGAACCAGAAAATGAAGAAGAAATTTGTATAATGTCATTTTATACTTGTGGTTATGTTGAGATATTGCTGGATTAAATTTATCTGAAGTTGTTGGCTTATGGTAAATTTCAATCCTTAATTGATGGTTTTCTTTATAGGTTGATCACCAATATAGTTAAGTGTTTATTCAGTTAACACTGTCATAAATTGTAATTTTGTGCGAGTGGAGTAGAAATAGCTTATAACATCTGTGACTCATGACTCTTAATTTAACAAAGATGGCAATGAAATAGTATTTTTTTTTTTTTTTTATAAACTGCTATAAAAAAAAGTAGTTCATCAAGTTCATAAGCAAATTATTTTCTTGCTTTCTCAAGAGCCCACCATTACATTACTTAAATTCATCATCATTTATACATTTTTCTTGTATGTATACAGTTTTTTTTTAGCAAAAAGTTGTGAAAGGGCAACTGTCTTATGTCTATTTAACTGACGTTGTCCTTGGACACCTGTAAACCTCTTTTTCCATTTTCCTGGGATGATTTTATGTCAACATATAAAAACCAGAGAGCCTTCAATGTTAACCTTGCTACCTTTCAGCTTATGTACAAGACCACAGTTTTTATTATAGTAAATAACAGTCTAAAATTAGAAAAACTAATAATTTTAAAATGATAACTGCTTTTGTGAACTAGTTGCATGTTTGTAATGAAGGTGTTTGAGTGTATACTGGAGTTGTGTTTAGTGAATATTTGCATCAAGTTCACAGAAAAATAAATGAAATTCTCTGAGGAAGAAAAAACCAAGCGAATTATTTATCTCACCATGATGACAGTGATCAAGAATCACTCCCTTCACATCTTCTAAGCCCTTTTACACAGATTTTAATATGATAGACTTTTTCTGTTCAATGAAACAACATATTCACTATGTATCCAAATATTTAAAATCTTTTGATTTTATTCATTATGGGTCAAAGAGTTAAAACATATCTTTGTTCTATAAATTTTTCTAAATATTAATATCTGTATAGTCGTCGACTAATGTGCTGTATTATGTATCTTATATAGATAGAGCTCCATGATAATATATTCATTCATTTTAATGGTCTTAAAAAAAAAAAAAAAATTGATCTCAAACTATGTTAGTCCAAACCATCATTAAAAAAAATTATTTTAGTCTATGTTCTTAGCCAATAAATTTTTTACATGAAAATAGGTTTGTAAAATATGTTTTTATTATTGTTGATTTTCTATTATTACTATATTTTATAGTTTGTTATTTTTCTAAGTACTATTTTTTTTATTCTAAAAATTTAATTGTTAACTTTTAGAGATGCTATTAGCCAATTAGTGTTAGATGAGGATATACTTACTCTCATATATACTTTATTGTTATCGTTTTATGTTGATTAGTTTTATAATTAATATAATTTAACAAGTTCAGCTGCCGAATAAGTATATTTTAAATAATACTCTCATCTTTAATTGTATATGTATTGACAAATTATTTAATTTGAAAGGAATTGTTACTCAGTATTTAAAGCATTGCAATCTATGTGAAACAATAATGTACCTGTATTCCCAAAGATATCTTTTATATTAAGTAAATACATATCAAATAAATTAACTATCCTTCAATGCATTGTCAAACTGCATACAGAAGACTAACTCAAAATAAACAAATTTATGAAAAGTTTTGAGTGTATATATAAATAGAAGCATTATGTTAAAAGCGTTTAAACGCTGATCATTGCTCGATTAGAAAGTAGAAAGATGCATTGTAAATAAGTATTATACATTTTATACTTCAAACCAACCATACAAACTAATTATTTAATAAAAACTATGAATAGTAAATTATTTTGAATACAGAATTTCGGCTAATACAGACTAAATTTATAAGCAAATACATCTTTTATTTTGGAACTTATTTTTATAGATTAATATTTATTTTATTCAATGCTCTTTGATGAAAGATTCATATGCAAAAATCAATTTAAAAAGTGCTCAATAATTAAAAGTGATTTAATGAAATACTCTGTACTAAATCAAAGAATTTAAAATAGAAATGGGCTTTTCTTAAATTTTTCTATGGAAATTGTAAATAATCAAAAATGGCACAAAGAGCACTTGTATAGTTAAAGTTATAAAAATGCTCAATTTTATAAATTAAGTGTTGGAAATTTGTTGTGGTGGATGGCTGCTATGCCATAAAGTGGATCTGGGAGCTATTATGATTATTTATTTTCCAAATTCCTTGTGTTGAAAAATAAAAGGCAATGTTTTTTCAATTGGACATTGACTCTAATCATTTAATAACCATACAGCTAAAGGTTCTATGTGGTATGTGAAAGTTCACATTGTGAAATTATTTGTATGTAATTTTCTTTAAACAAATAAAGGCAATGTTTTTACCCTTAACTTTATATTATGTCTGTTATAAAAAAGAACTATAATCAGTATGGATTACATCATTCAACTTGTTTTACACCCATGGAAATTCAGAATCTATATATATAGGAAGTATTTTTAGTACATCTTTATAGTTTATATACTATAAATAATAATTGATTTGCCTTTATTTGTTAAGATTCAATGGATCCTCTATCTCTTACATTTATCTGGTCATTGGATTAAGGCTCATGGCCTCAATCATGAAATGTAGCCTTGTTTAGAATATAAGATAATCCTTGTTTGGAGTAGGGGAAGGGGCTGAGCTTCAAATTAGGGCAAACTTTATTGTATTTTGCAGTAACAAGGTTTTATTCATTCCATTATTACATAATTCTCAACTGGACACAACTGTACATTGAATGTAAAGGCTGAAGTTAAGAACCTGCTAGCAATATTAGGTGCCAAATTCACTTTGCTTACTAAAAACTTCACTTCACTCTCATGAGAATCATCAAACTGTTCACTTGAGCACTACCTTAAAGAGACTAGCATAGTGGAAGTTTCTGTTTTCACAACGCAGCTAATATAAGAATTAAAATCATTGCCTGGAGTAGCACCTTAATTGGTGTCTCGAGTGGCACATTTAGAGAGGGACAGCAATAAACTCAGTTAGTAACATGAGTGTTGTATTCCTTCAACCTTTCATGTGGCTATAAATAGCTTAATGTAAAATAATGAAAAGCTATCAAGAATTCATCTTCAAATAAGCTTTGGTATCAAGTAGATGTTGTGTAATAGATATATTTTGTTCAATCCCATGCTTTTTATGCATGGGTGTGTTCTGATTGTGAACTTATATTGTAGTGTACTGTGCTTATAACTTCAATAGCTGACTATGTTTAAAAGATGTGCTTATGCCCCCTCCTTACCTCTACTATAGCGGTGACCATATTTACTTCTTATTCTAAGAAATCAGCCTTGAGATATACTTGTCACCTGCTAGTTTGAGAAACAATATTCAAGTCATATGGAAGGATAACCTGAAAACTGAATGGATTTCCTTTCTGAATGCCATTTTATCATGTCTTATGAAAAGGGGGATCCTACTTTAGATCTTGGGCAGATTGTGACAGAAAAGGATTTTAAAAAAGATAAAATTCAAGGCGAAATGGCAGAAGGTCAATAGATGAAAAATACGTGAAATATCTCCACTGATTTATTTTCCATCACATGTTTCCCACCCTCTATGGCACCTCTTCACGAGCAATACACTGTTATAAAAAAATTCAATCTTACCACCTCGGTGGTTACGTCAGGATTTAAAGCAGACTTGACATGACTGCTGAGTTGGCGAGGTTACTTTTTTTTTTTTTAATAGTTTTTTATACTCCTGAAGAGACATCATAGAGGAGAGGAAAATAAATCAGTGGAAATATTTCACGAGTTTTTCATCTATGGACTTTTGGCTATTTCTCTTTCAACATGTATTGAATTGAGGTCACATTTCGATATTAAAAAAGATAAAGGGACTTCTGGAAGATATTGATGTGATCTTTCAACTAATTTAGAGTCTAGGTGTGAAAGGGCAGACATTCAGTAATGAGGGAATAGCCAATGATATAGAGAAGTTCATTTCCTGATTTCTTATTTAAAATTTTTTATTTTGTAGTTACGACTGGCTGGTGGTGGTTCGTAATCTCAAGGTAAAAGAATAGTTACATTTCTCCATGAAGTAAAATTTTAATGCATTTTTACTACAATAGGTTAATAACACATCTTTTGGTCCTGTGACATATAAGTATAGCCATCACTGAGGCTTAGCTCCAATGGACTTTGCATTAAAGATTTTATTTTCGAACATAGCTCATCTAAGAGAGTTTGGTTTCTATATTTACTAAATTGTTTAATTGTATTCTTTCTTTTTTTTTGGATGGCTTCCAGAATATAGTTTGGCACTCTGGGTGGGTGATTTTTGGAAATAACTTATTTAGAGAATCCTCATAAATTCAAGATATTCAATTTGGTTTATATAAATGAAATAAAATTCAAGTGGTCTGCCATTTATTTATTCGTTACATAATAAAGAAAGCCTGAATACACCTTTTGTATCCCTTCTTAAGGGAGGTAATTGGATAAAAAAAATAAGGAAATCGGAAATTTTACTATTGATGATGCTGGATTTAACTAGATAATTATCCATGCAGAGAACACATTGATGCTTATCATAAATGCATTATATTTAGAGTGAGACAATAAGGAATATGCATGTTTTATACAAAAGAAGTACAATAAAGAGTTTAAATAACTTATTTTTCTTGAGAAATAAAATTATCATAAAATGTATCTAAACATTTCTTACTTATAAATATATATATATATATTTACAATTTTATAAAAACAATAATATATATTAAAACAATCCACTATTTACAACCCTTGTAAAATATTTTAATATATGTTCATAGCAAAATCGAAATGTGAGTTGAATGTAGGTGTGGTATTATAGCTATAAATTTAAGTCATATTTAGTTTGTATGGTTGGTTATTTAGAACTAGATTTAGTAAGCTTCTGCTTGGCCTACATGCTCTCCCATGCTCTATGTTGGAATATCGTAGCTTGGGAACCCTGCTCATCCTACTAAGCCATCCCTTGTCTTAAATGACTCCTTTCTCGACCATAATGGAAACACTTTGAAACCATTGATATCAGAATTCCTCTAACATTAATTTCCAATCTAGAATAGATTTTACATGTTTAGTATTAAATGTACAGCTTTTATAATGTTGTTTAAGTGTACATTAGTGTTTAATATATGTCACATTGTGTGTTTAGAACAGAGAAATGTAATAGTTAATTGCTGTTCATGTAATTAATGTACATAAGTCCATGTTCAGCATAAAGAAATTGTATATTCTTCTCTTTAGTATCATTATATTTTTATACTTTCTTGTTATAATTATTGAAGATATTTTGCCTATCTTCCTTCTTTTGCCTTAAGTTTATTTCTTTTACATTTTTTTGTCTTGAATTTTTTCATATGATATTAATGGTTTAGAGAAAAATGTTATTTCTATATTAATGACATCATATGTCCGATACATATCAAGTTATGTGATAGAATTGAAATATTACAAAGGATTAGATTAATGTCCTTTAAAGATGTATTTTAAAACTGATATCAAAATATTTTCATGTGATAATGACGTTATTATTATGAGCACATTACTCTTGTAAAATCTCTTTTATAGTCAATGGATTAATGTATGTTTCTTTGTTAATACTTTCAGAGTTATTCTTTAAACTAATTGTTATACAGTCAAATCCATTTTCATAATTTAAGCCCATTTGGAATCACTAAATAACTACCTTGCTGGGTGGTCAAGTGATCTGCTCGATTGATTCTCTGTTGTATTGTAGTCCAAAGATCAAAAATCTTTATTCAAGTAGCTGCTTAGTTGCTGAGTGGTGAATGGATAGGAGTCCAAGCTCACAGCCCGGTAACCACACACAAATAAAGAAAATTGGGTGCCCAATCTCTCCTTTACATCACTACTGCTATTTGTTTAGATTAAAATTCTAATTTATTTTTCCTTTCACATTTTTACCTCAATTGTTGTTATTTTTCAAAGTGTTTGTATCTTGTTTTTCTTGAGTAACAGTATCCACAGGATGATTTTCATGATTTCGTTAATTTACCCATCTTCATTATACTAATTGAAGAAATGATCATTACCATAATTATCAAAACTGGCTAAAAGGAACATTTTTATACCAAAACTTTTAGTAGTTTAATTTCATTTATTACTTTTTTATTTTTAGTGGGAATCAATAATTGATAATAAATACCTGAGAATTGATTGGTGAAATATTTGACAAAGATTGGGGGAAAATCCTGAGCAGAAATATGAACTATTACTACCGAGAGTAAGTAGGTTGATATAATGGGGACACATTTCAAAGTTCTTTACAAACTATTATAAAGGATGAGACATATTTTAAGATATCCCATGACTATCTTCTGAAGGTTCCAAATGGTGTGATTAAAATTGTTAGTTGAAATTGGATTCTGGGATTATTTCGTTTTCCAATGTAAACTGGCAAACTTAAAACTCGCATATATTTTGTATTATAATTATAATTTATCCAAAATTTAAGGAAAGTAAAACTTAAGTTATTTGAGTAAATATGGTATTTCCGATAAATGTGATATAAATATACCATATGGCTTACCAAGCAGATTAAGAGGTGGAATCCATGAAATGAAAAGTAGCTTGGGTTCAGCTATTGAAACACTTGCTAACTGAACAATTCATAATTGGGAGATTAAGGGGTTGATACTGATTGTACATGTTTACAAATACTTCAGTTTTGTATAAGGGTAAAAAAAGGATAAGGGCAAAAACCATATGTGATTTTTTTTAAGCAAGGAAAGCGAAAATGAATGGTTAGAAATTTTACGTAAAACATACTAAGAGAAGAATCAATCTGGAAATTTTAAATTATTAACGGCTTATAATAAGAAGTTATACATTTAATTTTATAATTTAATGTTATTATATGTAATGTTTTAAATAGCACGCATTTTTTTTTTATTAAATTATCCCTTTCCACAGAACATTTTTTTCCATAATTTAAGTGGAACACTGGTCTCATATCGGTGCAACTGTTTTTAGTATTTAAAAGCTATGAAACTGATTAACATTAAATTGTTGGGCTAGAAAAACATTTATTATATTAAAACTTTTAATGAATTCAATATGAATAAATAAATTATGTAAGGCAAAGTAGGAACTCATATATACTTAATTAATTATTATGAACATTTTTAGAAACAAAGGCAAATTTAACTACATTTTATTTTACACATATCAAAAATGTTAATGTAGGAGATGAAAATATTCAATTAAAGTCCACCCAAATATTTTCATATTGATGAGGAAGAACAGCAAGTATCATTTTCCTTATGGTCCTCTTAGGAGGTAGATAATGATCCCCCTCCCGAGCTGTTACTGTTGCTATAGTCTCCATAAACATACTTATGAGCAGATTGAAATCTGACTCATCAGAATCTCTGCTTAAGGCTGGATTTATAATTTGTTTGTTCCACACGGAAATATTGCTTGATTTTCTACTCAGAAAAACTGTTGAAGATTCTATATATAATAAAAAAAGATTAATTTGGAAAATAAAAGAATAAGAAGAAAGCCATGACAAAATTCCCTCATATTGGTGTTCCGTGAAGGGGGTAAACATTCACGCTATGCTACTACCACTATTTCGGATGAATTATCTATAGATCGCCACTCTTTTGAAGCCAGGGTGAGAATTTTAGGATTTGAAACTGTCTTTAAACCTTTAGAAGGATAACACATCAATATAATCATGGCATCATCAGAGAAGTAAAGTTTTATGAAAATGGATCTGACATGTAATGAATGACATCTTCTGAATAATTATTTTTAATTTTAATTAAAAAATGTCAAAACAAGATAAAAAATTAATTAAGTTTTCTATACTATTTTTTAAAAATAATTTGATCAAAATAAGAATTTTATTCATTTGTAATATATATTGAAAATTAAGATATACATTTAATTTTTCAAGTAAATTAGTTTAACTTTTAAAGTTAGTACTATAAAATCCGTGTAATTTGTATGTCTTTATAAATTTGTCTTTCTTTTATCTTTTGTTATTGTGATAGTTTTCATGCTAAAAAATAAATGATGTTAATGATTTCTTATTTGTTGTTTATGTTGGACACAACATTCTACTAACCTGATGTACTATTGACTCAATTTTGGTAATATCAAAGCTGTAATCAGTTTTGGTAACAACTATTGAACATGCTATTTCTCACAAAGTTCATTGGAAGCACTTTTTTGAGAAAGTTCTGCATCTTTCATGAATATTTATCAGCATATGTCTTATGTTTCATTTAAATATGTTTCATATTTATTTTACAAGGAAACATTTTTTTTTTCTTCTAAACCTCAGTATATTTGTGATAGATCATTTCAAGCCAGTATTCTGAAATTAAAGAGGCATTACTATAAAGGCCAAGTTAAATGGAATGCAAGTGTGTTTTTTCTTGACAGATCTAGCTTTTCTTGCTATCCACCTTTTGATCAGCATAATAATATTCTTTATGAGTATAATAACATCCTTTAAACTAAGTCTAATTTAATAACATAACAGCAAAATTTAACCTTATACGTTTGAAAGCTTAAACATCATACATTTGAAAATAAAGAGGAATACATGTCTATACTAAAAGGAGTTCATTTGTGTTGTAATTAATACTTTAAGCTTTTACTGGACAATTTTTAATTTAAATAACTTTTTTAAAAAATAATGCTTATATCGTGCCAGTACTGGTCAAGTGAGTATCCTCTGTGTGGGTGCTCTCTCTCTAACATGCTTCTCTCAGTAGTATCTTGAAGTGTTATTATATGATTTTTTTAATGACTATTTTTTCTTTATTTATGACTACCACAATCTTTCCTAAAAGTTTATGGGTCTAGCAACTCCTGGCTGTACTCAGTAGTTATACTGAAGAGTGTTGTGTTTCTGTGCCACAGTTTTTTGAAAACATAGACCTTAAAGTAAATTCTGGCAACCTCGAAGGAAAGAGTAACTGGGATACATGAAAGTTTAAGCTTTTAATACTCAGAAGGAGTTTTCCGGAGGTGGACTTGTGAATGTTATCTGATCCGATTCTTCTTAGGAAGAAGTAACTGAGTTTAATAATAATCATGACTTATTTCAAATGAAAGATTCCAAATCATTTCAGGCTTTATCTTCCTAAGTGTCAGAAGAAACTTTGAACAAAATTATGAGATTTAATTCGTCAAGGCACGATTTTTTAAACTTTCATCTCTTGTATGTATGCAGTTTTTTATGTACGAATGTGACTCCAAAGATAATGTCGTTCATCATTTAAGTTAACTGAAACATGTACGGAACAACTTGAATTTGGAAATGAGTGTTGCAGATCTGGTTAACTGTAACCTGAAGTACATTTGATTTGCAAAATCCTGAATACCTTTCCTCTAAATTATGAGCAGATTTTCCTTAAGGAAGATCGATTATTGAGGTTTATACTCATGACACGATTTTCGAAAAAAAATTTTAATTGTCAATCGATACTACTTATTAGATGATGAAAATGAGTTATGTTCAAAACTAGTGTGAGAGTGTGTGAGACATTAAATATTTTAAAGCCAGCTCTGTCCATTCTGATCACAATAAATTACAATAGGATGACAAATTTAAAATATACATAAATATTAATAGTAAAATAAATCTTTGATAAACAGCCATTACATAATTAATATGAATGAAGGCCATTAATACAAAAGTCTGTCACGCAGAGGCTGCATAAACTAAGCAGATTTCCCTCGTGAAGTTAAATAATAGATAAACCTACATACTGCTAACACAACACCACCGTGAATATTCAGTCAATAAATAAGAAATTTTTCCCCTTCCAGTGGGAAATGTCTCAAATGTAAACAATCATGTCTGCCAAACAAGGGGGGGGGGCACAAGAAAATATTTGCATCTATCTCGTACAATAAAAGTCTCTGGAAAACAATGTTTCATATTTAAGCTTCAAATAATGTGGTTTATTATATGACAGATTATTGTTTATGTAACATGAGTAGAAGTGGGGGTTTAATGAAGGCTGACAACTGAAAAATGCAAATATCTCGGTTAATAATCAAGATAGAGAATAAATGTATATAACGATAATTATAGTAAATTTGCAATAAAATAGATTCTATACAATTTTTCGATCCGACTTATAGTAATGGAGATATTTTGAGTTTTCAAAATTCTCCCCCTCTAAATCCCACCCCTTCCCTGGTCCGATTTCAGCCGTTAATGAACTTGATCTTTCTTTTTACTTAAAACAACTAAATATTGAGTTTGGAAACGATCAAACAAAAATTGCGACCGCTAGAGGGGTAACAGACAAATATATATATATATATACAGTTTTCAACGGACCTCATTTTCGTCATCTACTAGTTAGGATCGATGGACATTTGAAGAAAAATCCGAAAATTGCGTCATGAGTACGACCTCAATAGCTGATTTCCTTATTGAAATTAAGCTGATTATTGAAATTGTCCTCGATTCAGAGTTATGTGATGCTTGCATGTATGGTAAAACCCATAGGTTAAAGTCAGGAAGAAGAAAAAGGGCTTCTGAACCTAGGGAACATAAAGGACCTGCACCTAAAAGATACATGCTATTGTATGCAAATTGCTCTTTCGACAACTTTGTGTATAACCTATTAAGAGCTAATGATATCTAGCTAGGGCTATTCAGAGGTACTGGGTAACTGGACAGTTCACTAACAGGACAGGCTCAGAGCACCCTAAGGCAACAGACCAGATCGATCACTGGTTTATTGTAATGGCAACTCTGAGAAATCGCCAGCAAACAGCTCTGGAGACTGCTCACATGCTTGAGAGAAAAATACCAAGCTTCACGTTTTCTCTAGGCCGTCTGCCAATACTCACTCCTACTTTACGGACATCCTAGAAAGGTATGTCATATTATTTGCACCCTCACTTGGTGAAGAGATCCTTTTGTTACAAGATAAATTAGGGACACTGACTGCAAAATTTTTAAACCAATATCTTGCTGAAATCGCTATACGTTCATTGGACACTCCGTCTCAAAGTCCAAATCTTAATTCTGTAGAAAACTTATGGAGCGAGCTGAGCAGGTGTATTTGGAGAAGACTGAACCCTCCTGAAAACCTACAGATACTTAAAGGTGTTAATATCGAAGAATGGGAGAGAAGTCCCCAACAAACAGTGCAAAATCTCATCCCGGGTACACCGAGAAGATTGCAGGCAAGAGGAGGTAATACTTGTTAATAAGACTAATTTTTGTTTTTTTTTCTATTTACAACTAAAACTATACCCTTAGTAAAAAATTAAAAAAAAATATTTTTTTCACTTTAGAATATTGTTGTTTTACAATAAACAATTTCTTTTCATAAAAATCCTGACTTTTTCTGAATTACTATTTGTTTCACATACACACACTAGTCCCTCTAAAAAGAAATAAAAAATGAGCCACATAAATTTTTAATGGTAAAAAATTTAAGTGCACTGGTTTTTTTTTTTTTTACAATAGAGTTTATTTTGAAATGGGGCACGACTGGTTAGTGTGACTGCTCTCATTTAACTCAATATGTTTTGCCACTGTGCTCAACTCAATTGGTGCTTCCAGTCGGGATTGTAGCAAACATAATCCTGTTGATACTGAAGTGCCAGGGCAGTGTGACCACTCCCATTGGCAGCAACCTTCCTACCATCCCTCCAAGCAGGTTCCATTTAGTAGGACTGGCAAAACTGGATAGTTTATTGCTGGCTTTATAGTGCAATATGCATTATGTTCAGTTACATAACATGGATGAAAGCAATATGTACTTCACAAAAAATGTTGTAACACATTTTGGACATAGAACCTCCTTTCTGTTATAAAGCTTGTTATACATCAGGAGAAAAGTAGTCATAGTCTAGCTGCTTGAAAATGTATTGACAATAGACTTAAAAATTCTGAATCCCTATTATTTTTACAACCAATGATGCATCACAGATACATTGTTTCACTTATCTACTGAGAAATCTTCTATGTCAGACAAATATGCAGAGGCTGTTGGCATAATCTGCTAATTAGAGAGAGAAGCTCACATTTTTCTTGTGATTTTTCACTTTAGGAATGAAGTCACAGAAATTTGGACTGACAAGCAGCAAAACTTCAGTTTGTTCCTTTTGGGGAGCTCAAAAATGCTGGAGACAGAAAAAAAACGACTCAAATGTGGATTTTTATCCATTAACAATTGTATAGGATTAGGTAGGCAGATAAACTTGTGGAAAGGGTATTGTGTTAACAGTTTTATCAAATATAATCATTGTTCTGGTATGACAAAAATATGTCAAATAAGGTTGACTGTTTGTCTTGGTTATTTATAAAACTTTAGAAAGGTCTGAATTTAGAAAGGTAAATAGCAATTTAAAATGATAGCTACAAAATTCAAAAACCCATTTTAATTATAATAACTCAATATAATGATATCATGGTTGGAGAAAAAAGTGAAAGTAGGGAGAGACCAAATCTATGGTCTTATGGGAGCATTATAAAAAACAAAATAAACTAAGTGAAGTAATAGTAGGCCTACAAGAAAAGCCAATTTTGCATGAAGGCAATCCTCCAAGATGAAAGGAGGTTCAATGAACAATGATTGGTTAACTCTACTCAACACCCATACTGCTAATGAGAAAGATCACTGATTGCTTAGGAGAATATGGGTTTACATGTCCGAGGCTGAAAAACAACACTTTTAAGTAAAATAAATCCTGTTTCAAAGGCAAAATGGGAACAATTTGATTTCCAAAAACAGAAAAAGATTTTAAAATTTAGAAATAGTTTATTATTAAATATAAATTATATAGTGGTAAAATATATCTTACCTCTCTTTTTTCAAATAGTATAGTCTTTAAGGTGCCCCCCCCCCAATCTCCCATATGACTGCCACAACTTTTTTTTTGAGATTTTACAGTCTGCCTGGAGATTCCACATTTTTTGTTTATATTTCTGATATTTACCAATAGAATATTTGTAATTTACATATACCAATATTATGAAAAGTGGTCGTATTATAGTGGTCTTGATGAAGTAATCAAATATTTGAAAATACTGGGAAAACTGTTTTCATTGATCCCATACAAGGCTGATATCTACAGAAGAAATAATGAGTACTTAAATTAAAGGTTCAAATATACTTTTAAAGGCTTTTATAATATACACACTTTGTTAGAACATATATTTAATATATTCAGTATAAAAATAATTACAATAACATTAAATTATTAAAAGTAACACTTTTGGACTTTTAATATTACTAATTTTTTTTTACATCAGGTAAACATAGTAGAAATATTATTTCCATTCTAAAAAAATTAATAATTATGACCAGCCATTGCAGTAAATTTAACTATACAACATGACACTCCTTTTGGCACTACTTAATACTAATGTAACAGTTTATTTAGAAAAAAACAACACTGTACTCTTTTAAAAATCCATTCACACATATTTACAAAATAGACACCTATAGCACCCTAAAACCTATACTAATTAGATAAAATATGTAATGAACATCAAATTATGTTATTAAACTAAAAATAAAGGGAAGTATAGGATGTTCATTAAGTACTTTATCCTTTAAAGGCACATTTACATCTTAATCATAAATTAATTCATTCTAAATACAATTATGTACAAAAAATACAATGTCTCTAATTGAAAGACATACAATGAAAGAGTTCTAAAAATATGAAATCTTGGAAACTTCTCTTCCCAGTTTAACAGTATTATTTTACCTTACTGTCAAGGTATCACACTATAAATAAAACATATTTAACTAATATAATACAAGACCAGCACAAGAGTACTAATGTTGTTTGTTTCATAAATAAGAAAATATTTTATTAACTCCTTCTTCCTCGGCAAGTTTGTAGTACAGCCACTACATTAATTACTCCTCATGGCAAGTCTTGGATCTGAAAATTAAAATTATTTATATTAATTATGAGTATATTATATTGAAAGTAAATTTAATTTGTATGTTTTACCGATGTGGTCCTATTTTTCCTATTATTTAGGAGGATTCCTTAGAAACTATAATAGGTGATGAATTCTAATTGCATCTCAGTAAAGACGATGGAGCTTTCAGTAAGAAAATGAACTTCAGGTACCTAATGTTCACATTTAATTTGCTTTTCAAAAAAGGCAAAGCTGGACATTGTGACATTATTTAAAGTACCTTCGCATAAATAAATTAAATATAACAATTTATTACCAGTGGGAGGGTCCCATGACTAACTTTGAAATTGCTTCTTTTCTTTGAGGAGGTTGGATATAAATAAAGCTGTGAATGGTCGACAAAGATCTATCAAGAACTGATTTCTGATGGCCACTGAACAAATAACACTGAAATTAAATTAAAATTCATATAATGAGATCATGATTACAGTTTTTATTTATTTTTTTGTTTGTTTGTAGATAAGCTATATATTGTTGTTGCATGGGACGGGATTGTCTAAATAGAGAATAAACTAATCTTTAGAACATATTAGCTTTAATAGTGCAGTCACAATACAAACACAAGGGACATACATAGCTGACTGAGAAGTGGGGGTGGACATATAGAGCAATTACGATCAAACTCTCCTGACTATACATGTATATAATCATTATTTACCCAACATATATGTTGAATGTATGTTGATATGTGTTTTTAAGTGCATTCATTAATATGTTATAATCAGATAACATATAAGATGCAAAATCAACAAAGTGGACTTAATTTTAAACTGAAAACATGCAGAACAGATTTGATTACAAGAACTGAATTTCTAAAGATTTAATTACAATTTGACAAATATTTTACCGTTTTAAGCATTATATATTTGCAAGGCACGAGCTTACCTCTTACGAAAATAGGTCTCCAACTTCTCACAAGGAATCAAAGTTTGAAATATCACTCCCATTACTCTGAAAAAAAAAAAATAGTAATATTTGCATTTCTTTTTAGATAGCTAGAATTAAATAGGATCTCTTTAATTTTGGCTACTTTTGTTTAGAGAATAAAGCATTATTTGTAAAAATAAACATGTAGGAAAAAAAATTAGTAATCTCCAAACTCTGATATTGCTATGGCCTTTCTTTATTTGAATTAACCTTAAGATAAAGACAGTTCGAGAAATTTGATTATTCCAAGAAATAACTATTCTTGTATGATCCATATTCTGAGTTTAAAAGAAACTAAAACTAGTTTCCACACTCACAATCAGCATTAATCATTGCTATCAGGCATAAACATAATATAATTAAAACTTAAAAAGTTTAATAAAATAGGAAGGGAATTTAAATATATAAAATAATTTAATTCTTTAATAAGATTTTTTTCTGGATTACATTTTAAATCCAGCAGAATAACGGCTTGTTTGAATAGTATATTTTACACTCTCACCAATTAATTTGCAAAGGGACATACACAGCATGTATATACTAAGTATATATTTACCTTGACTACCATTGGAAATCCTGCATTGTTCTCTCTTATTCATGGTTTTCTGTCTCATCATGTATCATAAGGTACTTACTTACCTATTAAGGTGTTTTAAAGCTATTGTTGACAACGAATTTGAAGTGCATATGGTATTACGACATTTTGTTAAAAGTGAGAAATTTAGGTGGAATGCTATTACCTTCAATTAAATTAGTCAATTTAAAATTATAAACAGTAGTACTTCAATACACTTGTTTGTCATTAAATTTAAGACAGGTAAAATTAAAATGTATTACAATTAATTTCTTTAGAAGGGTGTTATGAATTGTAAATTGTTCCTTAGACTCATTTTGAAAAGGCATTGATCTTCCTGTAGAGCAATCTGGCACTCACTGGTTGCTTCACTCCTTTTATCCGCAACCATGGGTATATCTACTATTAATAGGTTCTAACTTTATGAAAGATCAGCAATATAAAGAATTGTGAGCTTATAATAAAAATAAATGGCTTCTTCATGAAAAAGAAGAGGGCATTACAATTTTGAGGTTAGCTTAAAACTTTCATTTCAAAATGTTTCTAATGCAACATAACTGTTCAGTGATTTATACTATGGATATTTTATTATTACGTTTTCTGAGTATATACCCCTACACTCATAACCACTCTTATCAAATAAAAAAAAAAAACTATTCGGTTACCATTTATAATTAATATGATTAGTTATTATAATGTACTTACCCTAGCAGGCTTAAACAATTGAGACTGGGGCATGACAAATGTTGATCCTATATCTCTTTCCACCATTGTGTGGCTATCCTATAACAAAACAAAATAATAATGAATGAGTAATAAATAATAAACTGTCATATTTATGGTTACCGTAAAAGACAAAACATATTCTTCGCTTAACTTCAGAGGCAAAGGTAAATTAATGAATTCTGTAATCTGACTAATATAACACTTTATATGTTAACTATTTTTGTTACTTAATAGCTAATGAAGATTATATTAGCTTCACTCATTCATCATTTACTTTCAGATACATAATGAGCCAAATTTTGTATATGAATTCATTTTTAGAGTTCCTTTATACTACTTTATATATACTTTATACCAATACTACTTCAATAGTAAGAATGATATTGCTACATTTTGGCTAATTATGGAAGCCTACCTGAGGGCCTGGCCTGAGTTGTCTAAATTTACTGACCTTGAGTGAATCTTGCATTTAAGATAAAATACATGTGCTTGGACAGTTTTCAAATTAAAAATTTATTTTCATTTTGTAAAAAAATGAGGTCACTAAAGATCAACTTCATTAATGGTTGAAGTCGGACTAAAAGGAGTGGGAGTTTTGGGAAAGCATAAAATTAAAAACAAAATTAAATACTACCATTACTATGAGCTGAAAATTTTTAAATAACCAATCTTGTTGAAATGTAATATTCTACTATTGTAATATACGTTTCTAGTCTAAATCCATTATCACTTAGTTATTTGTACGTTTTTGTAATCAGTCTTGAGTAATTCACCATTCCTACTCATCTCACATTATTAACAATAAGCTAACATGAAACTAATGACTTATTTTAAGCCTAAATACCGTGAATTATTTTCTTGGTGCATTTATTACATGAGGTATGAGGATAAATTTGTAATGTGACATCATCAATGAACCTTCTATGTTCTAAAGGCCTGCATTTTTATTCAGTCTATACCATATATGAAGTTTAACTGTAAGATGTAAAACTATTGATCTAGGTCATTAATGGCTAATTGATTTATATATGCCATCAATAAAGATTTCAGTTCTGTATTACTTCTAGCAGTTGCAATTCTTGTTTGATTGATACCAAACCTGATATTTTCATGTTTAATGTAAGAGTAAAGCCAAGTTTGTTAATGACTGAAATACGTCTATGGAGAGTGGTGGTTTAGAAAATGAGTAAAATGTACATTTCTAAATTTTTCTGTTATTATTAGGGATTCCAAAATGTTATATTATCAATCTTGTTGATAAATTAATTATTGATAATTTATTTTGATAATTGAATATTAATGGAGCCATTTGTATTTTAGCATTTTCAGTCTTTATTAAACTCTCTCCTAATCTATCAATTTTTGTTTAAGGTTACTATACTTCAAATTGTCTCATGCCCAGCTTAACTTTTATGTCTTGTTAGCTTAAGGTTCTAAGAAAGGAAGAAATTGGAAATAGAATATAAAATGAAATAAGGCTTTTCAGGTCCCTCCATGTTGTTTGCGTATGTATGTTGGTATATTAGAACTTAACTTTTATAATTTGGTCAGAAAGCATAATGAATTTTACTTGCAAGTACAAAAATATGCTTTATACTGCACACCATCAATTCCAGGCCAAATGAAAGAAGAGCATGTGTTCAAAACAATTGAACCTAATTTTAGAAAATGAGTCAACTACAGAATGACATGTCCTGTCTACTAGGAGAAACGCAGAGAGGTTAACCTTTTGTTATAGAATATGAAAAGCAAATTATATGCATAAATTTGATTAACACTTACATCATTCTTATCATAATTAATCCTTAAACTTTTTGTAGCTGGATGAACTGTAGTTTCATCGTATGATCTAACTTCAGACACAGTCCTGAAATTCAGAATACAGTTTTTCAGAATAAAAATTGGTTAAGACAAAGGGAATCTCTATTTAAGGAATGTGATCAAGAATAAATAAAATAAAAAGTTCTAGCCCTTCTGCCAATTATCCACAAGGGTAGAGGCAGTTTACTATCAAGTACTTAATGTAAATAACATCTACCTACAAACAATATTTAAGCATTTCTATTATACTTAAAAAGAATACTTCCAAACCATAAAATTGAAACATGCAAGTAAAGAAATAGAAATAAAAGTAAAGAGTGTTAGAAGAAAAAGTGCCTTACAGCAAATCAACTTTGGTTGTGTCTAGGAGTTCTGCTTCAAGAGTTGGAGGAGGAGGTATATCCACTATGATAGAACTGGAATAAAATTCACCTTAAAGTACATGCCAATAAAATAACATGCTATTGAAAAGAAATATTTACAATAAACTACTATAAAAACCAGCATTTAAATAAGAAAAAAAAGGATGATTGAAATTAGCAGGTTTCAAGTTTCATATTCCTAAATATGTTGTCCAAAATCTTGTTGGGAACATAACTTTTTTAAATAGGCTTTAATGTAAAAATAAAATAAGGTTCTCTTTTACTATTCAATACTACTCATGGTGATTTTTTGGTGTTCCAACTGCTTTTCAATTTTGATGTAGAATTAAATTCCTGCTTTGTAATTCATTTAAGACAAGTTATAGATTGACTTGTGCAGTAAAAGGGGGCCCTCAATGTAAGGTTGAAATGAGTTTTGCCTTTCTTACTAATAACTTAATTGAGCAAAACACCTTTAATTCAATTAATGAAATATCTCCAATGCCCTAACAATTCTTATTACAGTTATATGACAAAGCATAATAGTATAAAATATAAAAAAGATTATAGATATTAAACAACTAAACTGCTAGATTGGGTTACTAAAAGGAAGGTAATGAAATTGACTGGAGAGAAAATTACTACTCGGCATTATTTGATACTGACAAAGTGTATCAAGAGGTAACATGTATGATATATTCCTAACTTCTATTTCTTTGTCAACAAATTTCAATTTACTTTTTTGCTTCTTATGGTTTTGATAATTTTCAACCATTTCTGCCTCTGGTGTCTGTTAGTTTATTCACTTGTCATTAAAAGTGAACAAACTAATAGACCACTAAATGAATAAAATGAAACTGGAGAGGGAATTGAAACGAAGTATGAAATGAAATTTGATTTTTGACTAATAAGCACTTAATAAAAGTTGTATATATTTTTAGAGCTATTTTTTTTTTTTTTCAACTATGGTTAAAATATATCAAAAAACTGAAGCTCGTCAACAATTAAACGGTGGGTTAGCCTAAGATAAATAAAAGCATATAGGGTCATTCCATCTCAAATCAACCAAAAAAAAAACGATTTCGACACCCATGATTTCAGATTTTGTTGAATTTTATTTTGGGGGTTCTATTCATTGATTTAAGAAACCATACCAAATATTTTTGATATATCTTAACGGTTTGGATTTTATGGCCTCTTAAAGTTTCGTGATTTTAGTGTTTTCTATTGATTAGGAACCGTAAAGTTAATTTGTTTTCATTTCAAAAATAATTTGTAACTTTCATATTTACGAACCAATTTCGATAGAATTTTTTGTGTGTATTCATAAATATATTTAAAAACAATATAAAAATAAACTAAGGTACCAAAGTAAGTATTTGTGGACAGAAAAAAATTGCAAAGTGTCAATTTGAGCTTTTCAGAAAGCAAATATATAGTTTCACGTAAAATTGAATATCTCCAAAAGGGAAAAGGATAATCATGGAAATCTTTTTTTTTTTATGTTCTAAGACATATGACCTACCACCTAAAACAATAAAATTAATGGTTATTTGACCCCTTCATTGTTTATTCCAAGTTTAAAAATAAGTATATAGAAAAATTTAGAAATTTGTATGAATTAAAAGAAAATGATAAATAAAGGTAACTAAAAAGATAGTTTACATAGGTTTATTGTACAATAAATACAGTTTACATTATTGTTTACCCCAGTTAAGTGTACTTTAATATATACAATTCTTATGGTTGTTTTGGTCAATGATCTTTAGAATTTTAAAGTATCGTTTAATTTTACTTGTCCTCTGACCCTTTCAAACTTGTCTTTACCATAAGAAATTCTGCTATGTTCTCCAACTGCATGAAGGTTCATTGATGAACAACCAATTTCATGAAAGGAAGAATTGAGTTTATCAATTGCAGTTTGCTTTTGCACTTGTAGTTCATCAGGACATAATCCTGTATCTGCATATTCTTTATGGCGATTGTCATCATTACTTGAATCATCAATAACATAATCTGTTTGTTTGGTTTTTACGAGCTCATTCCGACAAAATGCACACAGTTTTTGCCCTGGTTTTACCCGGTATCCCTTTGATAAGATTGCTCTGCTTTGCTCTAAATTTACAGTACGAAGTGTCTTTTTAATTGAAGTTTTATGTTTTTTAAAGGGATCACAACATACTTTTTGTAAACATTCATATTTCTTTAAATACACACTTTCATGATGGAGGCAGATGGTTTTTAAATCGTTGTTTTCTGTTCTTAATTTTAAAAGATTTAAGTCATTTTCAGAAAAATGTTCAATATTTTGTAATGATTTTTTTTTGGCATAATGTAACAAATGACAGTCACTTTGAGTAGTTTCTCCCACACTGCATTTCTCTTCCATTTAGAAAAAAATTACTTTTCAAGAATTATTTGAAAATATTCACTAAATAATTGTTTAACCACATAAAACAACAACACTGATATACTGAATTTAAAGATATTATAATAAAATGCTACATATAATACAGTAAAAAGAATTTTATATATAGCTCAATAAAATAATGCACATTTCACTCTCAGTATACTGGTACAGAAATGAAATTTTCATGCCAGAACAAGCCAGTGAGCCTGTTGAGGAAGAGATTTTTCTTGTTACAACTCGATTAGTTTCTTTACATTGTACAGCTGCAGTTTTATGAATTAAGATAACTTAAATGCCACTGTTTTAAAATTAACTTTAAGTATATACCATTAACTATTTTACTTCTGAGCTCTTAGTTACATTTATTTATCATTTTCTTTTAATTCATACAAATTTCTAAATTTTTCTATATATTTATTTTTAAACTTGGAATAAACAATGAAGGGGTCAAATAACCATTAATTTTATTGTTTTAGGTGGTAGGTCATATGTCTTAGAACATAAAAAAAAAAGATTTCCATGATTATCCTTTTCCCTTTTGGAGATATTCAATTTTACGTGAAACTATATATTTGCTTTCTGAAAAGCTCAAATTGACACTTTGCAATTTTTTTCTGTCCACAAATACTTACTTGGTACCTTAGTTTATTTTTTTATTGTTTTTAAATATATTTATGAATACACACAAAAAATTCTATCGAAATTGGTTCGTAAATAAGAAAGTTACAAATTATTTTTGAAATGAAAACAAATTAACTTTACAGTTCCTAATCGATAGAAAACACGAAAATCACAAAACTTTAAGAGACCATAAAATCCAAACCGTTAAAGATATATCAAAAATATTTGGTATGGTTTCTTAAATCAATGAATGGAACCTGCAAAATAAAATTCAACAAAATCTGAAATCATGGGTGTCATGGTGTGGTTGAATTGATATGGAATGACCCTATACACATTAAAATGTATTAGGCAATGATTTATAATTAGGTTAAATATTTACTTTTAAATTTAATTTAAATTTAAAATATCATAAATATCATAAATGATGGTATTCAATCAACAATGATCCAATCAGTATTTAAGTTTAAATAATTATTTTGTTTTACTCAGATTTCTTAGATACAACAAGAAATAATATGATTAGGGATATAAAAAATGATGTCAAAAATAAAAAATAAAATTAAAATGATCTCTAAATAAAATTTAATAACAGAGAAAAAACCAAATTTGAATTACTAGTGAAAGAATGTGATAACTTGCAATGCTGGCTAGGGGAGAGAGACGTAAAGTTATTCCATTAAGGGGAATGAGGAGGGAGCTTAGCTGCCCAACCCCCAGGTCTCTCTCCTTCCCAATTCTTCCATAGTCTAAGGGTTAAAGAGTTTGAGCTACTACTAAAGAGTTTCAAAGAAGCATCAAAAAGAATAAAATGAAAAGAATTATTAGTTTCTGATAATAGTGAAGTTATAGTAAGAATAGTAAATATCTAATTAATAGTGTTAAACATATTTTCTACTAAATATTTATTTTTATAAGGGGCACTACAATACTTCTATACTACTAACTGAAAGAAAAATAAAATGCTCTCCTTGTAATAAACTCATATAGTTTGTACTGTGGCACTTAATAAAATATTACTTATTTAACATCCTGATAGAGTAAAGTAATCTTATAATATAGTTACAATGAAGAAATGCTCTAAACGTACTCAACAAGGAGGGCAATTTTCATACTTCAACTTCAATGAGATTTGTCATTGTCTTACTTTTTTTTTTCTATAGTTTTACTTAAAAAGAGCATGCATATACAGGTTTTTGCAGGATCACTTACCTGTCTGCAGTTCGTATTGTACTAAACCCAGGTTGCCCCAAGTCGGTGTGTGGTTCAGTAATGAAACACTCTTGAAGTTCTTTTGTCCTCCCAACTGTAGCAGACACTTCGAAACCAGCAGATACTAGAGCACCTAAAAAATATTTATATTCAGAACCATTTAAATCAAAATTTTATCCTGAAAATATACTACATAGCATCAAGGAATATATTTATTAGTATTTCTTTTATAGATCACCACTAAGATACTAATTTGAACTTATTAATTTGTTTATTGTCACTAATAAATATTTATTATATGTACTAGAAAGAGATACTGATTATGAGTCTTAGGTTTAGTCCGTTGCCTTTGGGAAGCTCCTCTTCAACATTTATCAATATCAAAAAAGTTTGCCAATGTTCAAAATACACAGTTTCAAATGACTTTAGACTGTAATAAAGACATTAGTGACTGTTCTAGGACTAGATATAGATACCGATAAGGATGCATTAAATAAAAAAAAAACAATTAGGAAAGTCTTGAGAGAAAAGACATTTCAAGATTTGGTGAATTGCAAATGGCAGGGGTTTGGTGTTTGTCATTTCAAGGGTAACCCAAAATGCAATCACTTTTTGATAAAAAAAAAAAATGCTATCCTCATCAGAGTGGACAAATGTTTTGAAGTTGAAAATTAATCATGCTCCACTCTGTTCTGTCCCTGGAATGATTGGCCACTGTAAAGAAGATGGACCCCTCAGCCGCAGATGCGGTTGAGAGTCTGAAAAGTCAGCTTATGCTCTGGGGAATTTTCTTCACAATGTGTTTCTTCTCCAATATCTTGGATTCATTAGGAATAATCAATCACATTTCTACACAGTTTTAAATTAATATTTTTCTTTTCTTTTGTATATATTGTATTATAAAATTAGTTCATAGCATTTTTTAGTGTTGATTTCAATGAAAACTTCAGGTTATTAAAATATTTTTAATCATTTATATATGACCCATTTTGATCTATTACATGTTGCCATCATCTGGTAATTTTTTAATTCCGTCCACTCAGAATTTCTCAGGGTTTTGTGCAATGAACTCTTCTATGTGAGTTTTGCAGTCCTCGAGAGAATTAAAGTGTTTCCCGTTAAGAGAGTTTTGAAGGGCCTGAAATAAGTAAAAATCTGTTGGGGCAAGGTCTGGTGAATAAGGTGAGTGAGGAGACCACATCCCAGCCAAACTGCAGTAATTTCTGCCTGGTCTTCAAAGACACATGAGGACGGGTGTTATTGTGATGGAAAACTATGCCTTTGAAATTAGCCAATACTGGATGCTTTCGTTCAACCGCTGCCTTTAATCATTCCAACTAGGCACCTTAACTAATCCTTTTTTAGAATATGTTAACAAATATTAACCAAGTAAACATGATTTTATAAACACAGTAAGGATTAAATTGAAATATTGATAAACACTACAAACTTATTTTACATTTGTTGACTTATTTATCTTTTTTTATATTATTATTTTCATTTTTTCTTTGTATTTTTATTTTTACATTATTATTTCCATTATTTGTTGGCTTAATTTTTGTTGAAAACTTATTATTTTAATTTACCTCCACTTTCACAACTCATCATCACTGGACAGCCACACTTTATTGTTTGATAAAGTGATTTTCTTCTTCAATTTTTCATATATACATATGCATACGCACACAAGCACATACCCAAACACACATGCGCAAACACCACCTCCAGAAGGCAAAAAATTCAAATTAAGTATTCCCAGAAGGTGGGA
This sequence comes from Riptortus pedestris, assembly GCA_019009955.1. NCBI lineage: Eukaryota > Metazoa > Arthropoda > Insecta > Hemiptera > Alydidae > Riptortus > Riptortus pedestris. Next base: position 87,079,712 of record CM032228.1, read on the forward strand.
AATTTTCTAGTATATCCAAACACCACTACCCTGGGCCATCCAATGAACTGAACCAACATAATCTATATTTTTTTATAGCATATATCGTAACGATCTCCCTATATAGCTGCATTAGTTCAGTACTGATCCTTCATCTTTGCCAGTCCTGTTCTTTTATCTTTTATTCTCTTTAATGGACCGAAAATCTCACATATATATATATATATATATATATATATATATATATATATATATATAAACTTTTATTTTTATTTTGCTGCCAAACATTATTACTGGCCATTGTCTGTTTTATATATTTTTAATTTTGTTTTACTAAGAAGATCTTGAATACTGAAGTTTTTTCAAAAGATCTACATAGCAGAATATATGTAAGCAACCTGGATCTTATAACTACAGAATCATTAATATTGTATAGTCTTTCTCACAGGTCTTCCTGACTCAATGTCAATCAGGCAATACTGGAAGTAGCTACACAGTTATAGTTTTCAATACATACTCTAGTTAATGCCAATTATTAGTCTATTTATGGAGGCATCAACTTATTTTGGTGAAATAAAAAATTTGGCAAGTGAGGTCTTTCCGGTGTCAAGTACTTCCTTCTGATGCCCTTATTGTTTGTTAGCATACCAATTGTTTATTATCCTCACATAGAGAGCAAGGGGCACTATTGCAAGTTCTTGTGACTCTCTTTACTTGTATTTGATGAAAAATCTAGGAATTCATGGAAACTAGTTCAAATCTAGCTTACAGACAAGGACATTTTGGAATAAAATGTATATTTCTCCAGAAAGGTTCTTGCTTATGGCACGGTAATTTTACAGAATTTGGAATGCGAACTGGGCATTTCATTCTCTAGAAAATACCTTTTTTGGTTACAAAAGTTACCTTAGTAGTGGACATTAAAAAGAAATATAAGAATTTCAACTTTATCTATTTACAATTCCATGTTTTTAAAAAAAGAGGAAATGAGCCAAGCTTAGTTTTTTGGCTAACACATTCAATAACTACCCCTGACATTTTTAAATTATTTTCTATCTGAAAGCTTTTATTTGAAATGTGAAAATTAAATATATTATGTACAGTATAAAGTACACTAACAATATAAAATTAGCTATTAGATCTTACCTGTTGATGGCTTTCTGAGATGTGGAGAGCTGGGTTTTTTTCCCACATGTTCTCTTGCTGACTCATGCGAATGATTTGTTGAATTACTTGGTTTTCTGCTATTAGGCCTTGAACCCTTAAAGAGAATTGAAAATATTTTTTTTTTTAATTTTTAAAAGAACTATTATTTTAAAAAGTTGTTTTAATAGATTTATTTGATTAATCTAATTTAAGAGAACCCACTTCATCGATTCAGTTTTTTTTTAGTTTATTATTTTTATTTTATAAATTAATGGACAATATATATATTTGACTAGGCTTCATACAAATGTTTAGATATATTTGAGAATTTTTTTGTATTATTTTGTTATTTATTAGCGTCCACTTTATGCTAATATGGCTAGTGGGGGCAGGTAATCCACAGATGACCACCCTTTTCAAGCCAGAGAAGGACTAAAGATTTTATTAGCAGATTTCCCTTGAGGGAAATCAGTAATTGAGGTTGTACTCATGACGCGATTTTCAAAAATTTTCTTCAAATGCCCATCGATCCTACCTAGGAGATGATGAAAATGAGGTCCGCTCAAAATTTTATATATCTATCTATCTCTATCTATCTATCTATTTATCTATCTATCTATCCATCTCTCTCTCTCTCTCTCTCTCTCTCTCTCTCTCTCTCTCTCTCTCTCTCTCTCTCTCTCTCTCTCGCTCTATATAGATATATATATATATATATATATATATATATATATATATGCCACTCTAGCGATCGTAATGTTTGTTTGATTGTTAATAAACTTGGTGTTTAATCGTTTTATGTGAAAACAAAGATCAAGTTCATAAATGGCTGAAATTGGACCAGGTAGAGGGGGGGGGTTTAGAGGGGAGGATTTTTGAAAAATCGAAATATTTCTGTTACTATACATTAGATCAAAAAATTGTATAGAACCAATCTTATTGCAAATTGAATGATCTAGAAATGTTGTTTTATACATATTTTCCTTATAATGAGTATTTTCCGCTTTCAGTAAACCCCCAATCCTACTCATGTCATATTAATAATGAGCTGAATATCATGAATCACTTCATGACAAGGTTAAATACCAAATATTGTTTTTAACAAACCTTTATTATACGAGATACATGCAAATATGTTCTGTGGACCTCTTTTGTTCTTGGATTACTAAAATCTGAGTGATTGAGATAAATATTATTCTGATTCATTAAAAATTACTGCACTAGCTGTAGTAAATAGTTTTCAATAAAATTAATATGTTATATTCAGATATATTTCATTAATTGTTCTTCTTTCCAGTCTAGAATAATTCTATCTATTCAGCGGTGTGATGTTGGCTGCCCTATTTGTTTACAATTCAGACAATTTCTGTTGTAGAAATTATTAACTTATAAATTGACTGAAAGATGTCTTACTACCGTTTGTATTTATTCACTTAACATTCAGGTGGTGTTACCAGTATGCATTTTTATCTGTTGTAAGCCTTCCAGTGGGAACTCTGCTTAGTTTATGCAGCCCCTGCGTGATGGACTTTATTTAATGAGTTCATCACAAAAAAAAAAAAAAATGTCTACTGCCCAGATGGGAACCTCTAGGTTGACCTAGTGTGATTAAAACCAATGCCCTAACTCATGTGGTAACCTTTCCTTTTATTTTGCCCACTATATTAATAAATGTTGCTTTTTATTACATATAAGTCAAAATACCAGTTGGGTTGAACAACCTAACATGGGATAAATATCCAAAAATATTTACAAAAGGAGACGAATCTGTAGTAGCATTTATAATTGCTATGAATTAGCTTCTAAAAAAAACTGGAACATTGACCAGTTATAGGAAATATATTAAAATTGTAGTTAGCATTCTAATGCCTTTCAGATATAAGCTTATATCGATTCTGGAGACATGTTTCTCTAAGACAATGGCTTTGAGTGAAGTCCTCTCCTGTCTGCCTTATGCAGTGGAGCAATCGGATACAGCATGTCTTTGTGACCCTCTTCCTACCCTTTCCCTCTTCCATTAAATTTAGAATTTCTTGGTGATATCAACAACTACCAGGCATAGCCTGTAAGTACAATGACAGACACAGAATATTTTTTCAGGATTCTTTACAAATGTTGTTTTAAATATTAAAGAATGTTTATAAAAATAAATACTTTATTCCAGTATAGCAAAAACAAGTAGTTTAATGATTCATATTTATGAAGAGATAATAATTTTGTAAAATTAGAATAATTCACTGGACAAATAATACTTACTTGTTTTTCTGGAGTAAGATATTTAAGCAATTTTTGTTCCGGACCGAAAGTGGACATTGTGAGTAAATTGGATCCTGGGACTGGCCGATATTTTGCTCTTGGAATCATTACAGTAAGAGACCTGTCTCTTTGCTCGAGTGTTCCACCTCCAAAGCTCACTGGTGGGGAGGGAGCTTTACTTGCTTTCCTGCAAGGCTTAGTAGGTCTTTCTATTCTTGGAGGCTACAAAATATCCAATAATTAGTTAAAAAGCACAGTTAAAAAAATAAAATCAATTATTCACAGAAAAAACTAAAAATTTAATACCTGGTTAACAAATGGTGGGGGATCAATACTTGTCTCACTAGCGGTGTCAACGCTAATCATAGCTCTTTTATCGGGTGGTGGAGGAGGGCGAATTCTAAATCCAGGAGGCACCACTCTCCTTGGTTTCTGCCTCATACAAGATAGCACCAAGCAGACAACAAGAAGTACTCCAAGACTTATGCCCACTAGCACTAAGATCAATAAAAGAACTGAAAAGACAAAACTTTTAAAAACTCTCCAGTTCATTTACCAGGAAATAATAAACAAAAAATGAGCAATTCTCACCTTTGAGGTTGATCTGACAATACTGACCAGCATACCAATGGAAGCACTCACACATATCTTCTCCATTGTTTCGTAAAAAGCAGTTACCATGATAATTACATCTTTCACACCCAATCATATCAGCTAAAATCATAGAAAATATAAATTTAAAATGGTTTAACTTCTTTTTTTAATTGGATTCACATACATTGCTACACAAATACAGAATTAAAAAAAACAAAAAAAAAAAAAACAGTATTTCTCAGAAACAAATCCTTTATATTTTTGTAAATAATTCCTACATTAATTTGTAGAATATTTTGAATTATTGAAATTCTACATGGACAAAAGTGAGGAAGTTTGGCAGAAAATAAAATTCAAACAGATAACAGGATCAGGACATCTATGAGCAAAAGTTGAGATGATGATTGCTTCACTATCATGAAGAGCCTCAGAATCCACTTCCAGACATCCATTGAACTTCTCACTGACTGTATGGCACTCTCAGGGAGAACAGAACGAAGAAGGGCTGATGAAGTCAAGCTGCATGCCATTGCCCACACTTCTGGACCTATACTTAATGCACCAGTGTGCAGCTTTCCTCAACTTACACAGAGAACTAGCTGCCAGGGCTGCAGGTCATTCAGTCTCTATTATGTGTATCTGGTGAATCAAGGATTGCCCCTCTGTAGCATTAGTGGATAAGCATGACTGTTAAGAAGACCTCATCCACTGCTTTGAAGCCAGTTTTGATCAGAACTCATTTACGTCATCTCCTAGGTAGGATCGATTGCCATTTGAAGAAAAATTTCGAAAATCGCGTCATAAATACGACCACAATAGCTAATTTCCCCTAAGGGAAATCTGCTAATTTTATCTTGAATGGCCTGTATGTATAAACTATAGACATTTCCCATCTTCTGCTATGAGACACTATTGATCTTTTTTTCACCACATATTTTCTATTTCATAGCAAAAATCCAAAGACTAGAAATAAGTATGTAAGGGTTTACTGATGGTTGAAAACAAAAAAGTCCGTCACACAGGGGCTGCGTAAACTAAGCAGATTTCCCTCGTGAAAAATCGTGTCATGAGTACGACCTCAATAGCTGATTTCCCTTAAGGGAAATCTGCTAAAAGGATGAATACCTGACTTAATATTTGAGTTACAAAAAAAAAAAAAATTCCTTCTCTATATTGAGCTTAGCTTTGGAATTTGACTAAACTTTGGAAGCAGGCATCAGCTATGCTTATTCACTCCTTTATTCCTCAATCTCCTAACACAGATTTGGTTTCCTTCAAGAAGATATTCATTGTAAGTAAATATCAGATCTGATGGAATTTTCCATGCTTTTGGAAGACACCATGGTAAGCAATGTACTTTGTACAAAATAGCAGGAATAGTGCTATTTGGAGGAGGGTCAATACTGGCTTGAATTAGAATATGTTTAGAGTTGAGGATGGATCTTCAAACGTCCTCAAAGCCGATGTTCGACACATGTGGAAATTCTCAAAGAGTATTTGTCACCTTTTGACTTATTGTATTTATATGTAACCATTTCCTTCTTATGGAGAGTAATGCCTGACTTGACTGCTTGGAGTGGCCAGGCTGTAGCCAGGTCTTGATCCTTTTGAGCACCTTTGGGATGAGCTTGGGGCATCATCTGGGTGCCCTCCTGAGGATAGGATTGTACACTAATGTGATTAGGTTCCTCAAAATTGAAAAGACATTCTTATATTTCTACAAGCATCCATGCCATACTAGGACCAAGGGGAGGCAACACTCAATACTAATGAGTTCTGAAATTTTGTAAAAGAAAAGGTTTTTGTAATTTAAAAAATGAATTAGAGGAATGTTAATTTACTTATTTTTAAAAATTAGAGAATATTGGTCTAATGAAGTCCCCCCCCTTTAATTATGGTCTCCTACAAACAGAATATATCACAATACATTTAGGTAATAAAAATGTTTCATTTTTTTTTTTTTTAACTTCAAAATCAACAGAAAGGAACTTCATATTGAGGAGTCGAAAAAATAAACATTTTTTTTTTGTTAAATATAATATTTGAAATTATTTGTGTTACCTGAACAAACTCTTCCAGGATATAAAGTGTTGTGAGACAAATCAGTGAAGCCTTCCTTACAACTACAAGTGTATGTAGCTCTTAAATTAAAACACTGAGCATTTTCAGAACAATCATGAAATTTAGGATCAGAACATTCGTCAAAATCTAAAATAAAATTTTCAAATTAGAATTTATCTAGGAGAAAACATTTTATATTTTATTAAAATGTTGAATATGTTTTTTAAAAATAAAGTGTGTTAAATCAATGAAATTACCCTTAGCTTTCAGATGTTCTATTTTTGATTTAGATGCATATAGGTCTGTTCCACCCATGCTAAAGTTACTTGCAATCAAATACTTTTTTAGCTGCTCCATTATCTTCTCTTCATCAACATTTTCTGAAAGCTAAACAAATCATTATAGTCGATTCATATATTTGATAAGCAAATTATTTTTAGTAGCCTGAGGTCTTATATGTGAAGAACTCTGCTACACTTTTCCAAATTGATTGAAAGGTATTTTCAAATCCCACCACAATATTTCATGGTTTTAAGTCTAAATTATTACAATTATGGGAATACATGAACTAAAATTAGAATTTTTAAAAAATAAATCAATCTTTAACGTGATGAGTACTATGGATCCAAAAATGCAATGACTAGAAATTTGTCTACTTCAGAAATTTTTGTACTGACTAAAAACTTCAGTACTCTAACCCTAGGGAACTTAACCCCCCCCCCCTTCCCTTTCCCTCCGTGGTTACTTACTTACTGAGTAGCTCTTCAGCTTGGAGTGGGCCTTAGCTTCCTTCACAATGTTGTTCCAACTCTCTCTGCATTTAGCTTTTGCCTTCCATCCTGTGACCCCTAGTAATTTTAGATACTCTTCGACATCTTGTAGCCATCGCCCACTCTTCTTGTACCAAACACAGATCCATACAGTAGTTTGCCCAACAATCTGTTTTGGGGAATTCTTGTTACATGGAGCAGCGATTCTATATGGCGTGCTTTAATGAATTGGAGCACATTTGCATCTTTACACAGGGAGTACAGTTCGGCATTGGTCCGGAGCCTTCATAAGTTTTGAGTCCATGTCTCAGCTCCATAAGTTAGGACTGGCACTTTGTCTGAGTCTCTAAACTTCTACAAATTCAATATTTTCTTTTTGAGCATATTTCCCTGATCTACACATACTAGATGCTCTCTATACTTAATCTTTACTAAAAAATTGTCTGAATCACAGTTAGGTCCCCTACCAGATCTAATGTCGATAACTGAGGAAGAATGGCGTTTTGATATAAGTATATGACTGACTTGAGTCAAAACATCATTGGGTGCTTTCCATGTTCCTATGTGTATCTTTTTGTGTGGGAAGCAAGTACATTTTATTAACATATTATTTGCTTCTGCAAATTGGCATAGGTGTTTTCCATTAACATTTGCATTGTTATGCAGGGAGTAGTTTCCAGCGACTGTTTGACTGAAATTTGCCTTGCCTACTTGAGGGATTAAATAACCTAGTATGATTTTTGTGTCATATCTTGACAGCTCTTTCCAATTGCTGATTAAAAACTAACTTTCTTGCAGTCTTTGCTTTCATCAGTAGGAGCATATGCAGAAAATAAGATTATTTTTCTGAATCTTTCCTTTAAACGTATCTTGCATAATCTATCAAACAATAGTAAGCTGTGGCATAATTTTTTTGTAACCATTAATCTTTTACTCCTTTGTCCGGTTTTTCTTGCTCCTATGTATAATATGGTGTATTCTTTTTTGTCCAGGCCACTCCACCTAATTTCCTGTCAGGCCATTGCATCTATATTAAATTTAATTATTTCTTCAGGAACTTCAGCCTTTTTACCTGGCTAAAGCATTGTAATATTCCACATAGCTAAATTCAGGTCCAAAAGCCGTATTCTTTTTCAATTTTGTCCATCCATGTTTTCATTATTTGGTTTCATTTCTTGAAGTTTATTTTATGGGACAGAGTTGTTGGTCCTGCACACAACTCCCAATCTGGAGGACCATGTCATATTTTATCAAGGTTTCTGCCTCCTAATCTGGTTGTATTCACCACAGTTAAGAACTCAGAACGTCCTAGTCCTGTATCGGTGTTAACCTCGCCTAGCCTTTGGGGTCCCCTCCCTAACCATACAAGGCAGTATGTCCCTCCTTGGTATTTGTATAATTAATATTTGTTTTATTTATTTATATATATAATTTTTAGTTTATGGAAACTATAAATATGGGTTTAGTTTGTATTGGCAAATAAAGTTATATAAATAGTGTATATATTTAAGTAGGTTAGCAAGTATAGTAATGTATGTAAATTATAAAATATCCTGTAAATAAATAAATATAATGTTTATAAAATAAAACATCAATGTTAATAATAGTAAAATATCAGTACAAAAGACAATGAATTTAATTATAGTAGGTGGATGGGTGTAGGTGGACCTTAAAGTAGGTGGATTGCAATCACTTTTTACAATTAGGTAAGGGAGCTATAAAGAAGCAAAAGTTCTTCATGCAGGTGCTGTGTAATGAAAATCCCAAGAGTAGAAGTGGGTTGAATGCAAAAAATACAAATAATTTGTTTAATATTAAAACTAGAGCAAAAGTTGTAGGGCATTAAATGATTAGCAAGACTGATTAACATTTTTCAATCTGACTCAAAATAATGAATATATTTCAATTGCATTAATTTAAACCCCCTCTAAAACTAACACATTTTATGATTGGTCATACCTGGATGTAGAAATTAGCCAGCACCGTATTGTCTTTATTATTATGCTGAAAACCTGTGACAGCCAGTCCATGATATATATCTCTTAATTCAGATTGCATAACCATTCGATCTAAACCATCTTTAGTCATTTCTGCAAATTGTTGATAAGCACTAGTTTTATTGTCTAGTAAAAATGGACTGAAAACAAATTTTTCATTCCCCTTTCTGTCCAATGGCATCGTCATACTATATGTATAGGTTGCTGTAAAAAAGAAAGAAGAACAGTGCTAATGATGTAATTATGATTAATTGTTGGGGGAAAAAAAAGAAATATTGTACTTACGTTTACATGGTTGATCTGCAAACATTCTTGCAAAGCCTGGCCGACAAACACATCTCATTATGTTGTTAATGTTCTGACATATCTCATTTCGTGTGGCTCTACATTCTGGCTTGCATTCACTTGGTGCTTCATATTGTGAAAGAAGCCCACTTAATAAAACATTGGGTGCTATATCATTTGTTTCAACATCTGAGCTCTCTATTTCAAGAGCCGGTTCTAAATTAGTACCAAAGTGATTCAGTTTATGATTAGTATTTTTGTCAGTCATGACAACTAGTATTGAATCATTATCATTTAAATTCAATTGATTATTTTGTGAATAGACCTTGTTATTTTCTACTAATTTATTTTTATTTTGGGGTCTTGTTTCAGTAGCAGGATGATTATCTTTATTAGGAGGATCAGTGTCTATGAAAGGCCTTTGAGTGGTAATACTTGGATAAACTGTTGTAGTTGCCTGAGGAATAGTTGTTGTAATAGTGGACAATATGCTAGTAGGTTTTAAAATAGTATGAACCTCAGTAACAGTATCTAGTACAGTTGACATAAGAGTTTTAGTAACTACCAGTGTATGAGTTGATGGCTTTTGGCCTTTGCTTTGTACGATTCTTGATTCAGTTGTAGTAACTGTTAAGGTTTGAGTATGTGTTATAACATGAGTAGTAGGGGTCGGCTGAAGTGGTGGTGTAAGAGGTTTAATAACCACACTGGGATAATTATTCAATTCATCATTCCCATCGTTATTATATCTCACTTTTTCATTTTCCTCTAAACTTTCAGCTACTTCACTGTCATTCACAGAATTTATATGCAAAGGAATTGCAGTTCTATGACTTTGTACAGTGTTTGTTACTTTAATTGGCCTTGGAGTAGTCAGTTTATGTGAAGAAGCGACATAGATTGTAGTGGATCCAGATGTAACCTCTATTCCTGGCTTTGTCGAAACCGGTAATTCCTGTGTTTTACTATGTATTACTTCATCATTATTAAATGTTTCAGATCCTATAATTAATTCATTAGCATGTGAGGCCATTATAGTATTGGGTTCGATAGGTGAAGGTGAGTTTCTATCAGGAGAAAGTACTGAATTCTTTTTGTCTTTTGGAGGACTAGGTACTGTTGGATTTAGTTTAGTTACTTTACTATCTGCAGTAATAACTTCTGGCTTCTGTTGTATTTCTTCCACTTTGAGTGATCCTCTAAGCACGGGACTGATATTAGTTGGCTCAGTCGTAGTATACTGTTGGTAATTCATTATTTCTACATTTTTATTATTTTCATTTATTATAAATGTTTCTTCAGATTGTTTTGGTGGTGATAAGACTTCTGTAGGGACAGGAGGAGGTGGAGGCTGCTCTATATAAGGTAAAACAGGTTTCTTAATTCTATCAAGAGGAGCCACAGGAAGCTCAAATTTATAAGGTGGAGCTGGTCTTTTTCTGTTTGGTGGGCGCCTGATTGGTCTTAACGTCACGGGTTCATGAGGCCGTGATATTGCAGGAGGTGTCAAGCCCATGACATTACTTTCTGGGCTGCGTTCAAAACCTGGACGTGGTGTCAGTCTCATAAGCTCCATATCATGGGGAGGTGATAAATCGTAATTAATTTTTTGAGGTGATGCTCCAAATGCTTGTAAAGGAGGTCTTTCATCCATATTCATTGTATACACAGTGTTATCAAAGGGTTTAGTGCGATTTTGTTTTTCTAAAGGTTGGGGTTTTCGAATGATTGCTGTTGAATGAACGTTATAAAGAGGATTCGATGGAATATCTAAATCATCATTAGGTTGTAAGTTCGTCATTTGACCAACTGAAACAGTAGCTTCAGAATTATTCACAAATGCACTCACACCTGGCCTCCCTTTTATTATCGGAGCCTGACTGTCAGGAGAATCAGAACCAAGAATTACTGGTTTTGAATTTATTACTGAAAAACTAATTTCTTCTGAGCTGTCTGAATAATTAGAGAAGTGTGTAGGTGGTATAACCTGAATTCCACCAGTTATTGGCAAATCCTCATTATTATTTTCTTTATTTGAGTGAAAATTAGTTTCCGGTTCAATATCAATTTCATGAACGAAGCCATCTTCAGTATGGTATTCATTCTTCAAGGAATATTCCCCTTCTTGATCTAAAACCTCTTGCTTTCCTGAAAAGTGATAATTTATAAGAGCAGGGGCTGGTGGAGGTGGAGGAGTCATGTAATTTAACCCATGACTAGGAAAATGATGTTCTGGTTTTCGAATAGGTTTTTTGGGATGACTAGACAATTTCTTTTTTTCATCTTTATGTATCCTTGTAATTGGATCTATACCTATGCCTTGAGGGGACACTGGAACATCCATTCGTACAGCATTGGAAGGTATGACAGCAGCATGGAGAATTTCATCTTCAGGCGTAGCAAGGCCAGCAACACCTCCTATACCAACTTCTGCATCTGGATAAGGAGAAGGCTCATTAAATATTTCTCCCTTTTGGCTTGGTATTTCAGGATCTTTATTATAAATTAAAGCAGTAGATATTCCATGAGGAATAACCACATTGGCAACCTGAGAAGGTTGAATATTAACTAATAAAGGATGACCATAAGTAGGTTCGGGAATTTTGACTGGTGAGATTTCTGTCACACTAGTAGGATTGCCATTGTTTGCATGTTCAAAAGGTTTGTTAATTTCATGGTTATTGACAGTGTCTTTAGTTACTATGTAAGGAGTTTGTTCATTTGGAATATAATTGGATGGTCTTATTGGTACCTGTAACACTGGTGGTCTTAAATCAGTCGTGTCATCTGGATATACTGGTGGATGAAGTTGTGGCCTATCTTTTAGAAGAGGCCTGCGATTTATATGGCTATCAATGGGTAACTTGTGACTCATGAATGGTTTTTGAAAGACATCGATTGGTTTAGAAGACTGGGGAACACTATCATGTGGTTTGTGTTTCAATGAACTTGGAATTTTCAGTTCTGTTCCTTCATGTCGAAGGTCAATGTAATTGTTTTTATTTATTTGTTTATGGGGTGGAAAGTTTTGGGGTGATTGAGGCTTTGATTGCTCTCTCCGAGGAGGTGATTTCTCTGAACTAGATATTCTAAGAGGTATGTGGCCACTAGGATATCTTTCCTGATCACGGTTTTGCCAAATTCCTTTGGAGGGTGGTGGAGGTGGTTTCATGCCTTCTACTTCTTTTTGGAAATGTTTAACTGGAGGCCGAGGCCCATGAACAGCAGGCTTCCCAATTATTACATCACTATTTGTAGTAATAACTTGTCCAGGGCTGATAGGAATTCCACCTGAAAGCAAAGCAGTTTCTATATTAGGTCTCTCAGTTTGCCTGGTCCTCTGATGTGCGTCTGCAAACACATTTAGTCCTTCAATGTTTTGGCTTTCTGCTACTTCAGAATCTAATGCTGGATTGTAGACTGGTCTTGGAGGTTCTTCAGTCGATGGCTTATAGACTGGTTGAGGCTTAGTGGTGACATTTTTCTTGGCAGTATTAAATTTGCTTTGAAAAAGATCAGCCATTGCATTTATGACTGGGCCCAGTGCATTAAGACTATTTATGCCCAAGGAACTAAACTGAAGTATGTTTTTCACTGGTTTCTTATTAGGAGTGTTTGCTGTTTCCAAAATTTGTCCTAAATTTTGTTCTTCTGTCACTTTTACCAAAGGAGAACTTGTAGATTCTTCATCTTCTTCTAATGAGGTAGTTGTTGTATATTCACTAGTTTCATAATCGACCTCTCTTTGGGGAGGGGTAGATACCTTGGATTGTACATTTTGAGAGTCGATTTGATCTCCGTCATCAAAGAAAATTATTGTGGACCCTGTAACAACATTACTTGGAGGAGTAGTTTCTATCACATCAACTTTATCAGTCATTCTCAACATGTTCCCACCCATTGCTGTAATTTCCATTTTTTCACCTCCTTTGAGAGTTGCAGTGGCTATTACAGGCTCATGTTTATCGTTAATAGAAATTCTTAATTCATCTAAATAACTAGGATCAAGTAAAGAAGGATTAACAGTTTCAGTGACAACGTTTTGTCTGACTTCTGTGTTTGATGTAACTATTATACTTGGCGTTTTATTTTCCTGAAGGAGAGTTGTAAAATAAGTGAACGTAGTCAAGTATGTTTTTGTTGCATAAACATTAAGAGGCTGTGTTTCAGAAGCCATCACTTCATTATTATTAGATGTTGATTCAAAAGAACTTTCAATAGGCTTAGATCGTTTTGGTTGCAAAGTAAAAGTTTCAGTTGCTATATCAGATGAAGTAACCACTTCAGTTTCCACCGTTGTTTGTCCATTATCATTAACTTTTGTATTGTAATAAGTGTAGGTTGCAAAATATGTTTTTGTAATATCAGTAACAATGGGTGTAGGCTTAATTTCAACAACTTCTGTAATTGAGGGTTGTACCTCAATAGCAGATGGAAGAAAATCAGATTCAGTTATTACAACTTGAGTTAAAACATCTTCCGTACTAACAACTTGCATATTATCTCCCTCGTTGATTGTTCTTGTATAAGCTACTGTACTAAGATAAGTATTTGTATCCTGTAATGGAACTTCTGATGGTTGAATGAAGGAAGGTTGCTCTGTAACAGTATTTGAAACTGTTTTCTTTGAAGTAACCACTAATGGAAGTTCTCCATCAACTAAAGTATTTAAATATGTATATGTGGTATGATATACTCCAGTTGTTAAATCGGGACTTGCCGTTAAAGTAATATGATCATTTATTTTTGTCTTAGATGGTTTAATTTCTTCTGTAACAATATTAGAAATGACTTTTTCTCTGCTTGACACCACAGTAGATCCATCTTGAGCAAATGTTGTTAAATATGTGTAAGTAGTCATATATGTTTTTGTTACAAACTCATTATGAGGTTTCTGAAAAAAAAGTAAAATTAATAAATTAATTATGCTATAAGTACTAGAAAACATAGTATTAATAATTATAATGGTGTATATGATTTGGAGCTCAAATAACTGAATTTACAGGCTTTTTTAATTCAATAATATATCACTTGAATTACATAGTTTCATTGAGGATTTGAAGGAATATCTGTATCATGTTCAAAAAATAATATTATAGAGCCCACATCCTTAAAATAAAATGTTTTTGTGAATGTGTAATTCAACATTAGCAAATACCTCGAGTGCTAAATTTAGTATAACAAATAATGTACCTCATGAAGTTATAAATATTAATATTGGTCATCGGAAATTATAGTTACATAGACAAAATTAAACACTGTATCTTTCATTAATATCAATATTTCAATTTTTCATGAAAGTATCCCTCCAACTACATAGAGGAAAGTTTCAATTAGTGGCCATTCTTTTTAGATATGCACAATTATGAACATTTGTGTTCATTAATAAGCATAAGTAAAAACTCTACCAATGACTTAACCCTAGAACTACCAAGGGGGGGGGGGGCTCCTTGAGCCCACAACCTTTTGTTTTTGTTCCCTATCACCCAATTTTAATGGGATATTTTTGATATTTTATGTATTCCTCAGAAAAACATCCTAGAGTGAGGGCATAACAATAAAATTAAATAAAAAAATTTCTATGTTGAGAAAAAATTTTTTTTTTGACGTATGGGCTCGAGGAGCCCCCCCTTGGTAATGCAAGGGGTAGTTATACACTTAAGTACCAAGGGGGGGGGCTCCTCGAGCCCACTGATATTTAATACTACTTTTAACTAGTAATTCAAGTGTTATTAATTATATTGCTCAAATAATAATTACTTTGATGTAATTTTAACATACACAAACCTTCTCAAGTTTTTTTTTTCTCAAAAAAAATATATATATATTCTCCCCATATAATTTTTTTTCATATAAAAATATATTACTGAGATGGTTATAATTATTGCTCCTAATAGGTACTTTTTTAGAAAAGAGAAGATTTTCTAGGTTGTTCCCAACTAGGGGAACAACCTAGAACCTACAACCTAGGCTGCATCCTGGATAAACACTCGGAAAAAAAATTATTGTGCAAAAGCACCGATAATTGCATTACGAATCTGATAATTATATTTTCTTAAATTATTATTCTATTATAATGTTATAATAACTTAGATATAGATAACTTTTTATTCTAACAATGTTTAGATATGTTCCTCCAGTAGAATAAAATTACATTTAATTTAAAGTCATCCTTTTTTCCCCCATCCGAACTTTTTTTTTTAATTTATTTTTATTTTTGTATTTAATTTTTTTTTTAAATTTTTTTTTCACAGGTGTCATAAGAAACGTTCATTAAACATAATCCAATAGAAATAAAATTTTTTAAAAAATTATAGAACCAAAATAAAAGGTTTTTAAGGTTGTGGGCTCGAGGAGCCCCCCCCCCTTGGTAATCCATGCGACCTGGGAGAGGTCGGTAAAATACTAGGGTTAACTCACATGGAAAGCGAGAGCCCCCATTTGTTAGTTAAATAAAAGAATTTGTTTTCATTTGTCAATACTATCTAAAAATTTGTTTTATACTATTCCATCAAAAGTCCAAATGGCATTTATTAATATATTTTAAAGCAGCAATCAATAACACACAAAACATACAAATAAAAAAAAAATTCAAAAATAAAATATGGTCTAATAACTGTTAGAAAAACGATTAACTGGATTTATTATTTCCATTGGTAAAATGAAGTGAAATTACTTAGTTCTGGGTTTTTGGCACAATGTTAATAGACAACAATCTTTCACTTCAATACTTTTTGGTCTTTCGACTGAAAATATTTTTGATACTTCATCGGAGGCATTTTTATTTACACAAACACTTAGTCATATAAAACAAAAATGAATAGTTATATTTGACTTTTAAAATACAATAAAGTATTGGTTTGGAGCACAACTATTTTGACAAAATAAAATTACCTTTATTGAAGAGTACTTTAACTAATGTTTTGTATTTTCTTATTTAAAAAAGAATGCTAAGGAATGAACTTTTAATTTTCTCAGCAATAACAGACCATTTTGTGTTTTGAGTGCCTCAAATATCTAATTCATATTTGTTTATGAATGTATAGAAATTCATATTTGTTTATAAAATTATAGAAATCATAATTCAGTCATCAAAAATCAAAATCATTTGACATTCCAAATCTCAGAAATAATTTACTTCTGTTATAATACAGTTAATAGTTTACTTGTGACTCCTGTGGTAGAAGCATCATCATGTGGTCTGTAAGAGTACTTGGTGCAAGTGTGATTGGCCGAACAAGTCCAGTAGGAATTATTCTCATATGAGGCTGGCCAGGTAAAGTGCTTTTGTCTCCAGCAACTATCACTTCAACACCATTTGACATCCTCTTAGTCGCTAAGTTATATCTGGGTTCCCCTAGATAATAAGCTCTTCCTTCTTCATTTTCAGCTGTGACATAAAACTAAATATTAATATTAGTAAAATACAAACTGTTGACTAAACTGAAAGACATGCACTTTTTTTTTTCTTTTTTTTTATTAAAAAAAACAAGGTAACTAACAAAGTATATTATTTGGCCAATAAGAAAATATAGTTATCATATGATTTTTAATTTTTATATTTTAAATATAGTATTCACATTATTTTTATGATCAAATCAGAAAATGTTGACTTCCTATAAGTTGCCTATACACTGCTTTGTGTGACCACAAATTAATCCCATGTTTACAGAAAATGTTTATTTTCTTCTAAAAGACATTCAAATTTCACCTTCACTTTAGACATAGTTGGGGATTTCGAAGGGATTCAAGTAAAGAAGTACAAAGAATAAATGGAACTGCTTTTTTAAGAGTGTTTAACAAAAATATTTAAATGTAACAGATTTAATTTCACTCACAAGATTTATGATCCTAGGTGAACGTAAAACTGTCACTACATAATTAAACTTTTTTTTTGCATTATTCCCAAATATTTTCATGTTTTTTTTTTTTTTGTTTTTTTTTAACTTCTGAATCTAAACTGTAGGTGTGTTCAAAATGTTTAATTTTATTAAGTTAAACACTTGTACTATTAGACACCAGGAAGTAGGGAGGCTTTAAGAAATCAAATAGCATGTTGAATACTTTGAAATCTAGATGAAATTTCAAGAATTGCACTACTGTAAATTCTGGGTAGTTGAATGAAATCATGTTGATTGCCATTGAAATTTATAAATATTGGCTTCTCTGATTTTACATCTTATGTGAAAAATCTTGTTTTTTCTCTTTTATGTTTTTTTTTTCTTCTCTTGTACTTAACTTGTGTCATTCTTTTCGTATTTTCTTCAAAACAGCCTAAACATGAAGCTAAGTGAGCAATATTTTAAAATTTGATTTGACTCACCAAAAAAAAAAAAAAAAAAAAAAAAAAAAGCCTATCTCAACAAACCTGTTTATTCGATTTTTAAAATGTTAATTCAATTTTTAGATACAAGTTCTGTGAGAGACATTTCAAACCATGGGCCTTGTATGACTCCAATACATCAAATTAAACTGCATGACAGTATATTTTTAAAAATAAATTCATGATAAATAAGAGTACTTTTTCAACATGAAATTTGATACCTGAAATTTTTCTACTTAATTTTATTGGTAACTTAGTTTTTATACAGGTTCTCCAAGCAAACTGGAAGACACTCCCATATTTCCCTGAATGTTGAGTTATAATGAATCTTTATTCTTAGAAATGGAGAATGGAATTTCTTTTAGTGGTTCAGTCCATTATTAAAAATTGTCTTACATTTTTTCCTAATTAACAAATATATTTTATTGATAGGCCCTTGAAATGAAATAATTTTTGAAATATTAATACATTTGCTGCATTGTGTATGTGTTCCTTACCAATTAATTATCTTGTTTATTACAAAATGTCTATTTTTCATAGGTGCTAAAAAAATAAGCTCCTTTTGAATTGAAAAAAATCTGATAACTATGGATTTGTATTTAAAGTTGATCAAAAATATAAAAGGACTTCCTATTTAACGAATTAATAGTGTCAAAAATACATAATCGATTAGTAATAGAAATTGAAGAAGAAAATTATTATTGTTAGTTGTTCTTCATGAAATATCTATGGATAGTAAAGAGAAATGGAAAATATTTTATGTAAAGAAATAGTGATTCAATAGATTGGCTGAAATGTAAATGGGAGACTACTTTAAGCAGCTTACTATTATTTACCAATGAACCTTAGTTATAGCAGCTAGTAAATAATTTTTATTATACATTAACTTAAATTACTATATACACTTATCTGCTAAAAGAAAATAGTTTTACTCCATGCATTCTTACCTGAAACAGTTTTAGTGATGGGCACGAGTTCTGAAACAGTGAGAGTTCGAACATCGGGCTTTATAGCTGTCGATGATGTTACTATGTGTTCATTGCCACTAACTCTTGTAACAACATAAGTGTAAGTTCTAAGCCTAGTTGTGGTTGTAAGTTTCGTAATGTAATGATACTGAATTGGAGTAGAGGAATCTTCAACTGGATTTTCTGATGTTACAGTTGGTTTATACTCATCAGTTTGGTTTTCATTGAAGTCAATTTCTTTACTTTTGTCAATCTTTTGGTTCGGAATGTCAGTGGGGGATTCACTCATCTCATTATTTATATATGGTTCAGTAATATAAAAATTACTACTTTCTGTCATATTCTCTTTGTTATTTTCCTTGTCATTAATGTCTTTATTTGCGTCTAACTCTAAACCTTCTTTTACAGTAGTGACTACCATTGGCTCAATTGTCTCAATTTGCAAATTAACTTCAGTTGTTGTTTCAGTTTTTGTTGATTCAGTAACTGTTTTGCTAACAACTGGTGGCTGTTTAATTTTTTTAAATGGTTTGAACTTGATTTTTCTCGAATTTAAGGATTGGTTTGGTAGGGGTGTAATTATTTCTTTCTTTGTAACTGGGGCTATGCCCTCCTTTTTTGAATGGTTTTCAATAGTCATAGCTTCTTCAACATCATGAATAGTTTTTTCAGTTACATATGCCCCAGAAACATTTTTGTCAGTGTTTGTTTCTGAATTGTGTGAATTATTACTTTCTTGTTCTTGTTCTTGCTCTTCTACTAGTTCTTGTCCTTCTAGTTCTTGTCCTTCTTGCTCTTGTCCTTCTTGTTCTTGCCCTTCTTGTTCTCGTCTTTCTTGCTCTTGTCCTTCTTGTTCTCGTTCTTCTTGTTCTTGTTCATCTTGTTCTCGTCCTTCTTGTCCTTGTCCTTCTTGTTCTTGTTCTTCTTGTTCTTGCCCTTCTTGTTCTTGTCCTTCTTGCTCTTGTCCTTCTTGTTCTAGTTCTTGTTCCTCTTGTTCTTGTTCTTCTGCATCTTCTGTGCCTGGACTTAGTTGCCCAGGTCCACTCATGAATATTTCTGAAACCATAACGTTTCCTTCATTTTGACCTGATGGGATTGAATAATGGTAATTATATAAAGTTGCCATTGGAGAATCTGCAAATATAGTAACATCAGTTTCAGTTGTGAAATCTAAGTTTTCTGATGATGTGATTTCTAAATTTTCTGTTGGTATGATTTCTAAGTTTTCTGAAGGGGTAATTTCAAAATTCTCTGAAGGTGTTATTTCCAAATGGGGCAGCTCTGTATGTATAGGTCTTTTTCTAGTTATTTTCAAGCGTTTCTTAGTAGTAGGCTCAGGTGATACGGGTGTTGAAATCTTTTTCCTAGCAACTAATACTCTTTTTCTTTTTGGTGGGACTGGCAAATCAGGAATTACACTTTCTTCTGTGGTATGCCTGGCAAAATCTGTTCTTTCATTTACTTTTGCTTTTTTTATGAGTACTTTTCTTCTGTAAGGCTCTTCACTTGGTTGGTCTAATTTCTTTTTTATAATTTTTATTCTTCTATGACTCTGGGTTGGTTCATTGAAACCAGAGATTTCCGGATTTATAGTAAAGTTTTCTATATTCAGTGACTCAGATGGTTCTTCTCCAGTTTCGTTTTTGTACTTTCTTACTGGAACTTTAACTCGAATTCTTCGTCGTCTTGACAGGTCTTGAGACACTTCTCTTTTATTCCTTAGTTGAATGCTCCTTGTTGAGGCCGTCCGCTGTTCTGGAGCAGAATCAGCGGGGCCTTTGGATAAAAAATGACCGGTGACAGTTTCTTCAATACCCATGGACTCAGGAGTTGACAAAACTAAATGTTTTGTTTGGATATTTTCTTGGCTTTGTGTTTCAACTTCACTACTTTCAATTAAGACAGCAAATGAAGATACCGTATTATGAGATGATTCTTCAGAGGAGTTGAGTTCAGGAATACGTGAAGCAGTAATTACAAAATTATTGTTATCATAAGAATTATAATTAATTTCACGTTTTTTGACATTGGACGTGTCTTCTAAAACAAGAGTTGATAGCAGAGTTGTGAATTCTCCAGGATGTTTTCCAGAAACATAAAGTGTTACGACACTCGTTGATTTATCAGGAGGTTTATGTTGTTTTATTCTTATTTTTCCTTTCTTTCTAGGCTTGGCTTGAACTTCAGGGATTTCTTCATCGTCATACTCACGAATTTTTCTTTCACTATCTTCAAATTCATCTCTGGGTACAAATTGTTGCTCTGGATCATTATCAATTGATTTATCATTTGTATTTAATGGATCTTTTGCCTGAAAAAATTGCTGAAAATTATTTTGAGTTGGTGGTGGGGGTGGAGTATTTTGTTGAAGAAGTTGAGCTTGCAAAAGTGCAGGTAAAAGTAATGTATTTAATTGATTATTGATTGGCACAGCAGCAGTTGGAGTAATCACTACAGTTTCTGTTATATATTCTGTTGCTGTTATCACTTCTGTAGAACTATCAATAATGGTTGTAGTTATTTCTTTACCCCTAAAAGTCAAGGGCAATATTGTAGATGTATGAGATGTCACAGTTGTAACATAAGTGGTTGTTTTTGTTTTAAACTCAGTTGTTGGAGATTGCGGTTCTTGGCCTGCAGTATTAGGAATTCCTAAGTTACCTAGCAGTAACTGTGATAGTAAGAGATTTGCCAAAGGGGCATTTCCTAAATTAGGTTGTACTGTTGTAACTTCAGGCCTCACTTCATAAACAGTGCTTGGAACAATATGAGAGAAAGATGTTTTCCGGCCTCTTAGAGTGGTTGGTGTAAAAGTAACACTTGTAGTCGGAGTTTCATAAACTAAATATTTAGTAACTTCCATGAAACCATTTGGTAGAGTAGAAGTAAGTTCGGTAGTTAGCTGAATAAGGGGTTTGCCATCTTTTGTAGTGGTTGTGTATTGATAAGGACCAAGTATTTCTAAACTAGGTTTGGCAGTAATCACATTCTTATATTCTGTATTTTTACCATTAACTACTGGTATTGTTACTTCTGTAGGTACTTTATGTGTTACTGTAATGGTTCCATCAAATGGTGGAGGGCTGTAAGTATCAAATTCATTGTTATCTCTATATCTGGCCCTGCTGGTTGTACGTGTTGAGCCTCTACTTGTTGAACTAAATCTCCTACTAGTTGTCCTTGGGCTACTAGCTTCAGTGGTTTGAGTTCTCAATCTTGGTGCTTTTATACGCCCAACTGTAGTTGCTTCAGTTCTACGCCTTGGAGAACTTGTTGTCCTTCTATAGGAAGTGGGTTTTTTTGACATGGCTGGTGTGGTTTGACTTCTCTCTCTAAGTGTGAATTGGTGTCTGGGCGTATTTGTAACTGGAGAAGGGCGAACTCTTTCTCTTTGTTGCTGGGATTGATTTTGATTTGATCTTCCTCTGGTCCTCTGATATCTGGCCGAAGTTGTTTGTCTTGTAGGTTCAGGTGTTACTTCAATTTCATCTTCAAAGTCAGCAGCTGTAGTTCTGGACTTATTTCTTCTGAACTTAGGAGTATATCCTCTACTTCCGTATTCTACTTGTCTTTTTGCTCTTGTTCGTCTAGCAAATGGCCTAATTGAGACAATGTTAAAACCTTTTCCTCTTCTTGAAGTAACTTTTGGAGCTTCAGTTGTTGACGATGACTGTTGCTCTGACTTTTCAGAACCTTCATATTCATTGTCTTGGATATCAATTTCAGACTGTTCTTCTTCAGTTTCCTCTTCTTCTTCCTCCTCTTTTTCTTCAGGTTCTTCATTTGCTGGCTTTCTTCCTAGACCTCTTGGGGGAAATAAGCTGTTACCAGGGCGCGGTTTTCGATTGAAGTTTACTGGTGGTCTTGACCTTGGTGTTGTTGCGACAACAGCTCGAGAGTCCGGCCGCCGTAAAAGTGAACTTCGCTTTGCTGTAGTGGTAGGTTTGCTTGTAGTAGTGGTGGTTGAAGCTCTTTGAAGTATTGGTGGTCTTCGAAACCTTAATAGTGGATTGTTTGCTCTTCTTGGTGATTCAGTAGTTGTTGGGGCTGAAGTTGTTGGAGTCTCCTCTTCTCCAGGTGTTGAATTGTCTTGGGGTTCTTCAGTAGAAACTTGATTGATATCATTATTTATATCTTCTGTGGTCACTGAAGCAAAGGTTTTTGGTGGGCCTAATGCTTGTGTTGGCCTAATCCTGAACCTTGCAGAACTTGCACCTAACGCTGGTCTGGCAATTCCTGTGGATCTGTAATTAAATCCTGCTCTTCTTGATGAACTTGCTGGTGCTAACGTTGGCCTTACACTAGAAGATGGGCGAGCCCTATTTGCACTAAAACCAGCACTAGAACTACCTCTTGTTCGTGAAAATCTTCTTGCATTAGATGATGTTGGCTTAATATCTTGAGATATGGCAAGGTTATTCGATTTTGATCTATTCGCTGCAAATCTGTTTCTGCTTGACCCAAAACCCTTCGTTTTTGAGGCTGGTGTTGCTGTAACAGTAGGTGTGAAAGAGTTCCTTGTAATAGTAGTTGCAGGATCTTTCCTTTTTGGTTGAAACGTTGGCCGAGGTCTCGATGCGAACGGCCGGATACTTGCTTTAGATGCCTTTGTTTTTGAAGAGAAATTCAATCGGGGTTTTATGTTAGGATTTTCTGTGCCGCTATTGTTTTCTTCTTCTTCGTCTTCGGTAGTACTCTGAGAGCTTTCAATAACTGAAGATGTGGGAGCAATTGAAGGAACAGCTGTTGGCTTGATGCCATCAAGAGGAGTAGGGGTGGGTTTTATAGCTGGCATTTCAGTTGATTCCATTTTAGTTTTAAAACTTGATGTACTTTCAATTATTTGGGCATATCTACCATCAATCAACGTCCCGATGACACGTGATTCATAGTAAGTTGTAGATCCTTCTTTGACAATAGATCCCTCGATTAACCTTACCAGACCAGTTGTGTATGTTTTAGTGCCAATCACTGTGGTAGATGGGAGTGGCGGTGTAGCTGTTTTCTTTTCTTCATCAATTATAACTGACGTTGAACTTTCAATAACTTGTGCATATAAATCATCAATATAAGTTCCCACAGCTTTTGTTGTAAATAAAGTCGTAGATATACCATCTGCATCCACAATTTTACCTTCATTAACTGATACTACTCCAGTAGGCTGTGTTTCTGCTGCTCCAGAAGTAGACGATGCTGTAGGTGCTACTATGTCTGTAGAGCTTTCTAGAACTTGAGCATACAAACCATCGATATATGTTCCGTAAACGTCTGTATTATATAGTGTTGTAATTCCATCATTAATTTCAGAAGATCGTATTGTAGAAATAAGTCCAGTAGGCTGCAGGGCTCCTTGTAAAGTTGCTAAATCAGCATTAGCCTTAGTCGAATTAATGATTTCAACGATGGGTGTTTCTACTATATCAGCTCCTTTGGGAGGTGCAGTGGGAACAACAACATTAGTTTCTGTTTCTAAATGGCTGTTTATAACCGTTTCATTACCAATATAAGATGTTGTAAAGTACGTGTAAGTCGTATAGTAAGTGGTAGGAGCAGGTGGTACTTCAGTTGTGGAAACAGGAAGAACTTCAGGTGCTTCAGAGGATGGTACTTCAGGTGTTTCTAAAGATGGAGCATCAGGAGATTCTAAAGATGGAGATTCAGGTGTTTCTGAAGGAAGAAAGGCGTCCTTGATGGTTGGAGCCTGGGTTGGACTGATAGTCATATCTACAGGTTCAGTAGGTTGAATGATTGGAAGAGTTGGAGTAACGACGTTTGATACAGTTTCTTCTCTACTCGTTATCATTGTACTTTTACCTTTATACAGGGTAGTCCAATATGTGAATGTGGTAAAATATGTGATTGGTAATGTTGCTTCTTCTGGACTTAGTTTAGCTTCCAGTTCTGTTGGCCTTACTGTTTCTGTAACAACGTTCGTCACTGTGTCTAATCGACTTATCACGTGACTTGAGGAGCCTTTATATATAGTTGTAAAATAAGTGTATGTTGTGAAGCTTGTTTGTAAAACAAGAGTAGGTGTTCTTGATGGCTCAATCTCTTCGGTGTTGCTTTCAGAACTTATTTGGTCATTTGGATCAGATTCATATTCATCTGCAGGCCGACGAACGCCACCAGAACTGCTACTGGTTACATCTGTAACCAATGTTTCTACAAGGTCATCGCTAAGTACTGGAGTCATTCCTATCGCGAGCATAGCTTCTTTCTTCAGCTCTTCTTCTCTGGCAGAAAGCACCTCCTCAACTGGAATATTTTCACCTAAAGACTGCGTAGCTACAATACGATCATCGCGAGACATAGTTGTGTCATATGAATATGCGTCGTCTATGCTCGACTGTAGGGCAGCACTAAAAGGAACCATAACCAAAGGTTCTGGCGTCGGTCGGTCGATAATTTTTGCCCTTGAGATAGTATCGTAGCTAGGTTTTCTCTTGTGATGGTCAAACGTTTTACCATTGTTTGCTTCCCTACGGGGAACCACATTGTTATCTTCTGCGGACGCTGTTTTAAACTGAACATTGTCATTGACATTTGTTGGTTGTAACGATTCAGTTACAACTTCCGTATGGCTTTCAATTAATGTTTCACCATCAACAAATACTGTAGTATAGTAAGTATATGTTTTAAGAAATTCTGTGGAAGTTGGTTCTATTTCTAGGTCTTCGGGGGAAGGTAAGATGGCACTGACTTCACCTTGATTGTTGGGTGGTTCGTTATTTGCGTTTGAAGAATATGAATTCAGTAATCCTGCAACAGCAGGATCGGTAGCTTTAAAGTTGGAATCAATAGTCGTCGTTACTACATTTGTTTCTACGACTTCTCTACTCTTTACACTTGAAGTTGTTTCCTGAAAGAATGTTGTCAGGTAAGTATAAGTTGTGTATAATGTTTTAATAATAACTTCAACTTCTTCTTCAGGATTTTCCGTGTTCTTCTCTGTAGTTGTCATTTCTGTTGTTGTAAAAGTTTCAGGAGTTGGCTCTTCTGTTGTAGGGCTCAATATACCTGGGTCAGGGAGATGAGGAGTAGGCTCAGCAACTGTTGGTTCTTCGGTAGTTGAAGTTAAATCAAAATCGTCACCAACCGATTCGAAATCAGGTTTTTGTGGAGTAGTGCTGTGTTCTGTAGGAGAAATAGTAGAGAAGGTAGAATGACCTGGAGGTGGGAGAGAGGTTGTTATATATTTGATCTCACTTGTAACAACTTCTCTTGATTTCACTGACGTACTTTCATCCCCGTTAGGAATAAAAAATGTAGTAAAGTAGGTGTATGTTTGGTATACTGTTGAAGGTATAATACGCGTAATGTAATTTATTGAAGGTTTTTTCTGTTCGTTAGCATTGTGGTCGTTCTCAGTTGTTGTCTCTTCTAATTCTTCTTCTGAAGTGCTAGTTAAGGGATCGGAAGTAGTTAGTTGATTGTGATCCATATCCGATGTTGCTAATAAAGCTTCCTCAAGACTTGATGCGGATGTTGGCTTAATCTCACTTCCAACGCTCGTACTCGAAGCAATCTGTGTAAGTTGAGTATATTCGCCATTTATGAGAGTTCCGAAAAGGAATGACGTGATGTAAGTCGTTGTTTGGTCATATGCCTCGATAACAGCTATTGACTTAGCTAGTCCCAAAGGCTGATCACCAGGTATGAACACTTGTGTTTTTGTGGTAGCATATGTTGGTAAAATTGGAAGACTTTCGGTGCTTTTTATTTCATCAGTTGGTATTACAGTTTCCGATGGTTCAAAATAAGGTTCTTCTTCAGTAGTTGATTCTGGTAAATGTTCTGTTGTTTGTTCTGTTGTTGGGGGTTGATTAGTAGTAGGAGGAGGGTTGGTAGTAGGTGGATTCGTAGTCGGAGGATTCGTCGTTGGGGAATTGGTTGGCTGATTTGTTGTTGTTTCTTCGGTAGTTGGAACTACTTCACTAGAAGAAAAAACAGGGTTGTAAGCTTTACTTGCTCTTATGTCAGCTTGAATTGTTGGCAAAGATGTTTCCATGTTTATGTTATGCCCAGTTACAGTTTTTGTTGCCATGCCAGGGGAGTGTGACATGAATGTTTTAACAGTTGTCACTATAGCATCTTCTGGTCTAAGTGTTGCTGCACCTGATATAGAAGTGACAGGTCCAGAATTTTGTGATGCTGTTTTTGGCATGAAAATGATGACAGTATTCCCAACTGTCGTCGTGAAATCGGCAAACCCTACATACGTGACGGTGTCATATTTCTGAAAGTCGTTTTTCACTTGAACTCCTCCCCTAAATAAGCCTTTTCCACTTCTTGGCTTCTTGTCTTCCTTCTTCTCTTCAACTACATCAGAAGAGTAACCACTTGGTGAGAACTCATTCTTGATAGTTACAGTCGGCAGGCCAGATCTTGGCTTAACTTTTGCCGGTTTTATGTCAGAATTTCTCTTGACAGAAAATTCTTTTCTAACTGACACCACAGGTTCGGGTTTTTCTGTACCCCCACTTTCGGATATCTCATTGAGTGAAACTGGCTTCTCTTCAGGAATGAATGGTTCGGCAGTCTGGTAGAGGATCGGTGTTTTAGTTGGGAGTATGTTTCCAGGTATGGAAGGAAATACAATGAAAGGGTCTTTGGTATGTCGATTTGAGTCATAGTACACTCTT
The DNA here is from genome assembly GCA_019009955.1 of Riptortus pedestris. Classification (NCBI taxonomy): domain Eukaryota; kingdom Metazoa; phylum Arthropoda; class Insecta; order Hemiptera; family Alydidae; genus Riptortus; species Riptortus pedestris. The sequence goes on from CM032228.1 coordinate 87,106,736, forward strand.
GTCCCTGTGCTGAGTAGGCGAGCGTATGTCCTGCCGACCGTGGTGCCAATAATTTGTGTAGCGAATTCTGTCGTAGCACCATCGTTCACGAAGGTTCGAGCAGTTGATGATATGATTCCTAGCGGCGATTCCCGTAACCTCCCATTCTCCTCCAAAGATAGAACAGTCACATCTAATAGGAAAGGGAAAAAGTTAGTTCACTAGAGACATTACCTAAGTAGATGAATTAATGATGCTTTCTGAATATTTAAACAGTACACTACTCCATAAATACTGGTGATTCAAATATTTATCGATTTTAATATTTCTGAAATGAAATCAAGGAATGAAAGAATGCAGGGTTACATACTTAATGGCCACGTAAGTATAAAAGTGAGGTGTGTTGCAAAAATGACTATTCATTTTCATGATATAATATATACGAGGGCAAATAAAATTTTCATTATATATAAAAATATAATGACCACAATTTATCTCAAAATTCAAAAACCTTTAGTATCTGTGGTGATGGTGAACTTTCATGACTTTTATTTACTTCATTCAAAATTTATTCAAAATTATTAATAAAACAGAAAGCATCAATAATTGATAAAGAGAGAATAAAACAAGAAAAAGTGAAGATATAAGAATACAGAATCTAGAGAACGAATATATTTACATAAAGTAAAGGAACAACTTCAAACATGCTAAGACATTACATGTAATGAGAATGAAATTTTTTTTACAATAGAATGAAATTTTTTTGTTGAGAATAAGCCACTTTCTTTGAAAATGATAACGTCTAACTGATCTTTAATTACAAATAGGTAATATCTTAATGTTTATTTAGCTCAATTATTTTTATTTTCCATGAGGATTACCGAAAATGAATTAGTTTAGTACATAAGAAAATGTACAAAGTTAATGAGAATATATTATATATAACATTTTTATAAAAATCATTTATATATATTTTGAATTATCATTTAATATACTCAATATTTTTTTTTTGGAATAGGACGTTAATACGCCTTTACGTATTTAATGGCTACGTAATTAAATTAATTAATTAATACTATAATTGACAATAAATCCATTTTGAAATGACTACAAATGATTTTCATGATGATGGTTTGATTATGAAACTTTTTAGAAATATATAAGTGCTCTTTATTATGTGTTAAATTAATATCAAGGGCACCTGGAGAAATTTGAAATTATTCTTTCACCAATAATTTATGCAAATGTAAGAATTTCTCCAGGACAAGATCCCTGGGTGTGCCGGCCGCCTTCGACTCTAGAAAGCTGGATGGGTAGTAAGTGAGCGCCAAGCACTTAGCACAGCATGAGTTAGTATTTCAAATTTCATCTTTCCTGTTTAACACCAATTACATCAAAATTATGAGTACATATAACTTTTTATCATGATTTATACATTTCATTTTTTCATTGCAGTTTCTACTGACTATTAAGTAGTCATTTCTTTTTAAGTTGTAATTAGGATATGTGAATTACGGTATTATTGTTAAACTGGTTTATTGTTAGGAGCAAATACGGCGATAATTTCATTTTGAATAACCTAATTAGTATTTTAGTGATAGACGTTTCTACATAGACAGACGTTTCTCATTACAGATTTTCTTAATTTTATTAAATACCTCCATCCGATTCTCTTCTTATCCTGGGTTTAATATTGAGAAATTCTTCTGAATCATCTGAAAAAAAATGCAATTAATTAATTTGAGGACAAAAGTAGTTTAAATATTGTAATTATGTATTAGCATTCTTCTCATGCTACCATAGTGTCATTCCATGTCAGTTCTACACACTTTGAATTAAACTTTTAACAGACCAATCATGCCAGTTTTGTAGTGATATCAGAATGTTAGGAGCACAATATCTGTATCTGTATACAGTTTTCAAAATAAACTTATTGAGTTTTTAACAATCAATTTACAGTAAGTCCCAAAGAAGATTTGTTATACCTCGGATGGATGTGGTGCCCAGTACAAAAACAAAAAAAAAAACTTCTAGAACTTGTGCTTTCACAAGAAGGAGTTTGATGCCGAGGGCGAATGCCATTTCTCTGCTACTGCTCATGGAAAGTGCCCATCTGATAGGATTCGCGGCACAGTCAAGAGGCTAGCCACCCACTAAAGCAAGTCTCCAGGGGTCATATGATAGTCAAGTCCTGTCACCTATCCCATTTTCTGAATAGACAAGGCAAAATATGACCGGAACCCATTTTACATTATCTACACAAGAAGAATATGTTCAATCCCGAAATGTTTTTAGAGCAGAGATTCAACCAGGCCACAGCTGTTAAGGGTACTCAACATTTCCATTCTTACATTCCAGAACAGGCGAGCGTCTCAAAAGTCAGTGTTAAGGTTTTCTCGGAAAGTCAAACACGAGATGCAGGCAGTGCAACAAGTGACATTTTGCCTCAGTAAGTAGATCAAATGCTTATTGTACCATATAAAATACTGCATAAAGATTTTGTAAAACGACTCAAATTTAAAACAAGTTTTAACTATGAACCTATTATATACCAATTTTCAAACTTAAAGATATACTAAATAAAAGTACAAGCCACGCCTAGGAAATGTTTGAAATTTTTTTGAGATCCACTTTTCAAAATAATCAAATTCAAGGTTTTTATTTTGAGTTTTGGAAAAAACGTTTTTACTATAACCTATGATGTCATATGAAAGGTCATGAAAAAGATTAAAATTACACAACTGTCACCTTTCTAGCTGAATTAGATCCGCTTGTAGAACAATTTCAAAATAGCCTATCTGGCGTTTTTTTGAAAACTTTACGAATCCGTATTTCGGAAACAGTTTACAAAAAAAAATTCATATTGTTATTTTCATAAGTACCTACTACCAACAGGTATACAAAACTTTAGGAAATTCTAAAATAGTGAGGTAAAATAGTTGTGTTGAACTGACATGGAATGACCCTATGACTACTCGGAACGAGTAAACTACAGAATATTACACTTTTCTAGCCAATTTGTATTCTTTTTATAATAAATCATTTGTAACGACTCTAGATGTGTTTAAGGGAAATACGACCTACGTCCTAACTCAAATAGTTAACCTGATATTTTATGTGTCTAGCCCAACAAAATAATTTTTCATTTTGAGGTATTAAGAAAGTCCCGTCACTCAAGGAGAAAGTGAAATGATGGTCAGACAATTTGGATCACATTTTCGATATCTCCTAAATGTGATTCAAGGGTATTTGAAGAAATTCTTTGAAAATACAACCTCAATAGCTCATTTTCTTATGGGAAATCTGCTAAAACATCACCAATGGGGAAACTTATCATAAGGAAATCCATAAAAAATAACAAATTAGCTTTAAACTGATACTTTAATTTTTCTATTAGCAGTTTCTCTAAAGGGAATTGTTGCCTAAAAATGTCGATATAACGTGTTTTCCCAATCATAAACGTTAACCAAGATATAAGCATTTTTTTTTGTTTTAAGTATCCAGTAACCTGTTAAATAATGCAGCATTCTATTAAAAGTTTAAATACAAAATATTTTTTTCATTAAACTTTAATTTTATTATATGAGGTACATTCAAATAAGTTGTGTGATTTCCTTCATTTAAGATTTGACGTTCTTAACTCGAAACGGTATATTTGATCTATACCATACTCGATATTTAACGGTTTTATTAAGCAATAAAGACTATATTAGTTAATGGCTGAAACTGGAGAAGGAATAAGGGGAAGTAATTAGAAAATGTATAATATCTCGGTTATTAAGAGCCGTATCGAAAATGATATAGAACCAATCTTCTTAAAGTATTGATGCTCTACAGTTACTTTTCTATAGTTTTTTCATAGCTCAAATATCAAGTAAGTTATTCGTACATTCTTCTTTTCAGCCTTCAGTAAACCCCCTCCCCTCAGTTCTACTCATCGGATTTTAATTTAGAAATAGAGAATACATGATAAGAAGGGACAAGTAATGTGACAAAGCAGCACGTGGTAAATTTGCTTAGTTTACGCAGCCCCTGCGTGACGAACGATTTTTTTGGGAGTCACAGGAAACCAGAGGTACTAAATGTCCTACTGATTTCACTGAATTCTTCGAAAAGCGATAATAGTGTAGACTCTCAGGCAAACGGGTCATATTTGACTTAATAGAAGCTATTATAAAGATGTCAAAGTGTGTCATATTTCAAAATAGTGAACAAATAAAAAGAACGCTCGCTCGGGGACAAGATTGTGGTTTATAACTTTCTCCGGGTCAATCGATCATAGTGCTTCATAAATATTACATAAATTATTACATAATATATACATAATTACATACTGATAGCAATCTCTCGGGTTATATATTCTAATCATTCTAATTGCTTCCTCTAATCATTACATAAACTTACTTGTGAACAATATTTATTTGATGGGAAATATTTGAAAACAATGTGATTATTTAAAGCCCAATGGTCTTTTAAATTAGGTTGGAAACTTTCACTTGCCTTGTACTTGATTAACAAAATAATGATGTAATTCCCTGTTGTTAGAATACTATAATTAATTTGATTACTTATTTGAAAGTTTAATATAAATTATCGTTGTTTAGCTATAACATGCTATTTATACATGATTAAATAATTTATACTCACATATTTAGCCAGCAGAGATTGTATTTTAAATCTACTTTTTTGTTTTTCATTGTTTTAATATTTCATTCAATTTTCATTAGAGGAAAACTTTAAAAAATCATATGATTCAATAAATAAAAGAAAAGGAAATAATTAATAATCAAGAAATTACACTATAAATAAATTTAAAGTTTTTTATTTCCAAAATAAATAGCTCCTAGAGTGGCGAGTATAATTCCCCCCTGGGCAATAATAATTTATTTAGTGGCAAACTCTTTAAATAAAATTCTTAGTCCACCTTGGCTAGAAATGAGTAGTAAGCTGTAGATAACTCGCCCCCAAGCTGCATACACACACACACACACACACACACACACACACACACACACACTCACACATACACATACACACACACACACACACACACACACACTTACATATATATATATATATATATATATATATATATATATATATATATATATATACCGCTCTAGCGGTCGCAATTTTGGTTTCATCGTTACCAAACTCGATATTTAGTCGGTTTTTGAAAAAGAAAGATCAAGTTCGTTAACGGCAGAATTTTGAAAATTCGAAATATCACCGTTACTATAAGTCGGATCGAAAAAGTGTAAAGAATAAATCTTATTGCAAATTAAATGTGCTATAAATGTTAATATATGCATTTATCCTTATCTTGAATATTAACCGAGATATTTGAATTTTTCAGTTTTCAGCCTTCAGTAAATCCCCACTTCAACTAGTGTTACATAAGCAATGCTCTGATATATAATAAAACATATTAATTGAAGCCTAAATACCAAATATTGTTTTCAATGAACTTTTACGTGAGATATAATCAAATACGTTCTGTTGCCCCCCGCCCTTCTTTTGTTATTGGATTACTAAAATTTGTAAGATTGAGATAAAACTGATTCTGATTCATTACTAATTCCAGCACTGGCTTTAGTAAATTGTTTTCAATAAAATTAATATGTTATATTAAGATATATTTCATTAATTGTTTGTCTTTCCGGTCTATCTACGCAGTGCTTCGAGACTGGCTTGCCGGCTTGTTTACAATTCAGCCGCTTTCCGTTGTAGAGATTATTAACTTGTATTTTACATTTACTGAGCATTCACGGTTGTGTTACCTGTATGTATTTTTATCTATTGTAAACCGTCGCATGGGAAATCTGCTTAGTTTTTCGCCGCCCTTGCGTGTCGGACTTTTCTGTTCAGTTAATTTTAATGATAAAATCGATCCTGTTGTGAATATGTGAAAACGAATTGTTTCCTGCAATTTGGTAGCATAGCGAAGAAATATTTTGCAGTATAGTAATGGTAACCACCCAGTACTGGGATAAGGTATTATAGAAAGCATTTCATATATTATTCTTTTTACCTACATTTTTTAAAAAGTTCCATTCATTAGCAAAATTTTGTAGTGGAGGGTGAACAGTATAATAAAAAGTCCGTCACGCAGGGGCTGCGTAAACTAAGCAGATTTCCCAAGTGAAGTTTTACAGTAGAGAAATCTGCCTAATAACAACTGTAGTAGTAAGGGATCTCTAAACCTATTCACGAGGGACGAATAGTTACGGAAACGGCCGCCAGAGCTCTCGGCGGAAAGTCGGGAACAGCCGAGTCCTGCCGACCACACACAATACAAATGCAAATATCTCGGTTAATATTCAAGGTACTGAATAAATGTATAGAACAATATTTATAGTAAATGTAATTTTCAATAAGATTGATTCTATAAAAAGTTTCGATCCGACGAATAATAACGGAGATATTTTGAATTTTCAAAAATCCCCCTCTCTAAACCCCCCCCTCCCACTGGTCTGATTTCAGCCATTAACGAACTTGATCTTTCTTTTTACATAAAACGATTAAATTCGAGTTTGGTAACGATCAAACAAACATTGCGACCGCTAGAGCGTTAACAGACATATATATATATATATATATATATAATTTTGAACGGACCTCATTTTCGTCATCTCCTGGGTTGAATCGATGGATATTAGAAGAAATTTTTCGAAAATCGCGTCATGAGCACGACCTCAATAGCTGATTTCCCTTAAGGGAAATCTGCTAAAAGCAATATTACTAAAGTATAAGAATTGCTTGCGAAAAGCGTATTAGTTACAGTATTAGGCGGATCATGCAGAGAGGAGTTAGAATTGAAAAGAGCTGTCGATAGGAAGGTAAACTGGACGATGATCTGTCAGAAGCTGAGGGCACGGTACGGCCGTTTATAGGGGAATGCAGGGCTGTTCACTAACCTAGTAACCTGGCGTGTATAACCTACTTACTGTGCCGGCTTCTTATGCATCGCCACAATATGGTTGCTCAGCTCCCTCAGACATCTGTCCTACATGGCAACCACTTTGTACTTATTGGTTAGTCAGTCTACGTGGCTGAACGATAAAATGTAGCAAAAAGTAGAGTCCTTTAAATTCTGCACAGGTACTTCCAAATGTACAGTTTCTGTTCAATAAGTACCTGTTGAGTAATAGGTGTTCATCATATTTATTTGGTGGCGCTATAGCGGGTAAACATTTTTAAATATATATATATATATATATATATATATATATATATATATATATATATATATATATATCTTATGCATCGCCACAATATGGTTGCTCAGCTCCCTCAGACATCTGTCCTACATGGCAACCACTTTGTACTTATTGGTTAGTCAGTCTACGTGGCTGAACGATAAAATGTAGCAAAAAGTAGAGTCCTTTAAATTCTGCACAGGTACTTCCAAATGTACAGTTTCTGTTCAATAAGTACCTGTTGAGTAATAGGTGTTCATCATATTTATTTGGTGGCGCTATAGCGGGTAAACATTTTTAAATATATATATATATATATATATATATATATATATATATATATATATATATCTTATGCATCGCCACAATATGGTTGCTCAGCTCCCTCAGACATCTGTCCTACATGGCAACCACTTTGTACTTATTGGTTAGTCAGTCTACGTGGCTGAACGATAAAATGTAGCAAAAAGTAGAGTCCTTTAAATTCTGCACAGGTACTTCCAAATGTACAGTTTCTGTTCAATAAGTACCTGTTGAGTAATAGGTGTTCATCATATTTATTTGGTGGCGCTATAGCGGGTAAACATTTTTAAATATATATATATATATGTGTGTGTGTGTGTGTGTGTGTGTGTGTGAGTGTGTGTGTGTGTGTGTGTGTTTGTATTTGTTAACGCTCTAGCGGTCGCAATTTTTGATTGATCGTTACGAAACTCGATATTTAAACGTTTTATTTAAAACTAAAGATAAAGTTAGTTAACGGTTGAAATCGGATGAGGGTGATGGGGGAGGGGGTTAAAGGGGAAATTTCGAAAATTAGAAGTATCTCCGTTATTATGAGTTTGATTGAAAAATCGTATAATACCAATCTTATTGTTAATTTAATTTCCTGTAAATACTGTAATGTACGCTTTAGCAGATTTCCCTTATGGGAAATCAGCTATTGAGGTCGTACTCATGACGTGATTTTCGAATATTTTCTTCAAATGTCCATCGATACTACCCAGGAGATGACGAAAATGAGGTCCGTTCAAAATGATATATATATATATATATATATATATATATATATATATATATATATATATATATATAAAATTGTAACCTCTGTCTGTACATTGATTTTTTTCGCGAAATTTCACCATAACTTTTCGTTTCATATGTCATAGACACCATAACTACATTTTGTTTCTTTCGTGTATGTTTGTTTGTTTGTTTGTTTGTTTGTTTGTTTGTTTGTTTGTTACCTTTTCACGCATAAACGGCTGAACCGAATTTCATGAAACTTGGTATTTATATTACTACTAACCCAACTTTAGGCTATATTAATTTTCTCTAAGACGAACAGGAGTGGGGGTTATAAGGGAAGCCTGAAATTAAAAATAGCGATATTTCGTTTTGTATTGGTTTTTCGGCAAATATGCACATAACAAAAGTTGTTTATTTTGTTATGTAGAGTAACTTTTGTTATATACACTTTTGTCGTATACCAAAGTTTAAATGCGTTATACGCTAAAAATTATAGCGGGAGTCAACAATATTATTTGTCAAAAAAGACTCAACCGAACTAAATAAAACTCGGTATGTGTATTAGCAGTGAGGCCTTCATTATAATAAGCCATACCAACATTTCTATGGACGGGCAGGAGTGGGGGTTATAAGGGAAGCCTGAAATTAAAAATAGCGATATTTCGTTTCCTATTGGTTTTTCCGCAAATATAAACATAACAAAAGTTGTTTATTTTGTTATTTGGAGTAACTTTTGTTATATACACTTTTGTCGTATACCTAAGTATAAATGAGTTATACGTTAAAACTTTAGCGGGCAATAACGGCTGAACGGAACTTAACAAAACTCTGTATGTCAATTAGCATTAATTCTTCCATGATTATAAATTATATTAAAATTTTTAGGTTCGAACGGGAGGGGGGTTAAAAGGGAGCCTGGTACAGCAGCGACGGGTATTAACCCTAAACACTGGGACGGGTAAATGTCAAAATATTGTGCAATCTAAAGCCTGCTAAAAAATACCATCACCATTCAGCCTCAAATGAATTCCCGGGCGAAGCCGGGTATCTGAGCTAGTATATATATATATATATATATATATATATATATATATATATATATATATATATATATACCGCTCTAGCGGTCGCAATTTTTGTTTCATCGTTACCAAACTCGATATTTAAACGTTTTATGCAAAAAGTCAAATCAAGTTCGTTAATGGCTGAAATCGGACCAGTGGGAGGGGGGTTTAGGGGGGAAGATTTTCGATAATTCGAAATATCTCCGTTACTATACGTCGGATCAAAACATTGTATAGAACCAATCTTATTCTAAATTAAATTTACTATAAATATTGTTCTATACATTTATTCTCTATCTTCAATATTAACCGAGATATTTGCATTTTTATTAAATTTGGGCCGATAACGAATGACAGTTTCCCGCCAAAAGCTAGTTCGGCTCTCGTATGGATATTTCTCTATTGTATAATTTCACGTGGGAAATCTGCTTAGTTTACGCAGCCCCTGCGTGACGGACTTTTTTTTATTTACTGTTTTGTATATTTTTTTAAATTTCAGCCTAGAGTAAACTCACACTACTACTCCCGTCATATAAAGAATACGCCAATATATTATGAATTTTCTCATTGCAAGCTTAAATAACAAATTTTGATTTCGACTGACCTTTATAATTTGTGATAAATGCAAATACATAGAGTGATCAATAAAGATTTAACGTTCAATGCTAGAAAAGGTTTCTTAGATTTATACCATATTCACTATTTAATGGTTTCATTAAACACAAAAGATAATATTAGTTAATGACGAGCCATAGTTGCGGGGAATTCAAAAATTAAAAAAAAAGAAAAAAAAAAGAAAATTGTTATAGAACCAATCTTAATTAACTATTGATGCTCTACAATTGCTGTTCTATGCATTTTCTGGTAACTCGAATATTAAGTAAGTTATTTCTTGTTTTCAGCCTTTAATAAGCCCCGCGTATTATTCATAGGATTTCGTTTAACAAATAGAGAATTTATGGTGAGATGACTTTATAAGTGTGACTTCATGACACGTGGGACATCTGCTTAATTTACGCAGCCTCTGCACGACGGACGTTTTATAGTTGTACTGCTCCAATATGAAAGGTCCAAACACTTGTTTTGAACAGATGACTTAGAAGCAATAAACAGATTTCTTGCCTGCTGCAATGCACTCACTGAAGACGTCAACCTACTTCCTATTCATGGATTCTCACGCGATAAGAAGTCTATGTCAATAGGACTGGCTCAATTTCATTAATTAACAGGCCGAACGTTTTGGTGTTATGTGGAATGGTTAAATAAAGAATATATTTTAGAATTAATAAGTAAAAAATGAATGAAGGCTTTTGAAGCTAGAATATTAATTCATGATGTGATGTCACCAATCTATAATTGTCGCAATTCATGATTGAATCTCGCATAATAAAGGTCCTATCAAAATTATATGTGGTATATAATTTTGAAATAAGATGTTCTGTGATGTACTTACTGATAATTTTTGATAACGAGAAGGTTTACCGAAGGCTGAAAATTAAAAAAAAATACAAATATTCTGGTTAATATTTGAGTTACAGAAAAGATGTGTACAACAGTAAATGTAAAAAAGTGTATTTGTAACTTTATTGGCTATAAAAAATATTTCAATCCAACTCATAATAAGGAATATATTTTGAAGGTTTGATTTTTCTTTATCTAACCCCCCTCCATCCTCGTGCTCGGAATAATTACAACGTCAATAGCCGATTTCCTTAAAGGAAAGCTACTGAAAGGAACTCGCGTCCCTTTAAAACTTTATTCCTTTTTCCTGCTGAATGTCTGGTGGCTTCCCCCACTGGAAGTTGGTTGCCTTTCTTTTTGTCGTCTTGGTTCCTTTGATGATGTGTTTTAAGAGTCTTTGCTTTCTTTTTAATCTAGGTCCATTCCTTATGAATATGGCTTTGAAATATATTATAATCTGTTTCTTCATACTTTTTGTTTAAAACGTGATAATATGTAAAGGATCTTAATTGGTAGCCGTCAAAAGAAATTCTGTGGGCCTTGATATGGAAGATGATGGTGGCAAATTGGCGGTTGAGATTCTTGAGAGAGTGATGGCGTTAGTTATTTGAACGGATATTGAGATTGGGTACTAAATTTACCTTTAGCTGTGCATATTTTGCAACTTACTTTTGTTTGAAATTAATTTTTTACCCTCTAAACACACTCACTAAACGCATTTGGTGAAGCTTAACTGTTAATTCTAGTTTCCATAGGGTTCTTTTTAGAAGTAGAGAAAAAATGCGGCGATTATCGGAGTGTCGATCCTCTACGTCGCGAGTTCTGCTTAGTTTACGCACTATTGGGCACTAGTCCCGGTCTAATGGCTTATAAAATATTTAATTCCATTGAAATTAATTAATTAAACTTCCAGTAATGAAAGGGAATAAAACAAGCCCAAGTCTAGTTAGCGCCCCCAATGAAAACTCTTTAAGGCAAAGTGCCCTTGGACAAGGCGGAAGCGGCCTTCAGCATAACGGGCTTCGCTCCCACCTTTCACATCAACCCTTTGCCATTGCACTCATTTATTTATTTATACATTTTCATAAATATTCATGACATAGCAATTTTCAATCTAAATATCTACGAAATTCTATCCCTCAAACATAATTTTTCTTACCATGAGCATTATTATTAGAACAACATTGTGCAATATTGTTTTATAAATCTGAAGTTAAGTGTGTATTATTGTCCCATATTTATTGTTTTTGTTTTCACCCCTCCTGCCTTATGAAAAAAAAAATTCTTTCCACATCAAAAACTATAATAATTAATACTTTCTGATAAACGTATAACAATTTATATTAAAAAATACAATTGTTTCTAATTTGCTTGTCTAAGGAGCGTTACGCCATATTGATGATGTGTATAAATGTCGGCGTTATAAATTGATTTTTTATATTAAATTGGGATTCCTTTTGACTAATGATCTGAAAATAAAATACCCAGCTGAATATTTACTTTAACATTAACAGGCAATATTAAGGGAGTAGGTAATTTTTCATGTTTTCGAAGTAGAGGTACTATTGTAATCGTAAAAGTTTTTGGTTTTTAGATTTCAACAGAATTATCTGTTTTGACCCTCCCTAAATCAATTTTCAATAGCTTTGGCGTGAGGTCTGTACGTATCTCACTTAACCCAAAAATGGATAATTTTAGAGTTCAAATTTCATATTTGGAATTGTAACGTTCAGTTGTGTACTTTAATTTTTTATCGTAATCGACGAAGGAGGAGGGAGGTAGGGAGATTAGTGAAGGTCGAAAATAAAAAAATACAAATTTCTCAGTATTAATTAGGGATTCCTATAATTTTTATCGGTCCTTTTTTTATTATGAAAAGTTTTTAAGTTATATTCTAAAGACGTTTTTCGATCCGATGCGTTGGAACTATGATATTGTATATCACTTTCAAATGGCATAATTTCGAATGAAACGCGAACAAACTTCTTGTTTAATTAATTTAATAGGAGTGCATCGATGTCATGTCGTAACTACAACAGATTTTATAATATTACGTGGTTGAATAAGAACATCATCTCCTACGTCCAAAACTGCAATAAAAACCTTTTTCTGATAATTTCTGATTTTAGGCCGAAGAAGATCACTGCCTACGTTGATCTACTGTTATGAAGCAGTTACTTCTTTTCCAAACGACCCATCAGTTTCTATCAATCACTTTCTTTGGAGCAACAGCTGTAGATTTTATTATTTTAACACTGTCAAATATATTTTGCTTAGAAGAATTGAAGATGAATAACTTTGGCATACTCATGGTGGTGCTCTGTCTAAAACATTCCCCAAAATTTCAACAATTACTACAAGTGCATTTATCTTTTAACATTTTTGATGGATCTGTCCTGTTGTCGGTTGAAAACCTTTGCAAATTGAAATATGAGAAGAGAAACTAATGAAATGAATGGGAAATGTAACTATTAAGATGAAAAAAATAGATATTTTTCACGTTTCTAAACACAAGAAATTCTTCTGAAAACTATAACTGTACAAAACATTGGTGATAAGTCTGTACTCGTGCATACAAAGAGTTATGCAACACGAAGTGGGGAGAACAACTAGCATAATAGGTTGTGAAGTTGTTTTCTTTAAAAAAAAAAAAATTCCTGTAAAGTTGTGTTTCCATGTCCTTCCGTACTCATTTCTCTAGCTCTAGTTTCTGTTGGAGATTTCTTATTCATATTCTTTTGTGGATGCCGGGATGTAGGATCCATAATCAAATTAAGGAAAACTTCGAATAATGGGTAAAGGTTGTAATCTTTAAAAAAATTAAAAGATATATTCAAAATATATTTGATTTGGTTTTGAAGGAGCGTCTGTTCTTAAACTTAAAAATATATAGGTTATGAAAGCACACCAAAAATACATGGTATGAATGGACAGTGAATTTATTTGGCTATTGGCCAAACGATGGAAGCGAAGAGAATGTGCAATTTGTTTAATTTTCATCGAATCTGATCTCCTTAAAGTTCTATGGCGCAACATGGAAAAGGTCTATTCTCAGCTGTCATAAAATATATTTAAACCACTTGATTAGTAAAGACCTTTTTTTTTTTCTTGTTGATAGATTTCACAATTTATTAAGACCATTGTGTAAACTTTTCTACTTTCCGATACAAATTTCTTATGTTAAAAAAAATAATAAAACTCTACTAGTAGAGAGTTGTGGAGGTAGAACATGTGAAGATTTCTGGCATTATTATCATATACATTATCAATAGATTAAGACAAACTATAAAAAGATTTAGCTTTAACATACTTTTTTTTTTATAAAGCCTCAGTCTTAATTTTGTAGTTTAGGCTCGTATTGAGATCATTTTTTAAGATAAAATCAAGGAATATAGGAAATTCTTTGAGTTAGGATTTGTTGGATTTCCCTCTTACAAACTCAAAAGTTCATATTCACGGTTAAGCCTTAGACCTTGTAAAAGTGGTACAATGACGACTACTTCTGTACCTGTTCTGACTTTTATATCCTGGTATAGGGCTGACTAAATATTACTCAATATTTCTTAAGCATTAGGTCACTAACATGAATTTTATTTTGATCTCATCTGAAAGCCGTTCGAAGGACAGAGTTGAATATCCTCTACGTACCCTCGCATTAATTTTAGCATGCATGTATGGCTTGGGTTGTAAAATAAGTTCGTAACGTTTTTTACTGGTGATTGAAATAAAAAATTTCAGATTCTTGTAAATATTTTTAATCAATTATATATGACCCATTTTGATCTATTACAAGTGGCCATCTTACAGGTAATGTTTTAATTCCGTCCTCCCAGAACTTCTCAGATTCTTGGGCAATGAAATCTATGGGAGTTTTGCAGTCTTTGAGCGAATTAATGTGTTTCACTTTAAGTGAGCTTTGAAAGGCCCGAAATAAGTGACTCTCAGTCGAGGCAAGGTCTGGTAAATAGGGTGGGTGGGGGATCACATTTTTAACCTTTAAACTTAAAGAACAAATTCGAAAATAGACGAAATCCGACTAGGAATGGTGGGCGTAAAGTTAAATAGATAATTCTGTGTTTCGCTGTCTTTACTATTATCAGAATCGGATAGTAAAATGTCATTCGACCAAACTAACAAACAAACGTATGTACTAAAATCGTTTCTGTACTCATATCATTTAATTTAAGCAAATTAAAAGGATCTTGAGGTCTCACCGAGCCCTCCTGGACATTTTACTAAGCTGAGTTTTAAAATTATTCACCAAAGTAACTATAAAACTAAAATACAGTAGGTGAATAAAAAACGATTTGGTAATTTGTCTACAATAGCTAATCTAAGACAGATCAAGGTTCAAGTTCCTCTAGGGAAATCTATTAAAATCCTCACATCCGGGATATATTTTACGGCCTATTTACATATTCGCTTCTTATTTTACGAAAAATAAATAATAGAAAATGTGGTGATAAAATTATCGTGTCAATCGTGCACGTAGAATATCTGATTAGATAAAGCAGCTCCTGTGTTACTGACATTTTTATTATCTAGGTAGTATCGATTGACATTTTAAGAAATGATTAAAAAATCGCTTCATGAGTACAACCACAATAGCCCATTTCCCTTGAAGTCGTTTGTTCGATCGTTTGCTTTCTCTTAATTTTCATTGGGGAATCAAAATATTGTTTTGTATAATTAACACAAGCCTTTTGCTTAGGTATGTTTATACGATACAAACGAAAATGAAAAATCGTTGCAATATTAAATCTGTAATAAAAATATGCCTACGATGTCGTAAGTAGTGAACCTGCTCCTGCCTTGAATCATAGATGTACTGGAGGATGAGCAGATCCGATCAATTCATCTATATTTATTGCTGTTTGATAAGTCTTTGTCATTTTTTTTTTATAGCGACAGGTTTTGAAGGTGGAGTTGGTGGTCTGAAAATGAATCTTGTTATAATAAATGTAGTGTGGAAGGAAACAGCCCTTCTTTCTTTATTCAGATGAATTACTTTTCCGGTCAAAAGGAAATTTATAGACCCGCAGCCATCTTTTCAAAGGGTCTTCATAGTTGGCATTGTGTAAATGTCTATTTAATTAAATGAAGTCATAAATTCTTTTGAGATTTAAACTTTCTATGGTTTCGAGTCTCATAAATAAGAGAATCCCAGTCATGCTATACGATATGGAAATGTGATGTGTTAAAGTGTCGCCCAGTGAATAGTAGAAAGTGAGAGTGTAATACTGTCTTCCAAAGTCTTTCACTAGAGAACATCCGACTTATACTTGCACCAACCCACGGGTTTTCATTACTCCACTAGCACCACGCCTTCAATGGTTTCTCTATATGGAATTTCATATTTTTTTAAATATGTAGTTAAGATGGACATTATAGCATTTCTGGCATTACGAAAAGTGATAAACTAAATTCACTTGCTACAATAAAGGACCATTGACAATAAAATAAAACGTGTTATGTACGACCAAGAAAATAAAACGTTAAGTGTGAGTATTTCCCGATGAAAGTGCATTAAGAAAACAAAGGTTGCCAAAAAAAATGTCACAACTTCCAATGGTTTCCAAACTTTATTTGGAAAACAAACTAGCTATTTATGGAGAATCAAATAATTACTTTACTCTTGATTTTGACCTCACTACAATTAGCAGTCATATCACATTTTGCGAAAATTGCAGGTTCAGAGGCAAGTGGGCCCAGTACAAAAAAAAATTAAAAATCGTAGCTGCGTGTGAAGTTATATTAATGTCAACAATTCTTCTTATCAAATGTGAAACGAGACTTAGTTCAGATTGCAGGGTGCAGTGCCAATTACCAGTTACAAGGCCAACAATAGTACCACCTTCAGAGCAATGGTGAAAATATTTACTAAAATCAGTATTTACAGTCTATGCTGTCCTAAATAGCGAAGTTTAGAACAGGAAAAAATCGATGTTTAATTACTCATCTCCAGTACAAGTAAATATGACGAACAATAAGTTCATGTTCCTTAAATTTAAAGAAGGGTTTTGAAAATGTACAGAATTTTCTTGTGAGTTAAATTACCGAAAAAAGGTCTCCTTTTCAAACGTTTTTAAACAAATAAATCCAATAAAAATCCTGAGAAGGCTATATACATAAGGTTCTCCTCTGACATTAGGAATAACTCGGACTTTGATTTTAGTTGCCACAAAATTCGCCCAAGGTATCTTTTCAATGTGGGTATAAGATGAAGGTGTCATTGACATATCTGAATCATATTTACGAATTCAGTATTACTGTCTCAAGTACCATCCGGCTTACTCCAGAGTCCTAAGTCACTACCATTTTGGCCCTATTATGGCTCTATGAACCTGAGCACAAACCTTTTGAGCCTTTGTTTCTAAGTCACAAGTCAACGCCCACGTGAATTATATTGTCTCACACTCATGTATCTACAGGACTGATAATTGAGTTATTGACCAATAGTTTCAAGGATCGTGAGATTTACTTTGATCTTACGGCTCGAAAAACCTAGAAGAAAGAGTGGTTGGCACTAGTTGTTCTTTGGTATACTGCTGTTATATTAAAACCAATATAATTATCCTAACAATGATCCCTATGAGGGTACTTGCATGTCAAATACCCTAGTCTTTGATTATTGTTATAACCCCCAAGACTCTGATGTACTTGTTGGTAAAGGGTGGCTAGACGATCGAAAGGTTTAAAATTTAAAAAGGTAGTTAATATAAGACTCAGGTCAGTTTGGGAGAGTAGAAAGCGGAAAATAGGCGGGTCAGTGTTTTTTTAGTTTTAGTTTTTGAATTCCTAACCCACACATTATGGTTTCAATTGGTGTTGGATCTCTCTCAACTTGGTATATCTCTTTTTGCCCATCGCCTTTTTCGTTAGCTTTGTGTCCTCATTATGAATATATTTGCATTTCCACGTCACGATCCTGAAAGATGCTGAGCTGCTAAAAAGATTTTTTGCCAGGTGTTGGAGGTGCGCTCCTCGCTCCCACGGCGTACGTCAGATCACGTGCATGTAGAGGAATGGAAAGCGGAAGAAAATAGGGTGTATAGAAGACAGAGCCTTGGTCTTCATCGAAGCTTTCGCCATCCCTCGCCCGACAGCTGACCGGCCACGCATCTCATTACGCCCTCATACAATCACAATTTCTACCTTCAACTCCATAACTCCATTGATATACACCATGCAGGTGACACCCATTCACATCTAACCCTTTATTACTTTGTTCAAAACCCTAATCCATACTGGAAGGGCTTAATGTGAAATTAAAAAACTGAAGTAGTCGTAAACAAGTAAATTATAGTAAATAATAAATCCACGTATTGAGGCCGCGTTCAATTTCAATACCTAGAATGTTTGAAATGAGGAGTAATTCATATATTTCTCATTATACTTTCAATTATTATATGATTTACAACTATCACAAAAGTACCTATTAATAAAAATAGATTTATTAAGTTATGATTGATTAATAAACATAAAAGCATTCGTTAATAGATATTATAAGTCTTGTTTGTGTGTGTTTCAAAGTGATATCGTTTGAGGAGAACGCCCATTACCATTGAAATTTGGAATATAAAATTGATAAGAAATTGACAAACCAGTGACCGTGGGAGCTCAAAATCAGTAATGGAGAGTGGGTTTGGGGAAGCAGGACACAAAGGCCCCCGTTCCTTCTAGATATTCATAAAAGTCCGTCACGCAGGGGCTGGGTGAAACTAAGCAGATTTCCCACGTGAAGTAATACAATAGAGAAATCTCCATACGAGAGCCGAACAGTTACGGCAAATGGCCGAACTAGCTTTTGGCGGGAAATTCAGTCATCCGTTATTGGCCCACAATTAACAAAAATGCAAATATCTCGGTTAGTATTCAATATAGAGAATAAATGTATAGGTCAATATTTATAGTAAAGTTAATTTGCAATAAGATTGGTTCTATACACTTTTTTGATCCGACGTATGTTAACGGAGATATTTCAAATTTTCTAAAATCCCCCCTCTAAACCCCCCCTCCCACTGGTCCGATTTCAGCCATTAACGTACTTGATCTGTCTTTTAGCATAAAACGTGTAAATATCGAGTTTGGTTAGCATATATATATATATATATATATATATATATATATATATAAAATTTTGAACGGACCTCATTTTCGTCAACTCCTGGGTAGGATCGATGGACATTTGAAGAAATTTTTCGAAAATCGCGTCATGAGTACGACCTCAATAGCTGATTTCCCTTAAGGGAAATCTGCTAATAAAACATGTTCAGGTTATTATGCTTTCTTACAACTTATGCTATATCTACAAATTATGTCCTATACCCTAGTTAGATGCAATGGGCAAAATGGAGATGTTAACTATTTTGTTTTTTTCCTTCCTTACAAAATTTCACTTAAGAAGGCTTATTGTGTATATTTTACTTCTCTACACTATTACAAAGATATATAAAATGAAAATAAAATCGCAAAGAGACACCCAAAAAAGACAAGAGTTTTTCTGCAAGCACCAAAACAGCTACTCAGAATAACCTACGACAGAGTTGAAGACTGTGCCACTCACACTTCACCAGGTGTATTCAAGTGAGTATTGAGAGTTTTTACTGACAATAATGATAGGTCAATTTTCATATATATCTAAGTCCCAGTTGTTTGAGGTAGATCTCCTCCAAGGAAAAGAACTAGTATAGTACAATCTGTGCCTATTAATGGAATATGACTTACAATAGAGTTGAATGGAATTAAAAAAGGACACTCCGAAAGAGTTATTGATGATGATGGATGAGCTCTAATAGCTAGGAGGGAATATAAAGGGAGAGATGACCACAAATACGTGCCTATTGATATAAATGATGGGGCTACAGTCTACATCTAGGACTCTCTACCTCTCACTCCAGTCCTCTCTCCTTCTATTCCATTTTCATATCTATTACTACTATCAATCAAGATCTATTATTTATTATGTATTTGAAATTTATTTAAACGTTCAATTTTACATCATATTGCCGGGTGATGCCGTTTATAGGTTTGATTAGAAACCTTTATAAAGATTCTGCGGTTGTTCTGTGGCCAACCTAAATTTTGGACACCCTCGTCAGATATACTTTTTTTTATGCTACTTTGCAATCGGAAATGACGGTTCAATTTTCCTACACACACACACACACACACACACACACACACACACACACACACACACACACACACACACACACACACACACATATACATATACAAATGTTGCTTCCTCCTAACTTACATCCAGTCTAATATAATGTTAACATATAGTTAATATATTCATAAAAAGGGCATTAAAGTATCTTAGTATGGATAATCGCCAGTAAGGAGCATTTTACTATTCTGAAGTATTTATCACTTTATTATATTATTTTTTATGTTGGCAGAGTTACTATCACTTAATTGCTTCAAAATTATATTTCACAACTTTCCAATGATTGTGGGTATCGCTAAATCGAGTATAGATATTGATTAAGTCAATTTAAAAGTTTACATTATTTGTTATTAGTATGGTAATATCGTTATTTTGTACGATAATTACATACAGTAACACCATTTTTCGCATTTCTTTTTGGACTAATTGGACATCATTTTGTCCTTGAAATTTATTTGCAAGAGCGTTTGGTTTAATTTATAATAATTAAAACACATTTAAATAGTTATAGCGCCTATTATCCCTAATAACCGCTCTCAAATAAAACCTCGTCTGGTTGGCCCAAAAATATACGGCTCACCTCTTTTTCTAATTCGACCGCTGAACGTTAGAAAATTGTTTCAAATGACTTTACCAGTGCTTCTTGGTATAAAGTCGACTGGGATACTTTAAATCGACCGACGCGAATTCTGGGGGCCTAACGTATTAGATTTATAATAATCCGTTCGGGTTTTTATCTCCTGCATAGTTTCACTTAACTTTTCGTGTAAATGGATCTTTTGCAGCTTCTACTTTTTATATATATTACTATTCTCATACTTGTCGGTAGTTGCCGTCATTAATGACTGATTATCAAGTACACGTGGCCGTGTCCAGCAGGTTACGGCGGCATCTACCTACAGGTAACGATCATAGTATTATATATAATGGTGGAACTAACCCACTATTTTAAATACTATATATTCCTTTATTTAATACAGCATGCGTTCCGCCCTCCTGTTATTCAACATAGACGCATCACTTTCTCCAAATAATGTTTATTTGTTCCGTACTAGTTTATAACAACTCCTTTTTATTAAGAAATAAATTTTGGTTTCCTTTGAATTACAGTTATCGAGTTTGTTTCTTTTTCACAAAATCATCTGAACAGATCATAAGTATTTAAGTTTCCAGAAGAAACGAGATAATAGGCTCTATAACTATTTAAATGTGATTTAATTATTAAAAATAAAGAACTAAATGCTTTTGCAAATAAATTTCAAGAACAAAATGATGTCCAATTAGTCCGAAATGAACTGCGAAAAATGGTGTTACTGTATGTAATTATCGTACAAAATATCGATATTACCATACTAATAACATATAATGTAAACTTTTAATAATTTAAGCTGATTCGATGCAGTGCGCCGTGTTAAAAAAATTGAAGATAACCAAAGTACTAGAGTTTTTCAATGGTATATGACAATATTGAAATTGTCAACAGAAGTATCCATAGAGTATCTTATCCTCTTTTGAGTTCACTTTTAACCCTCCGAATCAGGATAATACTCGTTTCGATGAAGTGAATTCAATTTAATTCATCCATAAAATTGTAATAAGACATGTCAAATTAGGTGATTTTTACAAAAAAAATTATTAAAACAATAAACTTGTAGTAGTAGAAAGGATTATTTCATATAATTTATAATAATTAAATAATATTAATATATTTTTTCCATGTGTAGATGAATTCAAACATTATTATAATAATAATGGCATCAGGATTTTATTTAATAATGTAATAGTGTGCCCGGAATGCAAAGTATTGGACTTGAATATATACAATGTATATTATTCAAATATAAAAGTCAGTAACATGCAGCTTATTGGGCGTTAAAGTTACTGAATCCCCAGAGAATTGAATGCTTCTGTACATGTACAGTGGATATCTATTAGGTAGTAAGGAAAATGTTTATTAGGCAAAAATTGTCCAAAAATGTTTAGAAATGTTAGTTTATAAGGCTGGTAGGAGGGCACATTGTATAGTCAAATGAAAAATAAAGAAATTACAATGAAACAAGTTAAGCAATTCCCATCTTAATGACTAGGCTTTGTAAGAGAATTTAATTTGAAATATGTTTACATGAACGAATACTACCCGCTATTGTCCGATCCCAACAGTTACCTGAAAAAAAGTGAAAAGTATAAGAAAATTAATTATTGAAGATTGTGTAATAATTAAAGTAATAGATTATAGAGGTAATAGGTAGATAGAAGCAAAGTTGATGCCATACAATTTAATGTTGTTTTTTGGATGGATAAAATTGTTTTTGGCTACTAGAGAATTGTTGATACAAAAAGAAGGTATTGTACTTGGGACTATATAGGTTTGAGATTCAATTCTGGAGATTAAGTTTGTCAGATTAAGTTAAAATTTACTAGTAAAGTACTGTGAAACACCTAAGAGCATATTATGATGACCAAAGCCCAGTAAGTTGTTAAAGTAATTGATTAAAATTTAATTTTATGATTATTCTCATTCTCATTAATTTGAGTCAAGAGTTAACCTAAATTTTAACTTACTTTCCTATTTGACCTATTCCAGATTATTCACTTGAAAATAGGAATTTGTAATTATAACGTCAAAAATATTCAAGAATATAATATTATCTTTTTAGCTTATTAATCATGTAAGAGCAAGACGGTTAATTATGGTAGGACAAAATATTGTTGCCAACCAAAAAAAAAAAATTATGCGCTAAGATAATCCAAATACAGTTCAAACAAATCACTCAGGTAAATAAGGGTAGCCATCAAACTGAACAAATCATCCTTACATTACGATAATCCATTATATGATATAAGTCGTTATCGTTCTTCGAGTGATCTAGGTTCCAGACATAATGCATTTTTGGAGTAGTAAGCATTTCAATTGGTTGGAGATTGTAAAATAACGGTGACGTGTGAACTTTTCCCCACATTTTCGTAATGGGTCCAGTACGTTGATTGTCAGGCCTCCATGACACTCTTCCCACGGTTTGTTTAATGAGACTAAACAATGGTTACTACCGCAATTTACGAATATTAGGTAATTAGTTTATTACATTATGCCTACATCCGCTACATATAATAATAGTAATTTCTGATTACTTAAATAACGAAAAAGAAACAAAAATAATGAAATTAGTTTGAATTTCAATAAATCCTTGGGAGTTCATATTTCCCTACTCTAAGCTATAATTATTATAAAAACAAACTGTGTACAGTCCGACCCAGTCCTAGCAGCGTGTTAAAAGTAACAGCTAATGAGTAAAAAGAGATTCGATTCTAGCTTAGATAATTCCCGTTGCAACAACATCTACAAATAAATTGTATCTTAAATTTGGAGTTGGAAGAATGTTTATTCTTGCATTTAACCAATGAATACAAGAGTCGCAAGACAATATCCATTTCACAATTGTTCATAAAGGTCCTAAGAAAGACTACTAAGGGGCAAAATAGATGGATAGATCCGGGCATTGTCTTTAGGAGTCACTGATTTTCGGAGACGTAGATCAGTTCCTAATGATACGCAAACATTATGAAGCATCTACAAAAACGTGAAATTTGAAACAACATTCAGATAAAGTAAATACTTCTGTACTTTCAGAGCAACAGTGTCTGTTGACAAAAACAAAAACCTATGGAAATCATGAAACAATCACTATTTAATCTAACAATCTTAACCTAAAAAGGCAAAAAGAAAGAAACACATAATTAAAATACTAGGTAACGGTCACAGAATATCACAGATGAACGTTGGAAGTCAATACTTCCTACAGTAGCTAAGCATACATAGCTAGTCAACATTTAAAAAAAAATAATTAACTGCATTTATTTTAAAAATTAAGACATTTGTTTGTTTTAGTATTCATGTTATCAGTTTATGTTTTTCAAAAATTTTCTTATTAAGTTAATACGTTATTTGTTTTAAGCAGTTTTTAATTTTTTTTTACAGTTTTTTAAATGCGGTTAATATTTTTTTTTTAAATGTTGACTAGCTATGTATGCTTTTTATGTATTGACTTCCTCCCTTCTTCTATGATGTTCTGTGACCGTTACCTTGTACTTTAATTATGTGTTTCTTTCGTTTTTCCTTTTGCTTTTTTAGGTTAAGATTGTTAATTTAAATAGTGTTTGTTACATGATTTCCATAGGTTTTCGTTTTTGTCAACAGGCACTGAAGATGGAGCTGTTGCTCTGAAAGTGCACCCTGTGTAAAATAAAACCTATTGTAGAGAAAACAAGCCTACTGTATACATCAAGATTAATTTGTTCCTCTACCCCTAGCTTCCCTTACAAGGAGTAAATCTTCGTCCCCAACTTTAATATTTATGCTGGAATTACAGAAATGACCATGATCAATTGGTTCCTCTACCGTCCAGCATATCGGGAGAAATTATAGAAATGCCATTAAGAACCCAAGATGGTGTTTAGCTGTACAAGAGCCTGCTGAAGGATGTGTGTGGATTGGAGGCAAGCTAGGAATGCTTGGACAGGTTTCTCTCTCTCAGCATCCGGTACAGCCGGCACTATGGTAATAGGCCACTGTCTCCTCATCACAATCTACAGCCTCACTGACTCTCACTTTACTCAAGGCTATCATCTTCCATCCTCACTTTCGTCCTCAATCATTCAACCCTTCTCTTTTTTGGGGGGTGATGTATTGATACCCGAGCAACAGGTACTCCGCCTGATCAGCCAGCCGGAGTAAGGGAAATACAATACTCAGGGTGTTCATTTGCCTAATGAAGCAACCTAACAAAAATGTAATTGTGTACAGTAATAATTATTTTGATGATCCTGTATTCATCGCCTGAAAAATCATTATAAAAAAGTATGAAGTAATGGAAGTCTGAAACTGGCAGTTAGATAAAAAGAGCCATTTTGAAGTACTTAAAGTTACAATGCGGTTATTAACTAGAGAATCTGTAAGTGTATATATATATATATATTTATATATATTGGAGACCCTTACCATAAAATTTAATGAAAATATATATATATATATATATATATATATATATAGTCTTCAAATTTTATGATAAAGGTCTCCAATAAAAAAACCTTTTATCTACAAGACTGACTTGTAAATAATCGACTTTTAGTCAGCTGACTTAACCTACCTCGGGAACCTCTCAGCATCATATGCCTGCTCTGTAAGGAAAGTCGCAACGTAATGTAAAAGGTAAACGTGCACTTCAGAAATGTAAGTAGGAATTTATAATTATACTTTATAAATATATCATAGATGTGGGCATCTACTAATACAATATATAGCAAAATAATTAATAAGGGATGTGTTAAATTAATGTTATTTATATTTTTTTTCTTTTAAAAGGGATAGACCCTGAAGAGATGGCATATATATATATATATATATATATATATATATATATATATATATATATATTGACGGGTTATCTAAAGGTTACCACCCTTTTCTAGCCAGGGTGGCACTCAGGATTTTATTGAATGAATTCCGTCAATAAATACGGGTAAATTCCATGTCCAAGGGGGAATCGAACTCGCCAGTCTAGGTTTACCATGTGAGATTAAAGGTAACGCTTTAACTCACATGGCTAACCTGAGCCCCTTCTTCTTATAAGAAGCATCGAACCATGGACCTAAACAAATCAGCCATGCTAGCTTATTTCAGAAATAATTCCCAGGATGAAAAGATCTCTATCAGCGCTAAGGCTTATGATATGGGCAGATCAAATTGTCACTCAAACGCTTGTTCTAGAAAAAAATCACAACAAAATTGTATTTCGTTTTGCAATTGTATTAATAATGACTGTCAAAATAAAAAAAAAATATAATTTGTACTTTTTTTGGATGAATTATGTTAAAATTTACTTTCACATATTAAATATTTTTTTTATCAATAATTCCTGTTTTTATCATTAACTTTTTTTTATTTTTAATTAAAGAAAGAATTATATATTGTCACTTAAACAATCAATACATCATGAATGCTACAAAATAAATGAACCAAACAACCTGGCAAAATTCCAGAATCATAATCTGCACGCTTTTCTGAGTTCAAATCTATTTACTGAGTGCAGTCCTCGTATTTTGCATACTCACTTCTCTCTGGCGCTGCACTAGTGTATAAGGTGTAATAATTTAGATATGATTAGTTAATTAAGAATATATGTAAAAAGTATAATGATTAAGATGTAATTAGTTAATTAATAAAATCTGTAATAATTTAATGAAAAGAATAATTGTTGTAATTGTAAAGAGCGTAATAATATAGGTTAATCCTGTAATAATATAATAAAAAGTTGTAGTTATCATACAAGTTGTAATAATATAGTTGTAGTACGTTAATTAGTGTAAGTTAAGTTAATAAGAACTGAAAGTGTAATAATATAGGTATGATAGGTTAGTTAATTAGTTAGTTTTAATCGGTTAATTACTGTAACAAGAATTTCAGGTGACAGTTAATTATTAGCTTAAGTGATATTAACGTCCTGAAGAGGCTTCATATAAAGATACGCATGTATAATTTCGGAAAGAGTTGAGGAAGAGAAGTAAGTGTACTTTGGAAGTTGCCTCCTGCCAGTCTATTCATAATTTAAAGGGGTTGAGTTAAACATTAAAATATTCTTACGGATTTATTTTTTGGAAAAGAAAAACTATTACAAAAGCTCATCATGTTGTAATTTAGTGCATTTTTTATATAATTTTTAACAAGTGTTTTATTGCATTGCAATGAATCAATGTTATACACGCCTAAAATATAATTAATAATGAATTAAGTTGTGCATTCTCTAGTTTTCTATAGACAGTATGGTTGCGCCTATTGTATATTAAAAGATAATATTTTGTTGGCACGACGAAAGGAAAATTGACATATTTAGATACTTTGCATTATTTAAACTAAAATTAGTTTGCTCAAAGGTTTAAAAGTCCTTACGATTTTGTTCAATTGAAATAAGTCTCCTATTGATTAAAACTTTAGGAGCATTATTTATTCTTCTATAAAATGTTAATCTTTAAATTTAACCAATGTTTAATACTTAGAATTGGAGAAACAAAACACCTCAGAATGAAATCGCATAAAATAAAGGAGAGAGGAAAGGAGCTGACAGAATGGTGGACTCAACCTTTCCCTATTTCTGTTGTCATTAATAAGCCAGTAGTTTAGCTAATTTCCCAGCAAAGCCGAGTGGCGATCCCCAGACTTTTCATGAGCTGTTGAGACAAAGATTTTCAAACAGTGTTTTACGTGAAGATTAGACTTAAGTCATTCCTTAAACCAAATAACGACCCGCCACAGTCACCATCATCAACTGTTACAAAAATAAATTATTTCACCATTTGCCAATGCCTTGTAAGTACGAATCACAACAACTGTCACTCATAGTACCTTTATCACGAGTGCTGGGCACATCTGGATCGTAGGGAAAATATCGGAACTAAAGTATAAAGGCAGTGAGTATTACAGAGGCCTAAATCCCGGGCATGTGTGGCAGAGAAAAAAGGATCGTCTCGTGTCACATTCAACAGTCTTCCACACTTTCCAGAAAGCACTTTCCAGCTGAATTCACTTTTCTTCCGCACCCTGTCTAACTCTAGCCACATTGTTCCCTGACAGCATTTTTGTAGAGTCGCGTGGACATTGGCTATTCAGTGGTACTGAAGGTCTACAGCTTATATACTCGTAAATTCAATAGAGGAAACCGGCAGATTTTTTTAAAAATAAGTTCTGGGTAGGTATCGACAAGAGATAGGTAATGTATAAGCAACAAAGAGTGGTTTACTTCCATCTACGAAAAATAAAATAGAGCTTTAAACGTTTCCATACTTCATTGCAGCGAATTACCTCAATAAAAAAAAAGGTCTTTGAAGTCTAGGGTACGTTTTAGTACGTTTAATAAATCATGTAACAATATTTGTGTAAATGAATAACGTAAATTACTAGCTGCATATCCATGGTTTAGGGGTTGAAATATAAATGATATCTCATCGAAATATGTAATAAATGAATTAAGTTCGTATTGACACAAAATAATATTGTGTCAGTTTCCGCTATTCTCTTCTAATATCAGTGCCCGAAAGACCAAGTGAAAAATAATGAGCTTTATTCTATAGAGATAATATTTATAATCTTTTTATAAAACTAATTTCTTTCAAATGTGTTGACGAAATCATGTTTTAATTTAACTTCCATTATTGCTAGTGCTATTCAGGTAAAAAAAAATAGCACATTGTGATGACATTCAATCTCTTGATACAAGTACAAAAAATATTCACAACGAACTTCATCTGTGATAGTTTCAATTTGGTGACCTAAAGTCGAAAGCTACATTAAGTATAAATCTATGGAAACAAAGAACTTTTCTTGTCTCTGTAAACCCCTCTTCAATGTTAGGGATTTCAGATTTCTAGACACTTCGGATCCGAATTTATTGTACCCAAATTGTAGTTTCGTAGAATTACTCGTTGTTGCAAAACCCCAACGAATTTACAACCTGGACTGCCAGCAATCCGAGACAACAATAGTGGCGATTGATAGCCTGGAGAAGGTGGCCGTAGATTTACCGAAAATTGTACTATGAAGCGTGACGAGAAGACTGCTGGAGCAGAAAGAAGGTTTAGAAAAGAAGAGTATATACAAATTAATATTTGTTGTACATTTGTTTACAATCAAATGCTTGCAAAGACATTTAGAATTGGTGTGCCCATCTCCTAAATGTTTCTGCTATATTACAATCATTTTAAACTAAGTAGAGTGGAAGTTAAAGGAGAGATCTAAATGAAAAAAAAAATACTCGTTTCTCGAAAAATTATTAATGGAATAAAAGAATTTTTTTTTTAAAGTATGTTGGTTTCAGATAAAAATAGTTTCTTGTCAATGGTGTTTCCCATCAGGCGTACTAAAAGCCTTAAATTCCTGCCAACGATGAATAACTTGGCTTTCACTCTATTCGGAGATTAACATAATAAAAACTGACAGAAGAGTCATAAATCCTATTGGTGAAAGTAATAACAACACTAGGTTTGATGGTTAGCCTCAATATGACAAATGAACTCAGCTGATCGTTAAAATTTCTCCAATCCTGTCAACAAGATGAACACCTGTTACTCTTGTTAAATCGTTGATTTGGTTCAGAGTCTGATATCTTTTTCTTTTTTTTTAAAAAAAACTTAAAATTCTACAAATTATTATTTCTTTCCACGGTCTGTCTTCAGCAAGCTTTTTCAGTACAGAAGTTCAAGAGGCCAGATGATCACAGAGACAAATATCCAACGACATTAATTGAATATTGATTAAACCTGAAGAACACATATTTAATTTCTAAATTTCCGGTGAAAATGTAAGAAATGTAGACGTCCATTTTTAATTTTCTATCACTGATTTCATTCTAAGCACGAAAGAAAATAAATAAGAACAAAAGAAAGTTCTTAGTTCTCTATAAGTTATCTTCTTCATTTGGAAGTAGGTACTTTTATTAGTAATCGAAGACGTTATAAGAAAAAAAGAAAGTATTTTTTAGGAGAATGTCAACCTCCCACATTGATTAAGGCAGGAGTGGAGTAAAAGGAGGCAGAGCAGAGTGCCATCTTGAAGAGTCAGCTCTTGCTAAGGCCGTGGGTTCAAGGGCGATCCTCAAGGGGCTGGCTGTCTTTGAGCAAGACCGTTTCTTCGCCAATCACAATGACCTCTCATTATCCATAATCACTGGTCCGGCCTGAGCAAACCATTACCTCACCTTCCCTATACTTCAATCGGTGACACTCTAATAGAACACAATGCCTCTCCAGGACAATGAGCCTCAAAAGAATTTATGAATTGCTATTTCACTATTTCAACGACAATATTGAATATAACCTTGGTTAATATTCTGCGAGTGCCCTCAATACACAAACAAGTGTGTAAACATACCTTTTCATCGGCAGTTAAAGCTACAAAAATGAATCGTTTCAAGCTATTTTTAGCAATTGCTTTCATTTGACTATTGCATTATTTTTGGGATTCAGGTTAACCATGCGAATTGACTTTGGTCTTAATCTCCCTTTGTAAACGTAGAGTGGCGGGTTCGATTCCGTCTGAGCAGTAGGGATTTATTTAGTGAAGGGCACATTAAGTAAAATCTTTAGCCCATCTAGGCTGAAAAAGGGAGATAACTTGTACATAACCCGTCCCAATTGTAGCACAAAGTGTACGTTAATAACATATTAAGGATTTCGATTTCACATGTGTCGCATGCGTTCTCGTGAAGTAGAAAATGATGAGCTGCATCAAACTCGTCCATGGAAAGATATATATATATATATATATATATATATATATATATATATATATATATATATATAGTTATGTAAAACAACGAATTGAATACGGTAAAGACATTCTTCATCCTTTACGATGCATTCTTTGGAACATATCCCACATCTATATAATGCTGCTTGTAAATTCTACCTGTAATGGTTAAGCGATCTTATTTTCCAACTTACTGACCCACACCATGTTGCTGGTCATTTCAGATTCTAGTTGGCAAAAGAATAGCAGTTTAATTTTTTAAAATATTTTCTTAAGTAAAATCAGCTATTGAGTTTGTATTCACAAAACGAAATTCGAAAAAAGTTATATCTTCCATTACTAAGTAGTAGATGATGTAAATGAAATTCATCAAGATTTTTGTATATAGCATTTAACGCATTAATGACAATAGCTATTATTAGATCGTTTTTAAACTCGATATACAAATATTTCATGCATATCTGATAAAGATAAATTCGTGACCAGAAGGTTCAGAGATGTAAGATCTAAAATCATAAATACTTCCCTTAAAATCAATGAATGTTACATAACCTCGTCTCGTAAAGAATCGGACTACAATTGTTGTTCCACATGCTTTTCTTCATCTTAAAAATGATAAGAGGTATTTGTATTTTAGAATTTTCGGCTTTCAGAAAATAACCAGCACTAGTAATGCAACATTCACTTTTCAAATCTATTGCACCACTAAATATCTCATAGCCAGTTTAGCTGTAAAGGATTGTGGGCATAAAGGACAAATCAAAATAAAGGGCTTTACACTTGGCCATACGCTATTCTTGAATTTCATTTAGAGTGAAGGTGACATAGTATAGTACATGCACACAATCTATCTTTATTGCAAAGAAATATAAACAAAATTACAAACATAACAGGTGTATAAAATTAATTTATCATAAAAACGAATACGGTTCTTCAAAGAAGACATTTTTTGTGGGACTTGGTTTCAACGTGAAATCTATTGAGGCATCAATGACCTTTAAAAACAGACGACCATTACTTATTCGTTACAAGTCGGGTGGCATTCTGCCCATCAGATTGAACATTCTACATCTAACATCTACTCTGACTGCTTTCTCGTTACTTGGCGAGAATACATAAGTAATTTAATCCCCATTAGTTGAGTACAACAGTCACCACAGTGCATATTTTGTATCTTTCATCTGAACCTAATCAAACCATTATTGCGTATTGTCAGAGGTGTGTATTGATAAGTGCTGCTATAATATTGATCATAGTTTTCAATTTTCATGATTTTTTGTCCACTTTTTTATGGAGTGAGGAGTTGCGTTAATCAAAGGATATATTTACATCAACTTAAGTTTGTATCAAAATGATAAATTTATTTATGTTATGTTATTTATTTACGTCTACTTTTGCAACTATGGCTGATTGGGACTGGTTATCTACAGGTTACTATCCTTTTGTAGTCACGGTAGGACTAAGGATTTTATTTAACGAGTTAATCAATAAATAAATTCCTATTGCCAAGGCGAGAATCAAACCCTCCATTATAGGTTTACCATGTGAGATAAAGGTTAACGCATTAACTCAAATGGCTAACCTGAGCCCCCATAAATTTTGTTTTCTTTAGTTCTGGGAATAATGAGCTATTTTGTTGAATCTGAAAGTCTTCCTGAATTGCTTCCCTGTAATATATATATACACACACAGACAGGTGAGCGCAAGTGAGTTAAAGCTTTATTCGGTTAGTACATACTTTGGACATCTTTAGCCACCTGAAAGGAATTCGCGATCAGAATAACGTAGTGGGTGATCTACTGGAATCAAAACTCCCATTAAGCAAGGGAGGGCCTGTAATGAATTGTCTCCAGTACAATGACTCATTGTATGTGAGCCAGTACCCAGAACAACTGTTGGGCAGTTTGCCTATAGGTAAGAGTTAAGGCCGATCTACACTGGCAAAGAACTAGTGAACTAAATTATTCATCAGTACTGATGGCATGGAAAATGCCCTTCTCAGTCACTGTTTTAAGGACTCAGAAAATGAATATCTACTTCAAAAGGGAGAAAGTAACCTAGGAGGTGAATATATTTTAGAACTATTCATGAATGGGATGGGATCGTTTTTAATTACATAATACTTTAGTGAAGCACCTTTTCTGACCAAATCCTGTAGTGGAAGGAACTCGATTTCTGAATAATAGTTTAGTTTACCATCTCGGCATACTAAATTGTATTTAGTCAACCATCATGGTTGAATGTCTATCCGGTCTCCTGATGGTCCCGTCTGTCTTGTGACAATTAAGTAGTCTAATGAATGATGGGAAAGCAAACATTGGTGCCATTTATGGCATAGGCGGAACTTGTGTTACCAGGTATCTCTAATGCTATCTGGCGAGTCCCTGATCTCTTCATCAGGCACAGCCGAGCCAAAGCGAGTCCCTGATCTCTTCATCAGAGACTGCCGAGCCAAAGCGAGTACCTGATCTCTTCATCAGGGACTGCCGAGCCAATGAGAGTCCCTGATCTCTTCATCAGGGTGTCGAGCAGAGGCGACTCCCTGATCTCTTCTTCAGGGTGCCGAGCAGAGGTGACTCCCTGATCTCTTCATCAGGGAGTGCCGAGCCAAAGCGAGTCCCTGATCTCTTCATCAGGGTGTCGTGCCAAAGCGACTCCCTTATCTCTTCATCATTGACTGCCGAGCCAAAGCGACTCACTGGTCTCTTCATCAAGGACTGCCGAGCTAAAGCGAGTACCTGGCCTTTTCATCTGGATCGGTCAAGCAAAAAAGAGTCGCAGGCGAACCTGAGCCCTGCAATTATTCTAATAAATCCAAAACAGGAAGAGGAGGAGAAATAACAACAAATAATTTGAAGTGTCGCTAAGCCATAAACTTGAAACTGTTTATATATAAAACATTTAGAATAATTGTGTTTCCCCCTGATTATTGATCAATATTATATGTATATCTGTTTATGAAGTCCTGGAGTGAGTTGATGCCGTTGCTTAAGTAACGGTCCCTCCACTTCCTTTGGAGAAACAAGAACCAGGAAGTCACGTCCAACAGGACTGACTCCTTCAATGGACCTCCTTGTGTATCTCATTGAACGGAAATTCCAGACAGCTATTATTCAAACATTATTAAGGCTTAAAGAAAATGGTTAAGATTGCTCATATGTTCATCTTCATAGTATTTAAAGGAAATCAATTATTGAGTTTGTACTCATGAGACGGTTCTCGAAAAATGTTCGTGGTATTTGAAACTTTAGGTTTCTGCCTTCAGTAACTTTCATTTCATCTTCTACTCATTTCACACAATGAGTGATTCTTTGTGTGTAGACAACTCTATTATTTCAATAACAGTTATTGAGTACTTTTATTTCATATTAATGTCGTATGTAATTCACATCTAGGTGCAGGGAGAGAAAGAAAAAAAAGAGAGAGATATTCAATTTAAGTAATTCACCAACATCTACTTCAACCAATAAGATAAGATGAATTTTTGTAATGAGAAATTTCTCGAAAGTAGAAGATTTCAGCAACAAAACTATCTTTACTGATAAAAGGTGTACTTTCTAGTAGTTTCATGAAAAGACTTTGAAATTCTGCTTGCAGTGTGGAGACTACACTCAGAATGTAAATGGCATCCATCAGTGAGTCAGCTCATTAGTGTAACAGTGAAATTCAATTGGCAAGAAAAGTACCTTGAAAGTCAAATTAATTTCAAACAAAGGTTTTAAAAAGCATAATTAAACCATATGCTTGGTTTGCCATATAAACTCCTATAAATTGATTTAATATAATATTGGTATTCTATAAAGTTTTGATATCGATGTGATAAAGTGAAGTTTCATATCCTAACATGAATATCTCCAAATTGGCCAGGCACTAGGAAAAGGAAGTAGATATTCTAAGGACTGAAAAAAATCGAAGTACAGAACTGTTATTACATACAAAGCATGTAAATAAAAGTGTTATTTATTGCATACAATGTAGGATAAAATATTCGAAATGATTTATATCTTAAATTTGTTCTTTTTTCTTCTAATTTTAGTGAACGTGGGTGCTAATTTATTTTATCCTGTCCTGAAATTTGCAGAATGTGAGGGACACTTAAGAGGGTTTGAAGGTGATTAAGATTGTTCCACTAGGGAAAGCAGGGCGCATAAAATATAATAGAGGATTAATTATATAGATGATCTAGAAAATAGTATGTTTAGGGAGTGAAGTTATGTGTGACGAATATCCGTTTCGATTAACTAGAACCTGTTTCAGTAGAAAATATTTTTCAAGGCCGCGTCTCTCTCAGTCTCCTTGATCCTTCTCTGGGAATACAGATTAACTTATTAAAACTTATTTTTTAACATTAGCTTTCATATTCATATTATATATTATTCATATTTTTGTTAAATTATTTTTACTATTACTTCATAATGTAATATGCTTATTTCATTCGATTTTATAATGTTTTTAAACATTTATAAGACCAAATACTTTTATTAAATAGTATCTAATATATCCATGCATGCTCAATAAAAACTGAAATATTGTTATTAAAAGAAAAATGAATTTATAGTGAAAATTACTTACATGTAGTGTTGAAATTAAACATATTGGGACAGCAAAAGGCAATAAAAATCGGGGCTACAACATATGGGATTTATTTAAAAACACAAGGTAATTATTTGTTTTATAAGAGATCATTTCCCATGAGACTAGATTACCGGTTAAGAATTCGTAATTTTAATATTTTTTATAATGTCGAATTAAGGATTTATTTATTGTATACGACTGACTGTTGATTGTGCTAATGGCTTTTAATGTGTTATTTAGTTTTAAAAATAATTTATTTTTGTTTTAATGATGGGAGTTTCGACTTGTTTATACTTTTAACAATGTAATGGATTATGTCTAAGCACTATGGTTTTTAAGGTAGGGTTTTTCATTTTAGTAAATACTCACTTTTAATTTAATGACTTCAATATATATATATATATATATATATATATATATATATATATATATATATATATATATATATAAATGTATTACTTTAAAAACAGTTAAAATTGGTAGGTTCACATTCAAGGAACGCATTTAACAACTTCATAACATAACTGAAATGTTAACCTACCGCACTAAGACGTTAGAGCACAAAAATATAATTGAAATAAATTTGTAACTCGTCGAAACCATGTTGTTTAGAAATTCAGTAACGTGTTTTCCCCGCAAAGCATGGTGAATTGCCATGAAAAATACACCTCTATACGCCTTTAGGTTTGTAAGACGACGATGACAAGATGGTTAATATAATATTTAATGGTATCTTCTACGGCCTTTCTCTGTCCTTCGATGTCTTTACCAACATAGACTGGAAGTGGATGAGAGAGGTGACAAAGCTTCGCTTTGTAAATCCAAACACTCAGAACAGTCATGCAAATAAACAGACAGTCCTGTTTGATTAGAAATTTTAGTGTTTATTGATAAACGTGTTACGTATTCATAATGGCCTATGAGCGATTGCCGAGTCAATATTGACGAGTTCTGATCTATGCCGTAGGAGCTAGCAGGGTTTGAGCAACCACACAGAATGTGTCCACCAAGTGTGCTTCCATTCCTTTCTCAAACTCCAAGAGACCAAGTCTTGTGGACTGTGACAATACCATCCACCTATAGATTCATTAATTTATCCTATTCTCTTTTTTTTTTATGTACTTCTTAAGGGCTGCCTCATCCTATTTATCTAATTTCATTGGACTTCTTGTAAACATTTATAAATCGTGGTCATCCTAATACCACTAGATTCAACGTCATCATTATTCTGTTCCACCTAAAGACTTAATGTTTTGGTTATACATAACTGTAGATTTCTAATAAGTTGTTTTATTATATACTTTTTCTAATAAAGTTTATGAAACGAACTCATTTTATTATGATGATCTTGTGATTGCATAAATTGTGGCAACGTTTTGCGCAATTCACTTAGTTGTATTGAGTTTCGTCACTTAAGATTTTAATAGTAAAACTGAATGTCGGCCCATATATAACATGAGTGATTTTGGTGGTTTTCATTAAACTTTGATTTAGTACATAAGGAAGTTTTTCACGAATTAACCATCGTCAACAAGTTAAATAATCTGCTTTCGAAGACATATCAGCAACTCTTCCTTTAAAAAGCAAGACGAATTTCGGTTTCCTTTAAGGTTGGTGAGGAATGTAAGGCTGAATATTCGTATTGTATATAAATTAGCGCACCTATTTATGAGCAAAAAGATTTAACTTTATAAACTTTAAGACTAAACTTTTAAAATTCAATGATTTATAGCACCCTGTTAAGCTCCAGATTATATGCAATCGTAAATAATATGAATAAATAATAACAATGATAATAATACAAATAGTGTTCAACGACTGAACATTTCAAAGCAGGCTTCGCACTTTTAAACCCTACGAAATGGTGATATGGCGATTTTTGGTAGTGGTAATTGAGAAAAATGATCTAGCGAAGATGTATCCTGAATGTCATTAAAAATACATCTGCTCATTACAAAGTAAATAGAAAAAATCGAAAATCGTGTCATGACTACGACCTCATAGCTGATTCCCCTTAAGGGAAATTTGCTAAAAATGTGTTTAGGTATAAAGAGCCCTATAGAGAGACAGAAGACTGAAAAATTAATACACTAAAAAGACTGTAGCATTTTTGACCAAGCCATGAGCCCAGTTATTCTGACTACCTGTTCATATTAATAATACAATAGTAACGCTAACCAAGCAGCGGAAAATAGCGGAGTCAATTCCTGGCCTCGGGATTCCAAGCAGCTTGAGTCAGGGACAGCAGCTGCCAACTATCAGCTACGTTTTGAATAATTAACGGGAAACCATTACACCGGTTGAGCTTTGTCAGTACATTACTATTGATAGAGTATTCCTGTAATACCGCTGTTAGGCCTTGCAACAAAACAGTGTGTAGCTTGAGAAATTTTTAAGTCAGAAAACTATAGCAAATGGGACGGCGAATAACATAAATACCTGAATTCTTAAAGTCAATTTAAAATTTGTAACACTAAAATTTCCATAATCAAGTTGGAACAATAGTTTAATCAAAATCATTACTATTTGCCATATCAAGCAGTAGGTTAGTACCGGCAGTATATATGAATACAGTTGCGATTACATTCCAAAAATACTTAATACAAATCACTAAGTCGTAAATAATTAGTCATGTCTTAATTACCACGTACTGCTTCATCGGACGTTAGAGGAAAATGGAATAAATGAATATTATATTTATGCAATGCACTAGAGGTTGCAATTTTAATAAGTTTATTACCATATTCAATGTTTATCCGTTACATGTAAGGGAATGCTTGAGTTCGCTTATGGCCAATATCGTAGTAGGAGAAGAGAGCACATAAATAAGAGGAAAATGAAAATGTATACATATTATCTATATTACATGCCACCTCGTTGATTTACAATGTAAACTAATTTACCACTAACAATCGCTTCCATTTAAGGCTTCGTTTATATTGGATACTAAGGAAATGGAGAATATGTAGATGATAACAAAAACTATGGGGCTGCGTAAAATAAGCAAACCTTCCACCTGCAGGTATGCCACACTACTGAATTTATCTCACAATACATTCTTTAATTGTAAATTGGTGACGTCATCACACAACGTATCTGCATGGACCTCATCTAGTAAAGGTCTGTTGAAAACAATATTTGGGAATTCAAACTTGGAATAATGCGTTTCATGATACATTCGCTTATTGTTAAAGTGCGACACCTAAAATTAGGGGTCTGTTGGTTGAAAACTAAAAAAGATTGGTTCTTTGCATGTTTTAAACCCGACAGCATATTCTTAATTTTCAATATCATAACTGGTCCGATTTCAGCCTAAGAAACTTGTCTTTCCACTTTCGTAAAAATCAAACAAAAGTAGGGAAACAGCCAAGTATATGTGTAAATATATATATATATATATATATATATATATATATATATGTATGTGTGTATAATTTTGAATTGCTCTTATTTTTGTCATCTCCTAGATAGAATCGACGTATATTTGAGACATTTTTCGAAAATGAGAGATGAGTACAACCTCAATAGAAAGCTGCTAAAAGTTGAGAATACTTAGCGTAATGATATATATATATATATATATATATTTGTTAATTCCATTTTTGTATTCTGCTGGTAGGATCTATAAACATTTGAAAACATTATCCGACACTTATGTCTCAAGTCCTACGTCAATAGCTTATTACCGAAAAAAACATTATAATGTAGGACAATGCTGAAAATATTTGCAGAATGAGCATACTAGCGTAAATATGATAAACTGGTGATAAAAATTTAACAGATACGTCACTAAATCCCCCCAGTCACAAAATGCGATTACTGTAAGAATAAATAAATAATTATTTCCAAAAGGTACATCTGTGAATAAAAAACAAGCTCACGACAAGCCAATTCATAAACCGACGATGGCCGGGGAACTTGTAACAAACTAATAGGCCAAGAGGTCTTGACTTTTACACATATTAAAAATATTTAACAGGTTTAATATAATCCGAAGCAACTCAAAGCGTTATTATAAATCGACTTTTTTATTATACAATTTACCTACAACCAACATGTGTTATATTTCATTACAGTAATACACTTATTGTGTTATACACGATAGAAAAACTTGAAAATATATATATATATATATATATATATATATATATATATAAAAATCCACTTTATGCTACACAACAAATATGAACGGGGCTTCTAAGGGTTATGACCATTATATGATTTAAGACTAACGTCTTACCTCAGAGCTCATATAAA
The DNA here is from genome assembly GCA_019009955.1 of Riptortus pedestris. Classification (NCBI taxonomy): domain Eukaryota; kingdom Metazoa; phylum Arthropoda; class Insecta; order Hemiptera; family Alydidae; genus Riptortus; species Riptortus pedestris. Next base: position 87,145,769 of record CM032228.1, read on the forward strand.
AATGAAAAAAAACCTAAGATTATAATGTTTTCGTCCTTCTGTTTCCAAATAATGGCATAATTATATGTAGTTTCCCCTCTCTAAATTACTGCAAGGCATGCAGGGAACGATAAAAACTTATTTATGATTTGTAAGCAAATATTCATGCCGATAACGTATGATGAACATGTTAACGAAAAAAACATTTTCATTAAGCTTTTTTAAATAGCCTTGAACCACCTGTATCAATGTTAATTAACACATCTGAGTTGTGAGTTATGCAAAATGGAGTAACGAAGAGGATCTAATGAAGCCTAGATTTATAGAGACTTTCCAATGCGGGGGCAATCCTTTGAGACTTTCCAGTAAAGACGGTAGCTCTTATAAGGTAGGGAGGGTAGAAACAGAGAGGTTGCTGGCAGGTTCCTTGGATGGCGGACCAACCTCTTTGGAAATTGGCGAAGGTAGGTTGGCCACTTCCGCCTCTCCAGTCCTCAATAGGAACGGCTTTCTCGCTGTATCCATTCACCTCCTTCCTCCTTATCCCCCATTATACACAATACAACAATAAATAATTCTCAGGCTCGATAGACAGTTATTGTCAAAGGAACTCTTATTACTGGAGAATTAAATCAAGGAATTAACAATCGCACTTTATGAAATGTGGAACGCCAGATTCCTTTTGCCAATTATGTGGGCAGTGCCAGCAATGAAGATTTGAGGAGATAGGCGAACAAAAGGACCCGGAGGGAATCACTTTTCAATTATTATGGGTAAAGTTATTTTCCAACCGATTAAACCATGGAAATATAAAGTTTTTGTAGGCTACCAATAACAGGAAAGTTATGACCTGAATTTAGTAAATTTCTGGGGGGCTCAAGTTAGCCATGTGAGTTATCTCATATGGTAAACCTAGAGTGGCGAGGAAATTAGTGACGGTATTCATTAAATAACATCCGAAGTCCCACCCTGGCTAGAAAAGGGTGGTAACATGTAGATAACCCGCTCCAATTAGGCTAAGTTGCAAAAAGCGGACATTAATAAATAATAATAATAATAATAATAGTAAATTTTCAAACGTCGATCGTATATATCGTTCGGAAGCTGCTATTTTAATATCATTCTACCTATCAAAGCCTAGTGTGAGTGTGTGTGTGTGTGTGTGTGTGTGTGTGTGTAAGAGTGTGTGTGTGTGTGTGGGGGGGGGGTAGGCATTGTTGAGGTACGCCCAAAATGCCTCACTTCTTTTTCTCCGTAAATTTACTCACCTTATATAGGACTGCCTACTATTTTTTTTGTGGCCAGCTTGTTCTATCACCAAATCTTCTCTCCCCCCCCCCCATAGAGCAGTTCACTTGAAATTAATTAGTAACTTACAAACATTATTTTACTTAATTGTACGCAATAGTAATAATGGCAGGTCAGCTAGCTGTTATTATTATTATGTTAACTAAAGTTCCACTATTATTGTGTTCAGTGATGGTATGTTGTATAAAACAAAACTACAACACTTCTTCAAGTTAACTGTTTCTAATTTTTAGATTTTTTCTCTTTCGTATTCTCTCTAACTACCGAAACTTTTGCTTTATATGCATTTATCATCTGTTTAAACTGACGTCCTTGAGGACTGCAATATTCTATTCATTTCTATATCGTACCTTGCAGCTGAACATCTATTTCCAGTTAAAAGTTCTTTCTAAATCCAAAAATTCAGCTACCGTTTTGTATTCCTCTTCCCATTAGCATACCTGTTTTAATGCCAGTTTAACGCTAAAATGGATTTATAAATAAATGCGCGCAAAAATCGGAAAAGGTGTATGTGCATTGGAGAAGTGGTTAACTAAAAAATTCTAAATATATACGTTGTTATGAGGCAGATCGAAAAACGTTATAAAACCAATCGACTTGAAAATGGAATTTTTTGCAATTGTTTTTCTATTAATTTCTATTCTTCTTTTTTTTACCTTAGTCACAAAAAGTGGACGTTAATAAATAAAATATTATTTAAAAAAAAGAGAAAAACAGAAAAAAATAAATAAATAAATTAATAAATAAAATAAATAAATTTCTCTCTCAAAAATTAATGGAGATTTTGCGTTTTTATACTTTCAAGCCTTAATTATGCCTCCAATAGGTACTACAAAAATCAAGCATTCTAGATGTCTTAATTTTGATTTCATCGAAACTAATTATTATATTTAACCGTTTGATATTAAACTGATGATTCTTTAGTTAATGGTCAAAGTCTGCCCAGGAGGAATGGGGTTTAAGAAAGGAGTGAAATCATTGATTTATCCTTTATTAAGCCAGGGATTGTAAAATGTTATATAACCAAACTTATTAAAAAAATGTATTTTAAACATTTTTCTAACTGGGATATATACCTAATTACATGTTTTAAGCTTTCAGTTAATATACAGTCGTACTCGTCACTTCACTTTAAATGAGTTCTGATCTTTTCTTCCGGTTTACAAGGCCTTCTATTCATTTCTTTGGCAAGAGACTTTATTTATTGTATAAAACTTGGAACCAATTTCATTTTTTAATATAAAATCTATGTTCTCGGCCCAGCGATATATTGGCAACTGGTTAAGACGGATGAGGTTACGCTTTTTTAGAGAGGGTTCAAGATCAATGTTGATTTGTGTCCCATTTGAACAAAACCTAAAAAAAATATATATATATTGATTCCAATTATGTATATAATTGTAAAAGAGTTACTGTTTCGCTTTAACCACTATCCTTTCGGCCCCCAATACATACAAAATAAATATATAAATAGTTATCTAATTTGATGGTTTAATTGTTAGTGTAAATAAATGTCAAGCAAGCTAGATACAATGTAAAGGAGTAATTAATGAGATTATTAATCTGTTCGATCAGTAGACGTGACCAAGTTTTTTTCTTATTGTGACTGTTGCGGGAAGATCATGGCGGAGGATTCCTTAGGGATAAGAGGGAGAGCCTATTTTCAGCTGATTAACAAGATGTGAGAGTCGGAAAGTCAAGTGCTTAGGCCCGGGGCAGTGGGTGTGTTTAGATGTGGGGGGGGGGGAGGAGAGGTGGAGAGGGGTTGGACCACTTTCTCATGCCGGAATTAATATATGGCACATGTCTGGGAGGTCGTGAGAACAGGCTTTCTAAGGCCAGCCATAGGTCAGCCGAGGCTACTATACAACTTAACATGTTGAGAATTTGTTACCAATCGCAATAAAATATGATACACATATTGCTTGAGGAGTGAGTGAACCATAAAAACGCAGTAGAATAAGTGTCCCAATAAAGTAATAGCAAATTTTCTGTGTTTCCTTACTGAAACAAAGGTTCAGTATATTAGGGACAAAAAAGGTCTTGACACAAATCAGTTTAATTTTACGTGTGTTTGTTTTGCTGTCGAGGGAATTATCATTATAATTCATTGAATTCTAACCTTTGATATGGAAGATTTATTTATTAAATAACTTAGGAAAACATTTTTATGGTTTTAATGTATGAATTATAGTTCTTTAGATAAAAACAATTAGTATAATAATAATAGGGTAATTACGTATATAGACAAAGTTGACACACTTTTGGTAAGTTCTGAAGATCTATATTCTTAACTCTAAAATACTTTCAACTTCACTATTTTCATAGCCTCAATCACCCAGAATTATATAATTATATTATAGTACAGATCATTATTCTCTTTAGCAAGTATTGATGTTAGTTAGCAAATGTAGCGGAAGTTGACAACTACAACATTTACAAGCGTCAAGCAAATAATATTCTAGCTGACTGGTTCTTCATCATTGTCAGTATGCACTGGTTGGGCTCAAACAGCCATATAAAAGGGCTAATCTGAATTTCTCATTGTCTACTTATGCGAGTTATTTAATAGTACTAGGATAAGGTGTTTATTTTATACTTTATTTCAGACGTCGTCACTACGAACTCATTCGGCTTCTAGAGTGCGGCACAATTCCATCGGTGCCAGATAGTTCAATCCACTATATTTCTTTATTTTACTATCGGCTTCTTCAGGTGGCGGTGTTGCCGCGACTCATGACTTGTAAACAGTATAAAATTATTGAATTTAATTTTACGGACGTGGTTAATAATAGCGAAGTAGTAACTGGAAGACAGACACCAATTCCAAGAAAGCCACTCGAATATTCATTTTTGAATAGCTCCTGCTTCCTGAAAGCCTGCAACTTGGTAAGCATGCAAAACCCAGATTTAATGGGGCCAGTATTCAGCTATTCTGCAAGCAAAGCCAACCAACCTCGTTTTCTTTAGGAATTTCATTGCTGCTGCCAGCCACCTTCCTTTTACTGATAGAGGCCATACAACTATAATAGGTAACAGGGGAATCCGATGATTAAATGAGTTAAATGCTTCCAAAATCGTTTTTACCATTTTCTATCTTCTTTTTATTGTGTGTTAAGTTTAATTGTGTTTTTATATATTATATTCACTACCTAATAAGAGTTTATGAAATGTCACAAGTCATTAATTTCGTCCTTGAAATATGCATATCATCATTTTGCACTTCTTTAATCCTGAACGTTCAGAACGTATTATTCCAGAATCTATTCAACTTTCTAAAAATAAATGTCATGTGTGATATTAATAAGAAACATTTTTTTAATTTAAATTTATTTAGGGTTTAAATGAGTTTTATTAACACCACTTCAGGCTGCCATAGGTAACAGTACGTATTATCTACAAAAATACACGCTTTTGCAGTCAGTATGGTTTCAGTTTAATATTAATCATAGTATCAGATTTGCTTCCAAAAGGAAGATGAACATCTTTGCCACACGGCTTTGGTTGGAGGTCAATTTGTTAGATAAGCGGATTCCTTGAGGTATATTGTTTCCATTGCAAACGAAAGATCACTTTTTTCATTTTTCGTATATCTACTCTAATGACTAAGGATTCTGGTTACTATGGATTAAAATAAAATGGAGAGTCCAATCCTGGAATTGAACTTTGTACCTCTAGTCCACCGGTATAACGTTTTTAGTCACTCCACCACCGACTCCTGACCCTTCATGGCAGCAGGCCCTGGCCCTACAAGAGCTGTTGAACCAAAGATTTTTATTTCTTTACATTGAAAAATGACAAGGATATCCATATATAAATAAAATACATGATGTACTAATACAAAACCGATGGAGAGATATGCTATTGTATGATAATATATTACTAACCAGATATCAATATTTCACAAGGAGTGGGAGTGATGGCCCTGACCTGGGTTAATAACCTAAATGTCAGGGTTACTGTTAAAGTTTCTCAGAGACTAAAGAGTTCGTCTTCAGATGTAATCTATCAGCTGATGTCTCGTCCTTTTATTTGGTGGTTAACACATTGAATGAATAAGTTTAAGAGGGAGGAAATATAATTACTTAGAGTCTTCACATATGATCAGTCATACCTCAGCCACTGTGGTTAAAGTCTCGATTATCAATCCCGATTAAATAATGGAACTAATGACACTAATGTGTTACAAAACATATGACCACTTAATAGTGTATTAGTGGGAATAGGTCATAATTAATCGTAATTATTATAGCTCATATTGATTAAGGCAAACTATTGTAGCTATAATTGTTTTTTCGTACTCGTTTACTTATGTTAAAGAGTTTAAGTAAATAATCCATCAATCTAAAAATAAAATAATAGACCTTTTTTGAAATATTAGGACAACGGCCCTTTCATTTTAATTGAATTTGCCTTATATTCAATTATGAAAAGCATCATATGAATGCTAAGGGAGCCTCTTCATTTCCTTCAAAATCTCATCCTTATTTTGTTCATTTCAGTGAGAATCAGGAACTACCAGGCAACAGAATAGATTAGATACAATAGCACCAATAAGTCAGATAAGTGTGCTTTTGCAGCGAAGTACATTGCTGGGTGTTGAGCTGGTTTGCTTCAAAGAAAGCCTGATTAAAGTAAAAAATTTTAGAAGTTAGAACTCCTCTTTAACTGTAGAAGATATACTAAGACTGAAATCAGACAAGCAAGTGATCCTGAAGCATTGCCTTCAGAGAAGTGCAATTACTCAGTTTATTGGAAGATAATGATTTCTAATTCGCTGATTAACCTTGAGACCTACCTTGAAGGTAGAGACCGCTTCTTTGTACGTGAGTGAAATTGAAATGGGGCTTGCGGCCGATAGCGGTCGTACAACAATGTGATTAATCATTTGAAGTGGCAGGACTCCTTGTGCAAAACAAGTCCAGCCATTGGCAAGATGAGGCCCAACATGTCTGCACGTAGCTAACGATCGAGACAGAGATTGCAAGTACACTAGAACTCTTTTCCCATATCATTCGCTTTTCAACTGAACTCATTGGATATCATTAGTTTCACATTTAAGATGAGATTCTAGATTAAGATACGTAGGTAAGATTTAATTAATTTTTGTTTCGTTCAAATGTTACTTTATTTAATTAAAATGCTTGATGATTAGGATGAATAAGGGAATGTTAACATTTAAATATGGGGATGATACCCGAATTCGTGACCTAGCGAGGGTGAAAAATGTTTCGGTCATGTAAAAAAAAAATTTAATTATTTTCTGACGGTGTTTTCTATCTGTATAATGAGTCAAATTTAATCGTAACACTTGCTAGGACTTCCTAATTAAAGCAGAAAATTTACATTAATCACCCTTATTCAAAAAGAAGGACCTCATATTTAATAGTTTTTTATATTGGTAGGTATCCTCAACAGAGACTCATTATAGTACTGAGCTAGTAGGCAACCTTGAGACACGGATGCCAAGTACCGGCGGCGGGCTTTGTTTCTTATATGCAATAGATAAATATTTAATAAAATTGCATTCCGTCCTGTATATAGTAAGATCTTTAGAATTACCTTGAAAACTATTGACTTTTAACAAGAAGCCATGTATGTGAGTTAAAATGTCATCATAAAAATGGTTAACTCAGCGGGTCCGATTTCCGCAAAGAAAATTAAATGAAATTTATTTAGTAACGGAATTTAAAATAAATCTTTATTCCAACTTAGACTAATTAAGGGTGATAACTAATAAGATCTTCGGATGTGAAGTGCATTTCTCCCTCTTGCATAACCACCACAGTTTTATTTGTGTTTCACCAAATTCCCGAATTCGAATCTTCTTTGAGATGTGTTGAGTACTACTATCAATATAATGTTTACTATTTAGCAATCTGATTGTATGATCAAATCATATTTTAAAGATAGAGTAGAAACGAAGAATTTATTCCATTGAAAAATTTACTTTTCTTAATAGGATTCTCCAGAAAATAAAGATCAGTACTGTTTTAGGGAGCTTATGAATTTTGCTTGACTCACTGTCTTTTTATTTATTGAATTCTGTAAGCACGGACCAATTCACGAATTATCCTTCAACATATTTATTTGAGTATAATTATCTTTTTTTTATTTTTTTTTTATAGGGAATAAATTGAACTTAAAAAGTACTCTCAACACTCGGGCAATAATACGATTTCCGTACAAAAAATATTTATTCTTTACTTCTATTGGGCAGAGAGGCTTGGGGGATGGTTGCAAACTTCAGTAATTATGTACTGAATAGTTTTAAATCCGCCAAAAGGTAAATGAATTATACTCTGCTGTTAGGAACCACTAAATGACATTGTCCTAATGGTCTTAGATACATTTCAATTGGGTATGATTCGTGCGAGAGTTTGGATAGAAATTGGAAGATGAATCTGTTGACAATAAGTTTTGAATAGCCTAAGCAATATAAAGTGTTCGTTAATTGAAATAACAAAGACATGAATGCAAGTAATAGAACAAGGTGTGTATGATACAGGATTCCAAACGAATCATATTTTTTTTTTGTTTACGTAATATCTTTACTATTTATGCATGAATGCTTTGCTCCTTACAGTTACACAATCCCATATTACATAAGTCAAGTAGTGACTCCCACTTAAGTTGTTCACCTTCATGAAAACGAACTTAACAATACACGTTTATTTAATTCCCGCCGAGTAACATGTAATGATGACGATCAGCAGGCTATTAAACAATAATAGCCTCCTATGTATTGCCAATATATCGTGTAACATATGTACCAATTAAGACTGGAAATATGGATAGATAATATAACAAGAGTATCATCTGAAGGTTGTTATTACCCAATGGCACTGAGGATAGGACCTCTGCGGTTTTATATAAAACGCTATCTCCATGTTGAAAACGCTTTCGCAATTCTTCTCTGAGAACAGGTGCCCAATTTCGAAACTCATAGTCAATAGTGAAGATATCACATTGCATCGACAGTTTAGCAATTCTCGTTAATTCGCAGGGTTTTAATGCAGCTCTGTAAAACCACTAATTGATAAACTCAATGTTAATTCTGAATGTCAATCTCCTGAAATTGAGACAGTGCCCTACATACGTAATCTGGGCGTGTAAATGCATTCCTAATTAAAATAGACGTTTGATAGCTGCCGGTTCTCTTAAAGAATTCAATTGTAATTTATTTAACTTTTCCTAAATATTTACTTAATAACAAAATATTTAAGTATAAAATCAAGCAATGAATTTATTTTGCTTCTTTAAATTCTATTATTGTATACGGAATCATATGCAGCATGGGTTAGACAATCAGTGCAGATCCAATGTCTAGATAGACGTATAAATGAAATAAGGAACAACGACATTGTTTTCAGGGAAATGGGTTGACTGTCAGAGAAAGAAGAATTAAATTTGTTGTTGGGCTACTGTACCACCGCTGATTTTAAAACAAGTAAATATCTCAGTTTTCTCATAAAGAACAACCCTTTAATAGGCCCATTATACCAGTACCATTCCAATATTCCATTTTGATAAAGCTATTTAATAAAATTTATAGAGTTATATTTCATATGTTATTTCACATAATTTATTTCATAATTTAAACACAATCCAGAGAGAAGAGTTACTTAAACATATTTCCTCCTATTGCGAGCTTGCAGATAAATGATAAATATACTATACATTTAAATTTTGTTTTGAATTAAGTTAGTAATTAAGGTGTATTAATGTATTTATTATATTTATTATTAATTATAATAAAGTACTAGGTATAATAATTATTATTATAACTCTGTATGGTGATTTTGGATATAAAACTATCTAAAATCAGATGAATTCTCTCTTCAGACAGTCATTGATTCGTATCGATATCTTACTCTGTAGGCATATATTTATTGTATTAAAGGATTGAAATATGAGTAGTCAAGAGGGATGAATAAGTGGCGGATTTCTTAAAAGGAATAATAAAAACATTTGATCGTTTTAAAGAAATTACATTTTTATTCCACTAATGGTATGCAGAAGATGCATAAAATTTGAAATCGAATAAATAAATTAATTACCACTCCAAACATTCACTATCCAATAAAATCATATCCTTGGCGGAAATTAAGTTAAGCTTATTAAAAATAGAGCTATGATAAATTTTCAAAACCCTAGAACAAGAACTTAAGCGAGGAGGTGAAGATTGAGAATTGGTTAAATATGCCTTTTTCGCCTTCCTCATGTAAAAGTTGAAATCAGAGAAGAACGTTTTTCGTCAAAATGTATCTGAGTTTACAAGCTTGGAAATTTTGAAATATTTTATATTTAAAAGGAAAATCAAACTATTGAATCAAAATGATGGACTGCAAAAGTTGTTATAGGAAGAAGGGATAAATAAAGTCGTGATCTTACCAGGACGTGGGAGCCTGACTTGAGGCCATGACATTTACTAGCTACAGGTTCTCACCAACTCCAACTTACCTGTTAACAACAAAGTAACATCTTAAGCATCATGGTAAATACAATAGAATAGAATTTTCTTTCTTACGAATTACTATCATCATCCTAATTTCATAGGAGAATAAAATGTAATTTTTACTTAATCCGTAGGAATCTTTAACAATATCTAAATATAGTTATATAACTTTGGTCAAATGTTTTGGTATATTAAGATAAAAAAAAAGAGAAAATAATATACATGCTTAAGAAAACAATGAAAGCAATCATATTGAAGGTGAAGAATTGTGTTTCTATATTAATTTGCGGGATATAGTATCTATTATAACAAACATACTACTAGACTTCCACAATGAATGCCATTTTACTACCCATAGTGAAAGTGCGTTAATGACGGTCGAAACACTGAATTTTTTCTATTGCTGCACTTATTTCTACAGTATGGCGTTTGAAGAGAGTTCCACATAACTTTTTGGAGGCGTTCGTTGTATCATTAGAAACTCCTTCTTCGCTAGTTATTGCAATTGATTTGGACTATTATAAATAACAATTGTTCAACAATTCATTTTTAGAATGTGAAAACAGTATGAACATAAATTAGATCCAAGGTTGAAAAAATGTCAGAGGCAGGAGCGAATCAACATCGGCGATTTATAGAGGCTCTGATGATGAGGCTGAGCCCTCGAAAGCTATCTCTAGAATAGATATTTAAAACCTAGTGGACGTGTTGACCTTTTATCAACAATGAATGAGTGAACATAAATTAGTTTTCTACCAGGAAATAATTGAAGAAGTAAGTAATAACTGACAAGGATAAATAATACTCAGAAAGTGACCAACGGCTATCAATATTTCACGACGACTTTTATGTTTGTCTTAAGGGAAATCATCAATTGAGGTTGTATTCGGATTCGTGATTTTTGAGAGATTTCTTCAAATTTTTGTCCATCCAACTTAGGAGTAGACGAAAATGAAGCACGTTCAAAACTATATATTTGCCTGCCAACGCTCTACCGTTCGTAATGTTTGTTTGATTGTTGGCATATTTAAATGTTTTATGTAAGACTAAAGAAGACCAAGAACAAAGAGGTGGGGGGGGGGTTAGAGGATAAATTGAAATATTTCCGTTATTAGGAGTCGAATAGAAAAATTGTATATTAACAATCTTGTTACAAATTTAATTTTCAACAGACATTGTTCTATACAGGATTCCTCAATCTTGAATATAATCAGAGATATTACATTTTTTAGTTTTCAGAAATATTTATACTCCCACCCCTACTCACATTGAATTAATAATAAGCTGATATTATTATGCTAATTGACATTGTTGAACATCAAGTATTGTTTCCTTTGGGCTTTTATTATATGGGGTTCATAAGAATATGCTCGTTGTGACGTCATCGGTTAAAATATTACGTTCTACATAATTTTTATTTGAGCACTATTATACTCGATATTTAATCGTTTCATGCAAAGCTTAAGATTATATTTGGAATGGCTGAAATCGGGCCAGGAAGAAAAGGAAAATTCAAAATATCTTCGTTATTATATGTCGAATCAAAACATGTTCTGTATTTCAGTTATTTGTAGTTTTTTTTTGTTTAACTATTCAGTACCCCCTCCCCATTAATTAGTTGTTCCCGAAGAGTAACTCAGCGAGTAAACAACTCATGTCTAACCTAATTTTTCTAACTATGGTATAAATAGAGAGTTGTTGGTTAGATTAGGCCACCAGCGTGTTATGTAAGTTGTGGTAAATCTATTTATTTTATTAAATTATTGCTTATTTTTTAATTAATGTATTGAAAACTGACGTATATCCCTCAAATCCTCCTTAGAACCTGTCAAATTCCAATTCAACATACGGGGCAAACGAAATAGTATTTGTTTAGTATGTGATTTAGAGGTTCATTATGCCCCCCCCCTTTACAAACTATATTCCCCGATGGGGACTAGTTTCTGAACTAGAAAGAAAAAGAAAAAAAATTCTCCAAAGAACTATGAAATGACCTGTACCGAATGGGAACATCCAGAATTGCTCTATTACTTTACATTCACGCTGAATTTGTTGTTCCATACCCCACTAAATTTCTTTGAAAGATATTTAAAAGTGCTGGTTCCTTATGGATATATTTCTGGGGCATAAATTTTCTTGTCGGCACTGTCAAAGAGTTATGTTCAACAGGTGTTGGTATCCTGGTGAGGACGGCGGGAAAGTGCCTTCTCAGGTGGGCTATGCTGCATTCCGAGCGAGAAAGGCCCCACCATCCCACAAACCTACAATCCCAGGCTCTCTTCGGCTCCTACTGTCTCCTCATTCGGCAATAGTCGGCAATCTTCGCCACTCAGTAATCTTGTCAACTCTCTACTTATCATTGAGTCTTGAAGCAATCGGTAAGCCACATGCGGAAGGAGGTTAACCCCATTTAGAAGCAGGTCAAAGTAGTCAACTTACAGGTTTCTTCCAGCATCCTCTTTTCTATCCTCATTGACCGTGAGTGATAACCAGCTAGCTAATGTGCAAATGGAACACCAATGTGACTAGCATTTGAAACTTGTATCCACGATCCAGTAAATATGTAGATCCTGTGTCTACACTCAGAGTGTGTAAACACTCATTCCCGTGTAAATTATAACACAATGCCATTGGCGCCGTTAGACCGTCTATATAACTAAAAATCCTTTATTTTACGTAACTAGAATTACCATTTTCTCGTATATGTGCTTGTAAATTGTAATATATGTCAACAAATCATATTAAAGTTTCCTATTCTTCAAGAACGATTCTACAATGTGGCTGTATTTATTGTATACAAAATAAAAAACCCATTCGCCACGCACAGGTTTGGCCACATAGAAATGTGTCACGGCGGTAATGTAGATATGAAATATTCCTAGAACAAGAGGTTATTACATTAAATTTTTCCACAAGTAGTTGGAAATTGAGACATATATTTTTTTTTATATAGTTTTTCATTTTATTAGCAGATTTAACTTAAGGCAAATCATCTATTGAGGTCGTACTCATGATGCGATCTTCGAAAAGGACCGTTCAAAAGTGTATATATGTCTGTTAACACTTTAGAGGTCACAATTTCTGTTCGATCGTTACAAAACTTGATATTTAAACGTTGTATGTAAAACTAAAGATCAAGTTCGTTAATGGCTAAAATCCAACCAGTGGGGGGAGGGGTTAAAAGGGAAGATTTTGAAAATTCTTAATATCTTTCTTATAATGAGTCGGATCAAAAAATTGTTCCTATACAACGTATTGCAAATTTAATTTTCTAGAACGTACGTTTTTCACTATCTTGATTACTAACCGAGATATTTGCATTTTTTAGTTTTCGGCCTTCAGTAAATCCCCACTCCTACACATGTCATATTAACAATAAACTGTTATATTATGAAGAACTGCATTTGAAGTCTAAATACCAAATATTGTTCTCATTGAACTTTTAAGTTTTGAGATATATGCAAATACCTCTGCATGAACTTTTTCGTGCTTACGTAGCAATATGCGTTCACATAATCGTAGTCTTACATATACACAAAAGTGCATAAGAAACTCAATAATAATAATATAATGATTGGGACGAAGCGATTATAAATGACCACACTGTGCATCATAACAATCAACATATCCCCATTAATTACAAGATCAATAAGACTGTCGACATAATTGGGATTACAGTACTCAATGCTGAAAATACTCAAAAATCTTCTACGAAAGGTTTAGAAAAAACAAAACAAGAATTTGCTATTGAGGTTAGAGAAGTATACAAGTTTAGGCCTAACACAATTATGGCTATTATTGTAAGCATAATAGGACTCATTAATAAAATCACAATTTAAAATGTGCCAATAACAATTAAAAAAAACGCAACAAGGAGTACTTCTTGATAATGCGAGAATTGTGCTAAAACGTTTAAATTTGCCTTAATATACACATCATGAACAACCAACTTCGAATGAGAATTATTTAAAACAAACTATTTTTTAATAAGGTCATTGAAACAAGCAAATAAATATAGTGAAAATTTACATAGTGTATTTAAATGAAGGAGTCCAAATTTCTTTGTGTAAGATTAAAAACACGTAAAAAAACAATAAACTGACGAATAAAAACAATGAGAGTAACTTTTATGAGTAGTTCTACACGGTTTAAGTTGAGAATAATGCAGGATGAACAACAAATATTTGAGAAATAGATGAGCTCACAGAGACAATTAAACTACCTAAGTTTACATCAGATAGCGACAGGAATGCTGAAAACATTATATGCTTCTCATTATTTTATAAAGTGACTTTATTGTCACATATTGTGAACTTACTGTCTTTCTATGGTGATTTTGTTTTTTTAGCAGATTTCCCCAAATCAGCTATTGAGGTTGTACTCATGACGGAATTTTCGTAATTTTTCTTCTAATGTCCATCGATCCTAACCAGGAGATGACGAAAATGATGTCCGTTCAAAACTGTATATATATATATATATATATATATATATATATATATATATATATATATATATTTGTCTGTTACCGCTCTAGCGGTCGCAATTTTTTTTTGATATTTACCAAACTCGATATTTAGTCGTTTTATGTAAAAAGAAAGATCATGTTCGTTAACGGCTGAAATCGGGCCAGTGGGAGGGGGGGTTTAGAGGGGATAATTTTTGAAAATTCGAAATATTTCCGTTACTATACGTCAGATCGAAAAATAGTACAGAATCAATCTTATTGCAAATTACATTTACTATAAATATTGTTATATACATTTATTCTCTATCTTGAATATTAACCGAGATATTTGCATTTGTATTCTGCGTGTGGTCACCAGTAGGCTATGTTCGGACTTTCCGCCGAGAGCTCTGGCGGCCGTTTCCATAACTATTCGTTCCTCGTGAATAGGTTTAGAGTTAGAGCTGAAAACAGTCATTATATGCTTCTCATTATTTTATAAAGTGACTTTAATGTCACATATTGTGAACTTACTGTCTTTCTATGGTGATTTTGTTTTTTCAGTTTTATACTCAAGAAGCTGCAGTTAATACAGCACTCTGTTTTCTTTAAATAATAGCGTGTGTTTATACTATTCATATTATTAGTGGTATGGCTTGTAACAGCCTGGTATAATCTCGTTAAAATTTTTTTCTAACGTAGTTACACTATCGTTGCTATACTGTTAAATGTATGGAATTGACAAAACAATTTCTTTCAAGTAGCCATTGTAAATTTATGAAGGGTTAGATTTTGTAATTTTAATAAAGACTGAATCACTTTATATTTGTGAGCGAACGCTGACACACGTTGTCACAATTGTATATAAGAAGCTTTCATATACGGTAAATGAACAATCAGTAATGAAGTAGGCTCATAAAGAAATATTTGTGTAAACAATTCAAAATACATGAGGCACAACATATCATGGTAGCTATTTTTAAACACGGTTGCTGGAGGGGAGGGGTGGTTCATGTGCCTATTGTGAAATTTCATGATAAATCTCTCAATGTTACACGAGGTTAGTTTTGATATGCTAAATGCAAAAGATAAACGATATTAAAATTTTAATATTAAAAAAAAAGAAGGTATTATACTCCCAACGGAAGCACTAGATTCAAAATTACATACAGCATCATTAGTGTTGTTACAGTATTAAATGTTTCATCGTTGTATAATGAAGATGGGCTGTTTGTTGCTCCTGATGAAAATGTAATCTGAAGCTGAAATTCAAGGGGCTTGGAGTGATACTACAAAGCCTGATGGTTCATGAATGAGACTGCTGCCAGTGAGGTCTCCATTCATAACAGCCACAGCTATCCAACACCACTCCCCGCCTTCAGTTCTTCATTTTCTCTATACCTTTCAACGGCGACATTTCCCTTTAATGCCTTTAACCGTGTTTCCTCTCACCGCGAAGTACTGACGACACTACATTATGGATAGTCAATGAATGAGAGCCTATTGAAGGGGAAGAAATAAAAGTGAATATACCATTTGTTTTTGCTTAAAAATATTTAAATTTGAACGTCACTTCAGTGGGCTGTAGAGTATATATATATATATATATATATATATATATATATATATATATATATATAATAAAATTTGCCCAATATATTTTTCGTTACTCTGTTGGCTACAAATAATGTACGAATAGAACATATTAATAATATGTATTTTTAGACAAATAGTTTCTGTTTACTTAGGACAATAAATTTCTAAGTTTTAAAAGATCTCTTTGAGTACACAGACAAACAAATATATCTATAGTAATTTGTATTTTTTCTATATTGCATACATAAAGTATGTGTGTATAAATAAGGGCCCAAATATCCTGTATAAATCAGGGCGCAAATATCTACAATAATATAGCGTGTCAGAAAATTGCTGTACCTGTGAGATTGTTTCGGCAATAATAAAAAGTGTCTACTTTTTATATCGATCTGGTTATTATACTAAATGTTTAAGGCCTTTCCACAAGCATATTTATAAATAGCTGCATACTGAAGATTACTTATGGTACTTGCGTCAAATGAAGATTGCTACTAAAGAAGTTCTAATTAAATATTCTCAAAATTTAATAATTAAATAAATACATTGTTTCTAGTTATCAACCACTTTATGTAACCAAGGCTAGCTATCACTTTTATCGAGGAAGGGTGGACCTGGCAGGTTAAATAAATTTCCTTTTATTTAGTGACGACCGTTTAGTTTGTTTTGTGAAGATTCCATTGGATCGAAACCACGGCTCAAGTTACTCAATCGTATTAAAGAAAAACTACTTCTCTTGAACAATCAGCAATTACTTAGTAACTACGATTGACTGCATTGCCGACTTGAAAAAAAGACATTTCAGGAGCTGTATGGTAGACCTCGAGACAATAGGTTTGACTTGAATAATTACCAATGAGAATTATGATGAGAAATCAACAAGTCAAATTGACATGGTTTATGGCCCATTGTTGACAGTCGTAAATCAGATTCACTACCGTCAAAGTTGAAGATATATCAATTGAGAACTGACGTCCACCAACTAACTATTTATAAATATTTTATTCATGACTGGGTAGCCGATCATAATTATTTTGCTGAGTGAGGCAATTGCATATGATTGTTGAATATTTATTTTTCTTAAAGTGATCGATGACTAGTCGTTTATTTCATTTTTAGCAAATTATATCTATATAGTGGCCCCTACATAGATGGATCCTATCGGTTTATATATATATATATATACATATATATATATATATATATATATATATATACATACATATGTGTGTGTGTGTGTGTGTGTGTGTGTGTGTGTGTGTGTGTGTACCTACACAAGTGTTTTGAACCTGTCTTTGATAAAGCTTGTAATTGATATGTTCACCACGTACCCAGACTGAAGGTTCATTCGATTACCCAAGATTGGAGTCTTACTCATCCCTGCGATGGATTCACAATTACTTCACCGTTTGAGATAGAAAAGTAATTAGCCTTTATGGTTTCCTGTAGAAAGCAATTAACTTTGAATAATATTGATAGATGAGGAAAAAAATCCCTTTAAGCTGTAATTACGCTTGTTTATTCCATGGCTATTGAAGAAGATCGTGAATAACGGAATCCCTGCTGGCTGTTCATTAAACTGGGACCGTTGGGTGGGTCGGTAAGGCGTGCTGTGGTTTATTTGCTTGGAGAGGATGTCGTGCCCGCACAGTGGTCGGACAATAGGTGACATGTGGGATGGCACATACGCAAGGCTAGCAATTAGCCCCATGCATAAATTATTAATGATATGACATAAGATGAGGTTGGAATGCCTGCCATGCCCATATATATGGCCATTATATTTCTAGCCTATGGTGACAGCCCTCTCTGAGCTTTTTGTGTGACATCCGGCAATGAAAAAGGCCATTATTTATTCACCGTAGCCTGTAAATAACTAATAATCTTCCAAATAATTGGAAACTATGATTTAAAGACTTCCAAATAATCTACAACCAATTGCTGCAATCATAGGTTTGTTGCTGAATATATTAAGTTGATAAGTTAAGAAGCCG
Organism: Riptortus pedestris; assembly: GCA_019009955.1. NCBI lineage: Eukaryota > Metazoa > Arthropoda > Insecta > Hemiptera > Alydidae > Riptortus > Riptortus pedestris. The sequence goes on from CM032228.1 coordinate 87,163,548, forward strand.
TGAAGTTGTCATCAACAAGTTGTGTAGTCATGCTCAGAAGTTCAAAAACATTCAACCATTTGTCGCAGGAAACAAATGTACGTGGTGGCTCAGGAAATGACTATACAGCCATATCTAACTGATGGCTAAATGAGACTGGTTAGCGATGAGTGGCAACACCTCCCATCATATTGCATTCTACATAGATAGAAATAGGACAAAAGTAATATTGAATATTGGAATGGGAATAAATAACAAAGAAGTAGACAACTTGAATCATGAAAAAAAGTAAATCACCTTGAGTTATAATTAATTATGGAAATAAAAAACAAATTGTAGAGAAGACAATGACATAAAGAATGTAGTTCAGTTACATGTAGATAATACTGAGGTGATATATGTTACAAGCCACATATTGAACAAGGTAAATTCTTAAGAGAAAATAATATTGAATAAATATTATAAAAGAGGATTATTGTTAATGAAAATAATTTAATGTTTATGACACTTGGTATGCATGTCCTTCTTTTAGAAGTAACAGAACTAATGTCACTTATAAATTGATAAGACAATGAATTTGATAATAACATACCATGTAATTGAAAGTTTTAAAATTATCAAGGGAGACATAATATGACGTGTAGCCTTAATGTGTGATGGTTGAATGATATATGTGAGTAGGTCAAAGTATGGCTGCCGCAACGTGTAAACTAATGTACACAATAACCCACTCTCTATAATAATGTGTTAACGTAATAGTGAGTATGATCTTATTGACAGGATTGTAAAAGAGGAATAATCCTTAATTTTCATACATTGTCCATTTATCATATTCCTTTAATAATTTTTATTTCTTTGCTGATATTAATACTTGTTTTTTGTAAGGCTATTGTGTTCTTCCTCATTGAAGAAAGTACTGCCCATTGGACCCTTAGTAGAGGAGTAATATGTAATTTTTAGATAATCTTCTTCAAGTAATTAATTATACTTACCTAACTTAAATAAGAACATGTTTAAGGTGTGAGCTTGATAAAGTAATGTGACACAAAATAAGTACTTAAACGTCATAGATTCAATGTTCATGTCAACGGCCGGCACGCTTTTAATAATGAGTAATAAAGTACACATGCATTACATGGGCAAAGTTGTCAGGCATTAGAGTTGAATTTTTGATCGGCCGATTCATTATGAATGAGTTGACAGCCATGCTGATGTGTTATACCGATGAATGACCGGCCACAAGTATCAGATTCTTTTGAACGATTTAAAATCTTGTTTTGGGGTTTTTCCCCATAAACTGTGTATTCCCAGAGGTCTTAGCTATGGCAGGAGAAATCCTTTGATGCATATGCAGAGAATGACTGATTCTAAATATACTATTAATTATTAGGACAAACTTTAAGCCATGTCTAGATACCACCCTCCTCTTAACCTATTAAATAGGCTGTTTATTCTGAAAAGACACAGTTACCCACAGACCTTGATGTACCGTAAATTGCTGGAGATGAGTCATCAGCTGAGCCCATGTAAAGGTGGGTAGTCGCTATCTGGCCAAGGTCCCCAATGGGCTGACGCCATCGCTTCTCCGTTATAAGAAAAACACCGTTTCACATAATCGATGATTCCCACACACCCTTAAAAACCAAATGAATTTTTTTTTCGGAGGCGTTCTAGAACTTTTGAAGCTTTAGTCAACTTGGTAAAGTCATTATTACATACTAACAATATACAAGTTACTTCTGAAACCAATATGGACATACGCAATAGAAGTGTGGGGTACAGCAAAACTTTTGAATATCAGACGCATCCAGTCTTTCCAATCCAAAGTCCTGCCCACCATAGTAGATAGTCCATATTATATTACTAACCACACCCTCTATAAAGATCTTAATATCTCATTTGTAAATGACCTCATTCCCTTAAGATTCAGAAAACTCCACAGCAGGCTATCCAAACATCCTAATCCAGAAGTCCTAGCCCTTTCCAGTACCACTCACCCATATTCCCCTCCACGGCGCCTCAAGAGACAATGGCTCAGAGATCTCCTATAGAAGTGTAAAGTGAAGTGATAGCAGTGGCTATTTTCTTATCAAGTGCTATTCCTCCTTAGCTCTTGACTTCCTTATTACCAAATGCATTTAAATGCAGACTGTAATATTCTTAACATAAAAAAAAAAAAAAAAAAAAAAAAAAAAAAAAAAAAAAAAAACCTTTCTTAATTAAGTATAATAAATGAAAACGGTGATCAAATTCACTAAATTTAGACGTCTTAAATACTGAAGTTAATACATTCATAAGGTTAGTAGGAATGTACTATAATTATGAACGATTTAAAAACCGTATTTAGTCCATGAATTTATGAATTAAGAAAAAATTTATAAGAACTGTTACACAAATCGGACTTGAGCTAGTTGTGGCTCACATGAATACAATCATAAGGTGCACAATCACTTGTAGGGGAGATTGTGGTGGAGAGCTGATCTGGGAGAGGATTCTAGCCGTGAGTTGGGAAAGACTTGAGAAAGGACAGGAGTTACGTCAGGCAGAGGATCGGCTAGGAATCTACTATCCCAGGCCTGTGACTTACCCTATAACCATCAAGCTCTTCCGCGCACTTACGTCAGCCGTATGCAGTCATTTACATATCGCCTCGCATTCTCTCCATTAATTAAGTGAATGATAAAATAAGAGTCCAATATACCTCGAACTGCTAAACAATCCAAGTCACTGCATAGCTACAGTGTTTCCATGAACCACTTATAATTTGAAATTGAAGCACATTAAAACTCTTTACGTAAACGTTTCTAAGTAGAACAAAAATATATACAAAATTGCTGTTAATATAGAAATGTAACAACCACAATTTAAAGCTTATGAATGAAAAATGGTATAACATCTTTTTGAAAGAGTAGCAAAATATTTACAGTTTGCTAACCATTTAGGAACGTTCTTTAATGTGTTGAAATTGAAGGTCAAAAAAAAAATGTAACTGGTGTCACGCAGGGTGACCATAATTCAGATGGTGTCATCTCACGTTGTATAAATATCCCTTACTGGGAGACCTATTTGGACATGACATTAAATTTTAGGTGGATATAAAATGATATATCTTGCAATTAAAATTATAGAACTGAAGGCTTACAGAACGCAAAAATACAAATAACTTATGTAATATTCAAAACAGAGGAATAAAACAACAATAGCAGGAGATTATTTTATCAAAATATTTGATGATATAATATTTATATATTAGGCCTATTACACGGGAGATATTTACGAACTTATATTTTCTAATGTCTAATCACATCTGAACCATAAACCAACATAATCTTTGGTTTTACTTAAAACGGTAAAGTAGTGAGTTTGGCGACATTAAAATAAAAATTCCGATATCAGTGAAGGGCGTTAACTGACAAATGTGTGTGTGTGTGTGTGCTTGAAATTTGAAGAACGAGGTTGAGATGAGAAGACGAAATAAATTTGTTAATGGATTAAATACTTTTACTAAACGATATTTTTAAAGCTAAATTGAGTAATCAACATCAAAGTAAAATATTTAAACGCTGATAAAAATTTCCATTAACTTTGGTTTATACTGATTCTACAAAGAGCCAATTCCTTGAAATATAAATAAGATTGTAGAGATTATGTAAGCGGAAGACATGAACTCCGCTATCTGACGAGTAGGTAATATTTATTGCTTTCCGCTTATTCAAGGGAATCAACCGTGAGCATTCCTTTAGAGATCATTATGTTTGTTTTGCAAAGACTGCATCACCATTATAAAGGAAGAAGTTATGCAGCTAATATACTATTATTATCAACCGAAGGATATGAAAAGATTAAACTATTATTATTGGTATTATAATGTAGTTTTTTTAATACATTATAATATATGTAATGCAATATTATGTTTTATAAGCTCAACTTTAATATGGTTCTTATAGTAGGTAAAACATTCTGAGTTTAAAAATATATCAATTAATTAATAGTTAAAAATCTCATCTAAAATTAAAAAGCATTTCACTATACTCTGTCTAGACATCGATTGTGATGGCAGTCGTTTAAGTAAATCATTAACCGCCGGACAGTAAATCGTTGCAGGGTACCAAGCAATAGCCTCTAGTATACAACTGTAATAACGTGCAATTTTTACGACCAATTCCTTCAAATTTATTGTCATCGGTATTTATTATACCTATCATTCTTAATGATTGAATTTATGTATCTCTTATAATCCCCTTGTACAAATTCCAGAGGGACAATAGAACTAGCCTAGTGCGGCTGAGGTAACCTTATAGGAACTATGATAAGAACTTCAATTTCCTCTCTAGAGTATTTTATTTCCCTTGTTCTACTCATCCGTAATTTAAATATATATATATATATATATATATATATTCATATTTTCTTCTTGTTTTATGAAAATAATACTGTAATAAATTAATTGTTAAACATTATTCCTCATACAACCGAATTAAGTTTCACCGTGCATTCAATATGTTTTCTAGAAGATTGGTGTAATTTTATTTTTCACTTTATGCTAACAACGCTGATTTGGGCGGATTATCTACAGGTTTACGCCCTTTTCAAGCCAAGGTGTGCGTAAGGATTTTAGGATTTTTAATGCGTGTATCACTAAATAAATTTCTGTTGGCCACGTGAGAATAGAACTCGCGGGTTTAACTCTAAAGTGCAGTAAAGCCAATGTATTATTTCGCCTGGCCCACCTGAGATTCATATATATTTCTTAGTCTTTATATATTTGGACTTGAGCCAAACTATATCATGGGGAATAAAAATAATAAAATAAAAAAAACCAGAAAAAAGTACATACATTAAAAATAAAAGTCATTTAATTCTAATATTGGCTAATTATAATGCCAGTTGAAGATATGTACTTGTTAGGGAGAAAATATATGTTTATGTAATGTAATATATAATGAAAAAAGTATATATACTACTATTATATAGGATAAGTAAGTATATTGCCAGTATTTAAAAATGTACAATAATTATTAATTATTGGCCAAATATGAAGGCAGTTAAAAATATTAAGCCAGTAGTAAGAAGTGTAAATAGATACAACGTGCTACTAGCACACATCTTTAAGTAAATATAAATAAATAAAAATGTATTTATAGATTTAGTTGAGAAATAATTGTATAGAAAATTAGTAAATTTAATACCCTTAGGATATTAGTTAGGTATTTACAATATACTAGTCTATATTATTTAAGAAATAGTAAAACACGACTTGTGAACAACATTATACTACTATAAAGGGCATAATAACCTAGTTGTTGATTGCCCGAATAATATTAATCCTAATCTTATATCATCTGAGTAATATGAGTAAAAGCCCTATTTTCCTTAATTGGAGTAATACATAATTTTCTGGTAAGACAAAGAACTGAAGGTATTTTGTAAAGTTCTGACACTTTTGTATCTTGATGAACTAATTGATAAAGTGTTCTTGGAGTATTTCAGAAGAAGGGGGGACCGCCACGTTGTAGAAGGTAATAGAAACAAATTCAATCAATTATCGTTTTGAAAAACGGGAGAAGTTCAGACGATTAAAAAGGACTTGCAAAGTTGAGCGACTAGCAGTTGAGTGACCAGCTAGTTTGCTAATGCGAGGAAGAAGAGGAGCTGTGAGGTGTTGTAATAAGTTGTACCGTTTTTCCCATCAAGGTTAGGAAGTTTGCCGCTCTAAGACCGGGTAATTCACCGCCAAGATTACCTCAGAGTAATCACCTAAAAACCGCTCTCTACTCATTTCCTATTATCTTACGTTCACAGTCGTACTAGGCTAGATCATCACTAGAGATAATCTATTCACCATCAGATTCTAATGAGAAAACTGCTTATGAAAATGTCGCTGAAGAGACGTCAGAATATATACGGCAATATATATTATTACTTGGTTTCTTCCGTGAATTTTCTCTTCATTTGGGATTTTGAAAGTGAATAGATAATCTCTATTAACTTACTTAATTTCACTACAATAAATGCTTTATTCACGCATTCAAGCGAATATACATACTATCGGGTTGGGTAATACAATTATGTTTTTATTTATTTACGCGACCTCATCATTAAAAATGTATATGAATTGACAATATTTTTGACTTGAAGGTAGTGGCTATATTCATGTGGGTTCATGTAAAAATGGCAGATTACAGTTCAAAACCTTGTAACAGAGAACAGCACTTAGGGCCCTATGACAATAGGCAGTATTTAAAATATACAGTTATTTAGAATAAATATAATAATACAGTAATAAGGAAAATAATATTTCCAGAAAAACAAGATTAATTTTTATCATTAAAACCTCCTTAAACAATTAGCCTAACTTATAATTTATCAGAAGATTAAATAATATATATAAGGGGCTGAAAAAAGATTAAATTAATGTAAAATGAAAGACAAACATCATCAATATGAAAAACAAAAACAAACACCATTTACAAGTCACCCCTCCCAATTAGCCATAGTAGCATGAAGTGGAGTTAAATAAATAATAATTGTTGTATACATTTATGTGTAAATATTGAAATGTGTGTAGTATCCAAAGGATGGAGCACACAAAACTTAAATATACTCCCATGTTAGAGGGGTACTCTGTGTGCAAAACAGGGACAAAAAAATCCGTTCCGGACATGTTGTATTTCGTATTATTTAGTTCAAATACGTAATCTTTCCCATGCTTTTCTTCGTTTATGTATCGCCAAAAAAGCATAGATATTAAAATTAAATATCATCAAATCATGAAACTTACTGCCTTTGTTATCAACGAAGCCCATGGGTATAAATAGCAAATCTTAGATCAAATATATTTTTATCATTTACTTTACAAAATTTATTTATTTATTATTTAGAGCTCCGCAACTGTGGCGACTTGACTATTCTTAAACATGGGGGAAAAAGAAAACAAAAACAAAAAACAAGTAAACAAAATAACAAAACAAAGTAACAAGAAATAATATCAAACAAACAAAAGAAACACGAATACAACAAAATAACAAGAAACATGTAAACAAAATAACACAAAAGGAACAAGAAACACGAACACAACATAGAACTAAAAACAGGTGGTAAATAAATAAGTGAAAAGGAAACTTGGTGACTTTGAAACAAAATTATTCATAAAAACAGTAATAATAAATTTCAATAAAAATTTAAATACATCACACACACACACACACACACACACACACACACACACACACACACACACACACACTTATACACATGCATTCACACACATTAAAAAATGTGGAATTAAATATTCTCAAACTGTCCAATTGTTTTTAAATATGTCAGAATTGTGGCAATATGTGGGCTACCCTTAGTCAGTAGTTCGTTCAAGTCATGTGGAATGTTTAAGTAAGCTCGTAATCTGCATTCTGTTAGTAGGTGTTTTATAGTTAGTCCAGTGTTGCAATGAGTACAAGTAGGCTTGTCTTTTCTGATAATCTGAATTCTAATAATAGCAACGATGTTATTATGGCTTTACTCCATATTTGCATTCAGTTTATCTGTCTTTGAGATTTACTCATTTGTATTACTATTATTTCAGAGAGTATATTTTATTATATTCTTTTTTTCTTTGGCAAATTTGATCATTAATTTAACTTATTTACTTCTATTAATTAAATATACTTCACTTTCTGTTAAAAAAAATAATGTATTACAAAATAGTGAATCTACTTAGAAATATTCATTGTAATTTATATTTATTGAAACCGGCCAAATATTCCAACTTTACTCTTGTTTATAGGCTGAATGGCAAAGAATAAAACACTGGTCTGCAATAAATGAGCCAAATAGTGTTTCACTCCTCATTGATCTCACCAACCACTGTACCTCATAAATGGAGGTCCATTGATGGTTGAAATACAATTCACTATATATCCAAGGGAGCACCTTCATAATAATGACGCATAGTGGCTGCCACGACAGAAGGTGCTCCCTAGCACATATATGCAGTGATATTTTAACTAGTGATGTATTTCTTCTGATGAGGCACCGAGGGTGGCGGGAAACATATAGAGTGAAGCACGATTAAATTCATTTGCCGAAGGAAATTGTTTCTTCTTTCGGCCTTTTAGCCTATAAACAAGATTGAAGTTTTAACTTATATGAACACCTACCTTTGGGCCGAACTCAATAAGCCACTATACAGAATAGGAGGAGAAAACGATTCTAGAATTGTGGGGCAAAGTGAGGGGAATGGTGATAGTGCTTGGTGACAGTGAAGGGATGCATACCGTTAGTAGTGGTCATCTTGCCGACCACTGGTCAATTGGTTTGGCCGATGGCTGCTCTAGTCACCTTCTCAACATTCACTGCACTACAGTTCTTGAAGTTTGTGGGTCTCTTCCGCCACCATTTCCGGCTATACTTAGATCCAGGCTTCTCCAATTCCGGGTGTACAACCTTAACAAATCTTCCTCTCCATATTTTCAACATGCCCTAGCGCATTATGTCACGATAGCCATACATTCCATTAGTCACCGTTGCTTATATTGCTCCATCTGTAAAGCGGACAGGTAGTTCTGTGTATCACATAAATGAACAACCAAAAGGAGAGGTGCAGTGGTTTCTCTAAATCCTTCTGCATCGGGCGTCAACCAAATGAGATGAGGAAAAGAGAAAATTCTCAAGATGGGATTTCTGTAGCCTGTAAACTCAATAAATTGACTTATAACCAAAATTACCTTGTTGGGAATGCAACTACAATTTTAATATACACTCCAGTCTTGTCCCATTCATATGCTGTAGGTAACAAATTAGGCGGGTAGGCTGTAAACGAAATTATAATGTTAAAAGTGTCTATTAGTTATGTTTAATAAAGGATAAATATATAGTAAAGTACGAATTTAAAGAAAAGGAAATGTGTCTTTATACAGTGGCTGACTTGTGCCATCAACCATATAGTTTACCAGGACTAACTCCTGCTCAATACCTCCAGTAATTTAACTCCCTATATCTGCCATGATATTAAAATTCTTTAAGTTTCTTAGTCTTTGTTCTTATTGCAAATCTTTTTGGTCTTCTGCTAGAAATAATTTAAATATAAAAAGAACTATTAGGACCAACATTTTCTTTTCAGGATTAAGTGCAGATCTCATTTATTTCCAATGCTCTTAGCTTACAAATGCAACATTCGCTGATTTCTTCATTCCACGTATTTATTAGTATTAAAACAAGAATGGTGGTAACCTTTCCTAATGCTCATATGGTAGCCGTGGAAAAATTCTGGAATATTAATCTGTCGTGGTAAGCTAATAGCTTAGTGTTTAATTATAATTGTAACAGAAAATAAATAAACTCCCTTACGATTAAACCCAAAATCCTCCGAAGTCAATGGATTTACATTATAGTGATTTCAGTTTAATTAGTTGAAAATGTAATAGCTTTAGAAAAATGAGTCATGGGATATGTGAGCATAAGTAAAAAATATGAGTTTAATAACTAATAGTATTGTACCGTTGCAGTGCTTGGTAATTACCAATTTTGCAGTGGCGTACGGGTCTAAGAAGTCCTGCCGGTTCTATTTCGGAGTCCTGGAAGAGCACATTTCTCTAACCAGCAAAATTTAGGAGCCTTGATGAAATAGGGAAATAACAACTTGTTGAAGAGTAGTCACTCAATCGTATAATACGAACAATACAAAAAAGAAAAAATGCAACAAGAATCTTAAATATTTTTTTCTAATTTAATGTTTAGTTGCTTATCTGTAAGTGAATGTAATTTGCAGGGAAAATGGTCACGCTTCCACACTAACAATTTATTAAAGCGACAGAGCACTTTTTTCGATGCAGTGCATCATTGTCACTGCCCGAATCTCCTGGATGTTAACCTGACATCTGGAATCTAGTTCTAAACCCCGGCAGGCCAAGATCCAGGACTTTCGGGCACTGATGACGATGCACAGCATCGAAAGCGCTTTGTCGCTTTAATAAATTGTTACTGCGGAAGCAGGGCCATTTTTCCTCTATTTGCAATAGAATTCACTTCCACCTACCAGAATTCCAACTTTGAATTTATTTTTTCTTTATATAATGATTCTCACGTTTTATTTCTCTTATCTCGTGTTCAGTTTTTTTTAAAGCTTTAACTCCCTGTCCGTAAAGAGGCATTAAACAACATTTTCAAGTAACAGAAATTTGTATTTATTTATAGGAAAAAACCGTACACCTCAATTTTTAATCATTAGTATAAGGCATAATATAAGTAAAAGTGAATACATTTTTAAGAAAAGGAATCTCGAATAGCCGAGTCTCGACAATATGGTTCATGAGGGTCAGTTGGCCAATGATAAATTGGTACAAGCCAGTCACTGACCTTCTTAACCATCTTTCGTTATCAGTTACTTCTGCTAATTATAACAGAAAGGTTCATACCACACATTTCCTTTGCCCAGATCTCCAGAATGATATTGAAGATTTCACAAACACAAGATGGAATTTTCGTCCATATTACTCACGATTTCACCAATCTTCCACCTTGACCACCGCCTTTCTAGGCCTAGGAACCACGCGTATTAGCCGCCATTAGGCTAATGGGATTTGTTTTTTCTTTTTCCCGCAGTCTTTCGAAATATGGCCTTTCTTTAATTGGAAGGGCTCATCAGCCACTAACTAAGGAAAATAATTAATGAAACTTTCTTTTTTCAGCGGACATACCTTTCAGTATTTATTTTAGTTTTTAAATTTTGTCACTTTTTGATTATACAATTCACTTGAAAGTACGAAAGTTCGTGTTCCTTTATACTACAAACCTGACTCCCTCGTCACAGCAAACCTCCTACTGCATTCACTACTTTCAATAGTGAACCTAACAGTATCGGTACATGAGAAAGGGCTTTTAGGATGCAGGTTCAAATTTAATATTTTGATGTCCCATAAATTACAAAAATTAGTTTGTAATAAGAAAAGTCAACAATTTATCTCCACTAATATAGCATTCATTTATTTTCTTCCTACAGGACCATTCTTCGATTTCTGCCATCTAAGGATATCAAAATGAAATGTTTTCTAGTGTATTGGATCAAGGTCCGACGATAAAATAATTATTTTCAAACGAGATATTATTTGCTAGAAGAAAAAATAACGAGCAAAACTATGAAATAATTAACGGTGGTGAATGATGAAACAGAATTATATATATATATATATATATATATATATATATATATATATATATATATATATACAAAGGAGAAAAAAATCAGTATCGATACAGCGAATATGATAAACATATTTTTTCCTTCATCAGATCAGAAATACAAATTGATAAGTTTTTTTTACAAAACATTAATACATAAGAACTTCTTATAAAATCTTGACTTAACTCCACTTTACATGGAATGTAAAGATTTATACATCTCTTACACCAATTCATATCCTACAAGTGATTAGTCCCCAGTTTCTCAGGCATTAAATGTCAATCCTGTTGGCATGTTAATTAGATACATATTTCCACAGTAAATTTAGACATTTATAGTTTTGAACTTATAAATGCAAATAAGGTGCAGCAGGAGCTATGCCAAAGTAATAGAGTGTATAGCAAGACTGAGATCATCATCGCAATCGAGAAGGGCAGACTATGGTGATTGGAACATGTTTATAATTTATTGACTGTCAATTTAATGAATTAAAAACTGCAACGATAGGTTTCCCTTAAGTAGAGGACAATCCGTCGGATATAAATTCTAATGTAAATCAATTTTTTAAAATTAGTATTTGAGCTATCCATTAACAATTAAATCAAATAATATTAGTGTTTTGATAAAGCTTCGAAGTCATTAAATTTCTTTAAGTACTAAAAAAGGAGCATTGAAAACTGAAAATAGAAATACAATTCCAGATTAAAAGTGAATGAACTAATAATACCAATATTCCATAGATCAATGATAATTCGTTCTTTTCAGAAATTCTCCACTAGCAAAATAAGAATCTCTTCAACCACTGTAGGTACTTGGCGGAAGAGGGCATAGCCATGAGTGTGAAGGCTGTCCCATGACTTGCCGAGAGCGTGGCGTATTTAAGGGAGGGTTACCAGGAATGACTCGCCTCCCTTCTGGCCTACTGCCCCTATCAGCTGTTGCAGCGGTATCTTCTCATCCCAGGCCATCAACCTCAGAGGGGATCCCACCATTCAGTATTGCCATAATCCCAACACCTCTCACGCTTCCAACACAAAAATAACAACCCCCTGTCTACATGCATATAATGATTTGAAGGAAATATATTTGCATAACAGTCATGCATTTTTAATCTAGTACTTACGTCACTAATGTAGGCAAAGTCTAATGATGTAATTGTATAACACTATAAACTTGGTATAGTTTTTTTCCGGAGGGAAGTCCCATACTCAGAGAACAAAAAAAAATGTCTACTTAAATATGTGTTATAGTTTACATAAGTATCTGTCTCATTCACGCTCAATACCAAAACATATTTTCCGTTTTGTAACGTAGAAGCCAATCCCAGAACTTAAGACTATCAGAACTCTTTTTGAATCTAGGCTCGACTTAAGACGTTTCACCATCTCTACAGCCATTAAGTGATTTTTTGCCTATAGTACGAGACAAAACCGAAACACCAGCACGTTTGTGACTAAATAAACTGACACATATTAGAGTATTATAGAATATAATGTTCACAAGCTAATGCACCAACATGTATGTGTGATAGCAACGAATCTTCTCAAATAAATCTCGGAATGACTATCTGATATGCAATAATATTAAACATAAGTTAATTAAATTAGTCTTACCTAAATTGATAGTCTTTGGAAAATGTGTCACAAAATCAAAAGTTTTAAAAAATAAGTGTCATACCAAATTGTGCTAAATCTAATTTCCGGCGAATTCTTGAAGATATACCACTCCTGTATTTTTACCAGATTATTAGAATAGTAACTTTTTCGTAATAAAATAGTAATAATGATTAAAGAGCCTTAAGAAAGAGCCTTGCGATAGAAATGAGGAATGCAGCTAGCCTTGATATATCTATGTAGTGCATTCTTCTAGATTATAGAACATGTTTGTAACCCGGCCTTCGGTGCAAATAACGGACCTATCATTTCTATAAGGAAATAACTTTGCTTAAAGTTTTTAAAATTGTAGCGCAAAATTTATTTTTACTCCTACACTAGAATTATCTTTAGGTAGGGGTTTTGATTAAAAGACCTTTCCTTCTTTATTTTCTCTACTGCAGAGGGAATACTCATACTTCCAAAGCTATCTGGTCACACAATATCCAAATTTTATACATTTTTTGTTGGTCCTTCTTAAAACGTACTTATTTAGTGCTGTTGTATGTTTTACATATGTTTTATAGTTTTAATACTGTGTCGTGCCGAGCAAAGAGAATTCCTTCGTACTCGACTCTGCTGCACAGTAAATAAATATTTACAGTAAAATGGGACTTTTAATGGAAACACCTAGTTGAAAATGAATCTTAACTATCCAGGAACAACAGAAAGTTAAACTAGACCATTGGTAGCAGAATAAATACACCTCCATTATTATTAAATTTATGGTTCTGAAAGAATATATTTAATGTACATTATACCAAAATCTATTACGAAATATCATCAGTAAAATTGCTCTAAATGTTCTATCACAGCCATTGCTATACTATCGTAGCACGAATTAAGCGTTAATTAGGAATTAATTCGTTAAAACTATTCACGCCAAATAACAAAAAGTCCATCACCCAGGGGCTGCGTTAATTAAGCAGATTTCCAACGTGCCCAACGTATTTGCATTTATCTCAAAACTTAAAAGTTCAATGAAAACAATATTCGGTATTTAAGCTTCAAATAAAGTGCTTCATAACATAATAGAATATTGAAAATATGAGATGAGTAGGAGTGGGGCTTTACTGAAGACCAAAAACTAAAAAAATGCAAATATCTCGGTTAATAATCAAGATAGTGAATAAATGTACATTAAAACATTTATATAACATTACATTTGCAATAAGATTGCTTTTATACAATTTAGTTTCAACGCAAAATAACGGAGATATTATGAATTTTCGAAATTCTTCCCATCTAACTCCCCCTCCCCCCTCCCCCTGGTCCGATTTCAACCGTTAACGAACTTGATCTTTCTTTTTGTATAAAACGATTATATATCCAGTTTGGTAACGATAAGACAAAAAGTGCGGTCGCTAGAGCGGTAAAAGACACACACACACACACACATATATATATATATATATATATATATATATATATATATATATATACAGTTTTCAACGGACCTCATTTTCGTCATCTCCTGGGTAGGATTGATGGACATTTGAAGAAAAATTTCGAAAATCGCGTCATGAGTACGACCTCAATAGCTGATTTCCCTTAAGGGAAATCTGCTATAATGAGCCCTGTAACTATTTGTTTGTGGTAATTGAAAGCTATTTGCTAGCCTGCTGAGCGTGAGAATACATTAAAAAATCGCTCACTCATCCGACAGAGAAAGTCACGCTTGTAAGTATAGTTAACTGGCTTGAGAACGGCAAGATGAAAGAAGCAGAGAGGATGAGTAGGTTGGAGCAGAGCTAACACCCCTGGGGTACCCCAGCCTGTTCACCTCCTGCCACATATCCCCTAGCTACCACTTACCGTTACTAGCATCTGGCTTACTTCTATTGCAACTCTCCTTTACCTCACTCCAGCTGGCCATCAACTTACCCATATTGATAATCCACCTAGTCTACAATAATATTATTTCTTTAGTAGTTCGAGCTCCGCTACGTACTATGGGTTATGAATAATTAATTCTCGATAAGAAGACTCAAAAGCATAGGTCCAACCATGTTACAATATCGAGTTTCATTATTTTTATTAACCTTTATTTTTTCTCCTTGTTTAATTGATTACTTTGAGCAATGCAGGACAAAGGTTTCTAAACACTTCATTTAACAGGGTATATCTCATTTACATTATATTTCTCCTGTCTATAGCCTAATAAGTACCGAGGTCAATTTTAATGAAAAAAGGGAGGCTTAAACTATAATTGTTTAATTAAGATTTTACTTTAGTCTATTCACTGAAGGTTCATACCTTTAGAATACTCGTATTTTAGTATCCGTGCACATATTTTGCAATGCAACATTTTGAAGAGTTTGTTAATAACAAGAAATGAGTAGTATGTAACACTCGCAATTTGTTGATCACATGGAACTAACTACTAAAAAGAGGGGTTTTGAAGGAAGGTAAGAAAAACTAAAACTCGAATATTTCTCTTTCAAAGCATGGGGCAATAAAATATTATAGAACAATTTTTTTTCATGTTACTTAAAAAAGGACCTATACTAGTTTCAACAATTTCAAATAAGTACGCTGAAATCAGTTATTTTGTATATTCGTTCTCATCTAAAACATACTCTACTCCTCAAACGATTTTGCTTACACGAAAAAATCTGGATATTTTAGAAAAAAGCTTTAATTCCTTTATTGATTTCAGAAATAACGGATTACTATGACGATAAAGAGCATAAGTGTGTATGTGTGAATTTAAATGAATAGTGTTCTTGGTTATAGAATTAAAAAAGGTATCTTTGTGCTGGTTTAGGCCCTTACCATAGGACCTACGATAATAGCTTATTTCCGCGAAGGCAATTTGATAAACAAATTAAATAAACTTAACAATTTTTTCCCAAGGGTCTTTTTAGCTGCATAATCTAGATTTTACAGTAGCCTAAACCTGTCTTACTTCATTGAAATTACTCGGGTATTCAACGATGAAACAGGATACATACTACTAAACTAATTAACCCTTGTTTGAAAAACTATCAATCAAAAATTTAATTCCATTGTCAAAGAGTAATCCCGTAATAAAGTTCTGACAGTGAGTTAAAAGAATTAAGAACGCGCTATTGCTGGAACATTGATTAAAATCATCAATCATAATAATTATCCTTCTCATGAAATGCATATTTGTTTATTTAATAGTAATTAGAGAGTATCGACATATAAATATGAACATGAGCATAAACGTCTATTTGTTATTTAGTGTGGTATTCCTAAAAGGGCAGGTAATCAACAGGTTTCCACCCTTTTCAAGGCAGGATGAGACTCAGGAATTTGTTTAGTGAGTTAGGCACTAAATAAATTACTATTGCCCACATGGGAATCGACTCCATGACTCCAGGTTATTGTGTATTGAGCAGGTAATTTTACCCACATGTTTACATCATAAAAGTGAGTACTATTCTCTTCGGAACAATAGGAATTTATTTAGGGACGAACTCATTAAATAAAGTCTTAAGTCCCAGCCTGGCTAGAAAAGGGTTGTACCCTGTAGATAACCCGTCCCAATTAGCTATAGTAGCACAAAGCGGACGTTAATAAATATGAAACAAATAACATTTTAAAGTAACGTTTGTTCTTTTTTGATATTTCACTAATCTTCTAGCGTAAAAGACAGTAATGATGATCATAGTAAAGAAGCGGGTTATATTTTACTAGCGACGAAGATAGGATAACCTGCTCAATATACAATAAATAACAAGAGTAATAAGGAAATGTTTTGTTACTACATATACATCATTGTATAGGCCTCTGCTTATATATTTTAAACGATCCGAGATGTAGTGTCTGTTGGCTAATAAAAATAAAAGTGTTGAAATTAAAAATATGGAAATAGTTATGCATCCCACAGATTCGCATATGATATTTTTATATCGTTAATATTTAAGGAATGTTTTGCATTTTATTATATTTTTCAGGGCGAGATAATAGTATGAAGAAAATAAAATAAGAAATGCGACCATAATGTCATGTATCTGCAGACCAGTTTGAAACTGGTCAAGACCGCACCTAGCTGACGTCAGCCACCGCGTCGACCACGGCTCCGCCGCAAGCCGCCATTTCGAAACCTCATTGTTTAATCAGGACTTCGGGAGAGACTTTTTTTTTTTCGGGCCTATTACTAATTTTGCATCATTCGAACGTTATAAAGATATGTATACATTCCAGGCGAAAAACGATATACGAAATGAAAAGGGACATTGTTAATTATAGGTTCAATGAACACAAAACACACGGCCCATTACTCATACTTATAGTCAATTAATAGAATATTTTGTGAATAAAACCCTCATTTTTGGAGCTTATAAAGGCAACGTATGGGACATTTATATGAGTATTGAAAAATGTACTCATATACTTTCAAAATTATTAGAATACCAATTTGACGAAAATGTCGAAAAAATAAACGAATTTTTTCAAACTTTATTTAATATATTGGAAAAAAAAATTCCCAAGAAAAACTGCATTGAGATATTGAGTGAGCAAAGTGCAGGAAAAAATTTCTTTTTCGATTGTATTACTCGTTTTTATATAAACATTGGTAATATCGGGAATTTTAATAGAAATTGTGGATTGGTCTGTCACATTATTTCTGAATTTAAGGGTTATTTATCTTTCCATATAACGTCTACGCTATAACAACTAGTTGCCTATAGGGACTAAAAGAATAAATTTAAAAAAAATTCAGAAACAGTCATGTTTAACTCCATAATGTTGTTCATTTAAATGATTACCATTATGGTTGATTGTCATTTAGTTCTGCTTTGTTCTTAGTATTCTTATTTCAAGCAAATAGCTATGAGTTAGGAAAAATAGAGCATTAACGTCAAGTAGTCTATCTTAAATTAAACGTACCTCAAATATCAAGTAACTACATTATTTACTTTGATAGTGTGTTGGACGGAGTGGATGCCGGATAAAATGGGTGAATAATCACAATATCGCCTGGGCACACTTACACACACACACACACACACACACACAGGGACCGTTTTAAAAAAAAACAATGAAAAGTACCATAGCCTTGGATGTAGGCCTTCCTGTGACACTAATAGAAGTAGCGTATGCGTTAAGGAGAAAATCACCGCAAACACACACACACACACACAGACACGTGTGTGTGTGAGTGTGAGTGTATGTATATATATAGAGTAAACTTTCAGTTTAAAGAGGGCGATTCTCTCGAACAACAGTAATAAAAGTGACAACCTAAAATATTAAAGGAGAAGGCAGATTAAGCAAGGAATTCATGCTAGGATGGACTAATTACCAGTCTACATACTATTCACTCCAACCAAGAATAATATTTCTTCAGCTGATATAAATTCGTAATTTATTTAATTAATTTAAGAGGGTAATTGCTCCACCCTACTTAAAGAATAGACTCTTATTAACGTACACTTTATGCTACTAAGGCTAATTGGGGAGGAATTAAATTAATGTATAATGTTGATTCCGAACAGAGTGACGAAGGGCAGTTAAAACTTGTGTGACTAAAGAAGTTATAGATAATAAATTAGTTTTCTGACGAACATTTACTAGACATTTATCCCTACTACAGTAATTGATAAGGCATGTACTATAGCACTCAACCAACACCATTTAATAAGAAAACGAATTAATATATATCAGCATTAAAGAAAACGGATTATCTCATGTTTCGACATTTCTTCCTATACACGCTAAAAACGTTTAATATAAAATACCAGGTAAAGAACTGTAGTATGTCTAATCAGTCACGTCATGTGAACTATGTACAAGACATATTTGTGGGTCGAGGAAGTATGACACTCAGCTGTCGCATGACTCTGCTTTATTTTTTCATCGCTGACTTTTTATCCAAATTTCGCAACCGTAACGTAAAGTGGGTAACATAGATTTTCTTCTATTCCAGGGATGTTCATATCCAAGTGCTGACAGATTTTATATTTTTTATACGAACACCTCAAAAAAAAACAAAAAAAAAACATTTCAAATCAAAGTATTTTCATTAATTTCCATCATCAAACAACATTGTGCATCTAGTTCATAATAATTTTTTTTCAAATTCTGATTGTTTCGATGTTTGTTAAGTTCGGAATCAAAATAAAGATGTGAACGAATCCAGCTTCATTAAAAGAAGGACTAGACAAAGGATGCAGGATAACTCCTGAACTGGTTCAGTTTTAAATTTGACCAAATGTTAGCTTTGAGACAAACAACGATCAATTTTTCTCTCATTTGTGTTCCATGTAAAGTACATGATTGATAAACCAATATGAAGTGGTACCAAATGACTTCCTCTTACTCCTACTGAATTAAATATAGAAAACATTTAGGTGCACTATATTTAAAATTCGATAGTGACAAACAAGATTTTGCATTTGATCAAAAGATGTCATGGAACATAAGTTATAGGTGATTTTATGATAAACAAAAAATGACTTGTTGATAAACAAATATTCTGTTTCTCGAATAGATTCGGATAAATTTGCAAGTTTTTATTTTTACCGCCCGCTTCCCAATGAAAAGAAAGGGTGGTGAAGAGGTAAATGTTACAGCAAGCTATAAACAAGCGTCAGGCCACATCTAGTCAAAGTGATTCAAGAGGGGTATACTGTTGAAATGCGAAAACCGAAATTTGCGATAAAAATACTTACTTATTTCAAGGAACACATCTTCCAATATAAAGTGCATATGTATAGACATCATATATTTTTCACATTACTTGGTTGAATCTTTTGGAGTATTCCAAGCACTGTATTATCTCAAGGTCAATGCTAAGGGTGCCCTAAACATCAATTCGTATTCTCGGTTAATAAGAACAAATTTTCCAAAAACTCATTTTGGGCCTGTTTAAATCGAACATACTAATTCATATCTTCAAAATAATAAAATAACCTCAAAATAATAAATTGGTATTTCATGATGCAATGGAATAAAGTAAATAAGGCACATTGCTTTCATAAAATTGTGAAAGCTCCTTTAAAATTACAAGAAGATACCAATGCATTTACACACACTCACACTACCTCGGATTATTAATGCAGCAAGATTGTAAAAGTAGGTGGGGCAAAAATCAAGAGAAACTATTATACAGTTGCCTTTTCTTGTAAGTAAAATATAAATAAAAAAATGTGACCAGAGGAAGAAAGATGAAGAGGCAGTTAGCAGCAGTTATGGACAAGATAACTGTCCCAGCTAGGTTCCGTACTGCCGTTATGGACCGCGCTATGGATAATCTAATTCCCTTCTGATCGCTGGCAGTCTTCGCTCCCACATCGATTTTATGCCTGTCACAATCCCTGTCTCTTAGGCCTCCTCAATTAACGGATAGTTTTTATATTCTCCTCTTCCTCTCTATCAACGAGGCATCTGAACCGTGGTCAAACAGTTTGGAAGAGCCTAAACTGTAACTGCAAATGAGAACAAGAATATTCTTTCTAGGTGTTGTTATAAATTACCTTTCGTGAGACTGTTATTGTATTTGCCTTACCTTTTAAGCATGTCCATATCTTTATTTTTTATTTTCAAAGTTAATTTTAGTATTATTTACATGAATAATAGTCATAATAGTCAGTCTTTTTATGTTACAGGCTTTGAATAATTATGAAAATGCCTGATCCATGAATAGATTTACGTATCTTAATCGTTGTGAGTTTATTTCATTGCATATAGAATTCAAAACAATACAATTCGTTTTTATATTTACATTTTTTTGGGACTTGGGTTAGTCGTGGTAGTAAAGGCATCGCTCTAAGGGTTGGCTAGAAAAGAGTGGTAACCTACTCCTTTGGCTATGCATCATTAACGGATTCTCTCTGTCTGCAACTTAGAGAAACTAAGTCATTTTTTTCGTCGACATCTGCTATTCTTTCTGAATGCATGGCCTCTTAATAAAAATGTCATTGAGAATTACGTCCGGTACATATCAATCACATCATCCTGATAAACCAGCTTTTTATCCGCTAATTATATTACTTAATATTCTTTATATGAGTGATAAATTATTTGAATCCGCCGGCACTCGAACCCAGATCTTGTGGCAATTTATGTAAAGTAAATAAATATATTTCTCTGACCACACCGTCGTGGGGATATTAGTGGTTTAATGAAGAAAACAATATTATAATTTTATTCTATTAAATGCAAATATTTTATTCTATGATGTAATGGTTTGAATATACCGTTAGTAAACATTACATAATTTTCATATGAGAGTGGAATTTTTAAATCATTTGGGACTTGAACTAAACATATCAAATTATCACTGATGTTATATTCCGTTGATTAAATCAGAAAAATAAGTAAGTATATATTAACAAGTAATAATTTCATTCTGTAAAATATATTTGAATCTCTCATTAGAGGAATTCCTAGCTACTACATCTGGTGATCTGGATTCTAACTCCTGACGATTGAAATATTTTCTCCCTCATAAAAAAATGTAGCTATGTTCGTATATATTCTCTCTATTCCATGCAATAGGAACGACCTTGATCAACCCCTCCAGGGCCGATCAACTATCAACTTTTGAATATGCTCAATGATGGTAATAGATATCAAATTGGTCATATTAGTGGTCTAATGTAAACATAAATAGTTCATTCGATCTGGTATTTGCTTTTTAATTTAGTATAATCTGGCCGGTTTCTATATAAAGATTCTCTATACGGATTTATAGTGTGTCTTTATATCCTTATTTTCTATTTATTTAATTAATAAATTACGTCATGAACACATTACTAACGATTTCAGAGTTTATTATCCATATTTTTTCACCCTAATCCTCGATAGGAATGGTTGGGTGAAATAATAGGAGAGAGGATTAGAAGAATCTCGTATTTCATTAAAAATCAAATCTCATTGCTTTTTTTATGAAATATATTAGAAATAAAAGCGGTGAGTCACTGAGTACACAGACATGTAGTATTTCTAACCACAAAAATAGCTGTCTCCTAGTTTAAATGATATAACTTGTGCCCATCCATAAAAAAAAGGTAAATGTACTAATGTTAGGTTTACCATTATATGTTCAATTTCTGGATCACACAATTAATGCGTTTCTAACGTACAACTCCATTAAATCGCTAAAAATGCAGGTCAAAACGACCTCAGGAATGTCTTCCTGTTGCAACACGTAACCAATGTTACATAAATGAAGTCGCAGGACCTGTGTGGTTGTCGCATTCTGAGAGGCCTAAAGGCCTTAGAATTGATTCTGGAACCTTTAAGATCCTGCCGATAGTTTCTTCAGCAAACACATCAACCCCCGTCAGACGTTTCTCCCTTGTGTCAATCATGGCCGATGCCCGCATTAGAGTATCCTTATTTGGACTGTTCTAATGAACACTGCTTAAATATATTTATTCAACCGCGAACCTAGCTAAATGTAAAGCTTACAGGGTGAAAATAGTCAGCCATTAACTGTAGTTCGTTGCGTTTGGCTTGTGTTCAGTGCACAAACAGTATATTTCCGTCTCTTAATATAGAAGTTTATTAATTTGGATATTCAGAATAAGAAATAAAATAAAATTTTAAACAAATTTTACCTTTATTAGAACAAAATCATTAATATAAAACGAAAACATCAACTTAACTTCTCACTAAAACGAGAGACAGCTTGTATTGGATCCAAAGCTTAAAGCAAACTATTTTTTCTCCATTATAATTTTTGATTATGAGATATATATTTTAAGTCCAACAGTGAATTTTTCAAAACTATCAGACTTTATGAAGCAACTGGTGAAATAGTAACTATAAAATTTATGAAAAAGCAAATTTAAACTTAAGGGATTAATTTAATAATTTAATACCTCGGAATATTATTTGAAAAGTTATTAAGAGTATGCTAAACAAATATTATTACGAAACCAAGTTATTATTTATTTACTTCTACCTTATGCTCTTACGGCTAATCCGGATGGGCTATGCAGGATTGGACTCTTTTCTACTCAGGGTACAAACGATTTTATTGGTGAATTCTTCACGGAATAAATTTCTATTCCCGGGTTCCGAACCCGCGTCTCTAGGATTACCAAGAATGTGGAAGTACTATCTGTTGAATTAAATGCCTTCAGACGTATGCCTAAGAGGCATTAAAACTTCGCCACTTATACTGCTTATACTTGTCAGAACAATCAGCAGCCGAGTCCTTCAGCTTCGCAGTTTTCTTCTCTACATCTGCCACCTTTGTTCAGAATATGTTTCTGGAAGGACCATTTCTTGACAACCTCGGTTCTTTTTACATTTAAATTTGTTGTCCCTTTTTTATGCTTTGGGATATTGATATCCTCTCAATTCTCTGAATTTTTTCTTCTTCCCACACCTACCAAATCATCTTAAGAAACTCTTTTTCATGAACGAATAAGCCATCCATTCTGGAATAAAGAATTTAATGGGGGGGCTCAGGTTTGCCGTGCAGGTTAAGGCTTTGGTCTTGATCTCGCGTGGTAGACCTAGAGTGGCGGGTTCGATTCCCGCCCTGGGCAGTAGAAATTTATTTAGTGACGGACTCATTAAATAAACTCCTTAGGCCCATTCTGGCTAGAAAAGGGTGGTAACCTGTAGATAACCCGCCCGATTAGCCACAGTAGCATAAAGTGGACGTAAATAATAATAAACAAACAAGAATTTAATGGTATTGACAATTATGTTTACATTAAGAAAAAATAAATGATGGTCTATCTGAGTAATTACCCATGTGAATTATGAGTCCTTGTATTAACAGAAAAAGCAAATCAACAACACTAATTTAATTACATCACTTTTTCCCATATTAAATAATTATTATTGACGGTCACAACTGTTGTCATTGGACAGCTTGAAGATATTTTTTTAAGAAATTAAGCAACAATAAGAAGAAATATTCCGAAAACAATAAGATGTTTAGTTTAATTATTTTCCTGCCATCTTAAAATATATTTAAATTTTTTAATATGCATCAACTTTTATAGGTGATATTTATATCAAATACAAAATATAACACCATTATTTATACTAATTCAATTTTATCATGCTTCTGCGAAATAGTACGTAATTCAATATTAACGAAATCATTGTTTAATTAAATTACATGGTATACTTTATTTATATAGAAAACGTAGATTCAAACACACCTTAATATTTATATCGTTTAAAGAAAGTTTGCTTCTTATGTCAGTTGGAATATATTGTTTTTTAAAGGTAGCTAAACTATGTAACTGCGGATCAGATAAATTCACACGAAGTGTTCTCTCCTGAAACTTCTTTTTGTCTTCCTATTACACGGACATAAGCACTGTGTCGTGTTCCTAGATAATGCTTTGAGCACTTCCTCCGAGGTAAATCACCTTCCTTCCCCAGACTTCCTATATTACGGGACATTAAGGAATACCGAAACAACTTGGAACCTGAATTATACTGACGGCCACGCCTAGTTACAGGAAGTAATACTCAGCCAAGGATATCACTGGGTCACAGCCTGTCCCTTCAGCCTTCATTTTAATCCGCACTCTGCTAATAATATGGCTTGATATTAAAATTACTTAAGGATACATTCATTATGAAGGTCAATATGCAGACGCTTCAATGAAAAAGCGAAAAAAAAAATTATGTATTGAATAAGAAAATAAAGTAATAAATTAAAATAATGGCTACCTTCACCTGAACACACACGCAAACACAAAACAAGAAACGACTCCGTTTAAGTACTACGTCTACTCCCCAACAGCATCCAAGTTTATTTCATTAATGGAAATACTAATGCCTAGTTAAACTGAATTTAGTTCAATCGTTCAACTGAGTCCGTTCAATTATCCACTTGCACTCTACGCGCATACCTTGTTTACCTATGTTGTACGACAAAAATGTATAAATCAAACCTTATTTAAAAATTAGAATAAATTAATTTTTAAATTTACGCCACTCTTACAATCTCAACTTCAGTTCACCCGTTGAATTACTAATAAACCCCGGAGCTGACGTAGGATCAATCCTCATTAATAAATCCTTTTTTTTTTTTTTTTTTTTTTTTTTTTTTTTTTTTTTTTTTTCTTTTTTTTTTAAACAAATCGATTCTATCGTTACGTAACAATAGAAGTTTTATTTGCATGTCTTGTTGATAAATTATTAAAACGACAACAATCTATTAGTCAACATTTTCTATTAAATTGTAATCCGAAACTAAATATCAAAATATGGCACTCCTGTTCGTCCGTAAGAATATTAATGGTCACTATAGTCAATGATTGGTAATCCGTAAAACATGTGCCAAGTTCCATAATTTGGATCATATGCCATAATCTCACATGATGAAACCTATAGTGGCGGGTTTAAACTAGACCAATATGAATTTATTTAGTGACGAGCTCAGTAAATAAAATCCTTAGTCCCACCCTGGCTAGAATATGTTGTTGGTAACCTGTAAATAACCCGTCCCAATTAGCTATAGTAGCATAACGTTGACTTTAATAACTATTAATATAATATCGGCATGAGTTTTACATTGAAGTATTCGAATACAAAATATTTAGTTTTCTTATAAGAAGACATCGTATAAGAGTAGATTTTGAACTGGATTTAGCTTTGCAGAGTTTCCTTCTTTATCACCGTGGCGGACATTTGCATTCTGTACTTAATGAAAGGAGCTCATTGAAAGGTCCTAAGCACTCAGTGCATACAATCAGCCCATTTAAAGATACAAGTGCCAAGTCCATTGATCTCCTTAACACCGAATGTTTTAAAGCCATTCAAACCTCAAACAAAGGTTTTCACTCGAGGGTAAAGTGGGTCACCTTTCTATTGCCCATTGCCGTGTAAGGGACAACTCTGGTCAAAGGTAAATAAAACCATTCAGAAAAGAGCCAAAGGTGACTAAGTATATGTTCAAAAAGTGTTATAGATATTTTTATTGTATACAAAACGTCCTCTACATATTTTCTGTATCTGTAAAAGGTATTAGAAAAATTCGGAATTTTGAGTTGAACCGAATACACTTCTTGATGGGGAAGTGGATTTTGAAAATTCAGAAAGTAAGTCTCTATTATGCCGAATTTTAGAAAATCGGCCAACGCGATCGACCGTAATGCAGTACGGTCGACTCCTGATTCCTTTAAGTAATAAAACATATCTTGGAAGAGTGATACTAAAGTTTATAAAAGAATTAAGCAATCCACTGATAGTTGGTAATGTAGAATAAATCATTCTATAACCAAAGAAACTTAAAATAACTTAATTTATAATATTTTAAATATTCCGGATAAATAATTGGTTGTCTGGAAAGAGTGACTTGATTAGAGCTATACGTTAGAACAAGAGGTCTCTTTTCATTTCTTGTTGCCCTCGATAAGCATTTCAATTAATAAAATGTTCTTCGTAATCCAGTTATAATCTCAACATTTTATTTTTAAAAAAAATAGGAAAATTAAGAAAGCTAACAAATAAAAGTTCAGCCAGAAAAAATTCTTTTTGATATACCTTTTCTAACTGAATTAGTGTAAAATATGTGAAGTAGTGAAGCAAAAGATTATAAATTCGTCGGCCTTTAATTGATGAACTTTATAGTTTAATCTGAGAGCAAATACTGTATTACTGCAGCATTGCAAAATGCAAACGGTAAACCGAGGGAGCAGAGAAAGTGAGTGAGTGGAGGCGGCGGTGTGGGAATGATTCTTGCAACTTAATAATCCATTGTTGTCAAATGGACAATGGTTAATCAGGCCTCTTGTTTGTTTCTCGGCCTCAGCTACTGCAATGAGATCATTGTACATTAGGTTACCTCACACTAATTTACCTCCATCCTCTAGACTATTTTCTTCCATTATTTCACTTTTCTTATTTAGTTACTCATTTATTATTACTCATTGACGGGAGGAAAAAACAATTAACTCATACACCAAATAATTCCTTCATTTCTATCACATAACAAAAATGTCACTTATCTGACACTGTAAATTTCAATAAATGTCACTGTTTTCTATTCACTTATTCACTTTGTATAACAATGACGTGAAAAGTGGATATTGGATGCATTATGACAACGTTCTGTTTATAATGATTGTCTCGAGCCAGTAGTGGTGAGTTGAAACAAGTCGTTTCACTTACAAATCGTTCGTTATGTACAGACATGAACTTGATAAGGATCAATAAGAAAGTCAAGTCCTCTACTGTTTTTTTTTTTAAATATTTTGCAGAGTGCACTTTCGGAGTCAACGCTCCATCCTCAGTGCCTGCCGATTAAAGCTGCGTAGCCTGGACCGCGACCGCCGAGCGACTCCTTAAGCAGCTTTAATCAGCAGGCACTGAGGATGGAGCGTTGACTCCGAAAGTGCACTCTGCATAATGTTAAAAGAACAGTAGAGGACTTGGCCTTCTTATTGATTCTTATCAATTGGTTCCTCTACAATCCAGCATATTCCAGAGATAGACATTAACTTGTTTTACCTGAATAAGATATATATTGACAGAATCATGCTAGTACACAACAAATAAATATTGTTTTCCATTAAAATATAACTATTTCAATATCTTATTGTTAAAAAGAAAAAAATAGATGATACAAATTCGGTCCACTATTATGGCAATTACCTCATAAGTAAGGTGGTGACAGAAAGACGCAATATTTTCATTACATCAAATTGCATTATACAAAATAAATTAATTTAATAACGAAAAATATATTTTAAGTACAATATGTTCTTTATATTTTTTTATAGCCTATCTTTGTATGATTTTGCTAATATGTAATAAGCAGGAACTTGATATTCCCATTACTTTAGAATTGTGAATATATATATGGTTTTTACACGTATATACTCTTTAAAATCCCGCTGATCCATCAGCACAGCGAGACTAGCTTTCTGTTAGCTACCACTTAAACTAATATTTTCCCTTGGCGTAGATCGACCTTGCACCTATTTTTACCTTAAGCTTCCTGACGGCAGTGGTAGATATACCAACGTCTTAACCCGCAAGGCCACCGGCGCCTCAATTTATATACATATATATATACTCAACTTAAAATATATAATAAAATTTTATTGAATGGACATACATTTATACTCTTGAATAAATGTGTTTGAGATAGATTTGTATTTACGGCTTGTGTACCACTTGTTAGGAGAAAATTCATGTTACTTTACAATTATTCTCACATCTAATAAGTGGCAGCGTGATAAAGCAACGAACTAGGTAAATTACAAGTTGATATGATTTGACTCACAAACCACTTTAATTAGGTAACCGTGATTCAAAAGCTTTCTCCAATTAAGACAAATCTATTCCAAGATAAATTTAATAATTCATGATCCTTAATAAGTTTGGTAAAGAAAAAAATAATCTTAATCGAAAACTGCCTTTAGTATTATTTATTTTCTAATACTTGTTATTCATTATATGAGATTGAGGCTTACAAGTTGTTGAAGTAATATAACTGTTATGAAACAAATGGAATGTAATTAATTTATAAATTTATTTTGAATACTGTCTCTACCCTGTTGGGTCAGTAACAGAACGGTAAAAGTAGGAATCATAATAAGTCACAAACATTAGTTTTCTTTAAGAAGGTGGAGAACTTCGTTGTCTCCAAATGTTTCAATGACGTTTGTTTGGAATCATTCTTCGCAGGACAGATCAAAACCTAGAAGAATGTGTTTACAGCTAATTTCGAAAAGTATAAATCACTAGTCAGTCAATATAAATTTGTTAAAAGGCCTAATTGGGATAATCTAGTTAGTGTGTCCATCCTCAGTCTGCACTTCTCCCCTTCAATACTGACGGAATACTGTTTTCCGCATTATAGACGTCATTATTTTTGTTCATCCATTGGTCAGTAATAGATTTTTGAATATACATTCTTATATATCTGCTGAAGCATCGTCTAACTTTTCTGTTTCTCGGGCAATAAATGTTGAAGATTCGAGCATTTGTTACTACACAAGAAGTACATTCGAAAGGAAAAATTTAGCAACAATTTTTTCCCCACTACCGATACTTATGTGTATGTTAAATCAATTCCAGGTTTGATGTCAATTTCTTAAGAGATGATGCTTCCTATTACACTAAACTCAATTTTCATTCATGAAAATGAAATGCAATGAAATGGCATATCGAAATTACATATTGGAATTTCTCTCCCATGAATCTATTATCTCCTAGATATTTATTTTAAGTTTAAGCAGATTTAGGACGATTAGAAGTTGCATTTTTTTTACAATATGTAACGTTGCTCTTGAAGCAATGTCATCCAGGGAATAAACGTACAATCTGGTTACCTTGAATTCCATCTTTGCAAGATATATTTTGAGGAATCGATGATGTAATAATGGTTTTCATCATCATTTTAATGTAATGGTAGTTAATTTACGAAATCTTCTACTCCAATTTATGTTGCTATATCACTAAACATCCAGTGCCCGGCTTAAGGTTTCAGACTTGATTTTATAGGGTTCTTAGAAAGGGAGATATAGAGATGACAATGTGAATACGTCATCTGTACTAGTATGACTCACTGTGACGAAATTGTCTGGCGTTTCTGTAGGTGGGAATTTACTTAGTTCAGGAGCCCTTGGATTGCGACGTTTGGCGAGCAATTTCCTCTCTTTTTATACGATTCAAAGCGTTGGACTTTCAAAGTGAAATCCAAAAGTTTGTATTTAGTTCTATTAGAGGAAAATGACCCTCCCCTTTGAAAGAGAGTTCTTAGTCTTGAATTGACGTGCTCCTCTTAGGTCGAAATGTCATTTCTAAAGAACGGAGGTGATTGCATCATGAGAACCATTATCATTACGACACTAGGTTGAATGGATTCCCCAGGCACCTAGACAGGTTAAGGACTCAACACAGGACTATGTGACAAATATCAGCCCCTTTCTAGAAACGATATTCCATTAATTAAAGATCAACTTGATTGTAAGAGCTTAGCCATACTTGTTAAACGCCGCTTCTGAGATGATAAATGTTTAGTTGTTCAAATAACCTTATTCTAAAAATGAAGCTCTTATTATCAATTTATGAATCGTCGTAGACTCTTCGATCTCCATCATCATATCTAGTAATTTGACTTTAATTGGAGTGGAGAGCAAGATTACTCAGTTGTCAAAATAATAGTGAAAACATATTCTGATGAGTAAATGTTTAAGAAAACATTCAGCATATCAAAAGTGCGATAAAGAGTAAGATCTTCAAGTCAAATCTTTGATTCATATGTTATAAATAATCCCCAAAAAGAAAAAAGAAATTTCGCAAATAACATACACAAAAAAAAATAACATTATATACAAAGTTGAAATTGATTAGCCACGCGGTGAAGATGATAGCCCAAAAATGACGAAATCAACGATACGTGCAAATAACATCAGAATACGATTTTCACTAATTTAACAACTAATTGTTTATCATTGTATTTGATGATAAGTGATTGAATATACTATATGTGTTGGTTCCACAAACTCTGTTGATACTTGTTTCTTATGAATTGTTTTTTTGTTCGTAACATATTCTCGTAAGTAGCGAAAAAATGATTTTTGCCATAATTACTTTCTGTGTTTTTTTCTTTTTCTTTTTTTCATAGACGGCTTTCTCCTTTAATGCAATAATGGTTTCTGATGAATATTTAGTTAATTATTTTAAGTAAATATCAATTATTTTAAATTATTCATTTTTATCGCCTAAATATAACATTATTGATTTCGTTCAAATTTTAAAAATTCAAGAAAAACACAGTCGATCGGTTTATGGGAAACTCATATTAGAAAAAATGTCAAAAACGTGTGTGGCGCTGATTTGTTCTTGTTAAACTTGGTAAAAATTGATCTTAAGTAGGTAAGGTAATGATTTCTTAAAAAGTTAATTTTTTTCAATGAGATTAAAGAAACTACTTTTTATGAACTAGCCTTACTCCTTAATACTCATGCAGGCATAAAACCAATAAAAAAAAAACGACTTAGCACTCAAACCTATAATTCCATAGCCACAAACGATTAAGCTACGTGCTATGTACCAAGGACGTGCTAAGTGAAATCCGCCAACAACTACTTCGTGAAGCCGACCATAACGACGGAATAACCCCGCGGTCTACCAAATTGTCTAATATGCCCTAGGCACGACACCGTCAAATGGCTTGGATGTAGACAGTCGAAGTTTTCAATTACCCTCAGTGATGAAGAGCTAACCAAAATTAGGTCAGTGAGAGGAAGTCAGGCCCACTTAGAAGCTGACTCGGGTTTCGGAACAAGTCCGCTTCAAAGGGGGACTGGAATTTAATATGTCCGCAATACCAAAGTCTTATATGAACGAATTTCAAACGTTCATATAAGCAGCTGCAACAATATGAGGTTTTCTATTATTGGCTGTTCGGCTGGCTAGTTGCAGTCCAAGTATTTATGAAGCGATGAATGGAAAGTAGTCATTATAAGAAAGCAGGTGGGAGATAGCCCCATGCTCATTCATATCAATTAGTGCCACCTCTTATCAGTTAATTCATAAATAACAACAAAAAACAACAATTAGAACGGAAAAATTAATATAGAATATAGTCATAATAAGTAGTGTGTACATTTCAAACCGAGGGGATAGTCCTAAAAACATTTCGTTCGTTGTGTGTGCGTGGTTTGTTTCTTTTGTATTTTATGTAGTGATATTCATATAAGAAAATATCCTTTAACCTCTAGAATATTCTTATCGATAACAAACCACTATGGTACATAGGAAATGAGGGATATATAAGAAAAAAAATGGACAGGAAGGAAATTTTTTCTTTTACTAAAGTTTAAACTTCATATTCATAACGTACTGCTAGCGTGAACTTTTTATTCAACTATTAAATTTCTGTACGTAAAATGCAAATATCTTCGTTTCCTACTAATGCACAAGTGCTCATATATTTAGAAATCTTTTCCTCCCCAATTATAATGTACTATAGTCAGTCCTACAGCATATATTTCTAAAAGCAGTCAAACGCAAAATTTATTCTAATTATTATTTTACAAAACTGAATACAAAAAGGATTTTGAATTTTAAATGCGAAATACTTACCCTGAAGCAATTGCACATTAAAATTAATTCCTTAATAAGATTGACTATAAATCATGTAACCTTCTCAAATTCATTAGTTATTCATTGTGTATTTAAATGCCAAATAAAATATATTTTTGTAGATATTGTACCTTGGAAGAAATTACAAATGCATTTTTAAATGAAAATACAGTTAGAAACAACATATTTTATATTTGACTTTCTAAACTGGAAAGTTTAAAAAAATAAAACAGTTCATTTTCATTTCAAAAACAGAATCGATTTTGTATATTAAAATATTTCATTTTAAAATAGGCGTGTGTGTGTGTGTGTTTGTGTGTGTGAGAGAGAGAGGGGGTGAGGGAGAGAGAGACAGACAAACAGAAAGGAGTTGGTTTGTTAATCTAAACATTATGGGGAGATGCTGATGAGTGAGGTGAAATAGAAATCTTGCAATATCGACTTGTGCAATAAAATTTCAGCAAACATTATGGGAAAGTAGGAACTGGTTTTATATATACAGAAATGTTTCACAATGGTTGTACTCTCCACAAAGGTTAAAATCTTCAAAGATAATTCAACTAAAAACTATGTATTTAATAGAGGAACATATAAAACGTATAGCTAACATATGGGTATAATTATATTATTTAATATACGTTTCTTTCTGTACATAAAGAAGTGGGGGCTTCTGAAATTTCCTGAGGTTAGTGTAGTTATACTTCAGTGTAAATTTTTAATATTTTTCGAACAGAGGGATCTATAAATAGCAATAAGAGGCTATTACGACAAATAATCGCCTCTTATTAATATTTATAATTTAAATGCGCTCTCAGTTTCAGATGAATTTAGACATCTTTATAATTTACTCTCTCAAAACAGTATTTGATTTTTACAATAAAATACTACCTCAAGTCAATCTAAGAATGATTAAATATGGTATGAATGGTAAAGGAAAAATGTATTTTATAGTGATAAATATGGTAATTGATACCTATTTTGAGTGTGTAGGGGAGGGGAAGGAGTGAGACTTGTCACTTACGGTATGTGTCAATGTTGAACAATGCATAGGGAAGAAGCACACATAGTTTGAATACATTGCATAAATCATTCAACAGGTAGGGTACTTGAAGTTATGGTACTTTCCATGCATTTGTAGGAGCTAATATAGAACATATCGGAACGGAGATTGGAAGGAGATTGCCCTCCATAATGTCCATAAGATGACAGAAACTTCAATTATTTGCCAGAGAATTAAAATGTATTCGTCCTTACACCGTTTGTTCAGTGAGGAACTAGGTATCAAAATAGCATAAATGAGCCACAGTATTGCAGGAGCCATAATATTCTTTGAGGTCTCTTATTTTAGCAACTGAGTGTTGAATAATCTATAACTGTACATCGTTATGATATTAGAGAAGCCAATAACAAACACTACATGTACATAAAGCTATAAATTTCTAAATATTAGACAATTGTTTTAAGTTGTCTCAGTTGCATAAAACTCGTAAAATCTCAATTTTAAGCAGCTATCACTAAAAGGTTTTAAACAATCAAAGAAAAAAGAAGAATAAAAAAATGCAGTTCACAAGTGGTGTTCTAATAGAGCAATAATCGATGAATGAGCTCCATGCTCCATTTAGAGGTTTTCTTCAGCAGCTTCGGCCTAGCACAATGACTTATTTAAACTATGATGGTTTAGTGGGCTTGTTTTATCCGGGTTCTTCTAGGCTGTTTCCACTATTCGTCTGATTGCTTTCAAATCGATTATCAGCGAGGCTCCCTAGCGATTCATGTCAATGATTAACAGTAATGCATGGGTGGTCCATCAATGTTTCTCGATCTAATCTTAGTTAAGATTTCTTGACTGATGTGACCAAAGTATTCAACAAATACTTAACACAGTACTTTTATCTACCGATTCATTCAAAATTATGATTTACTTCATAGGAGCCGGAGATTAATACACCATTGGAAACCAACGATTAATACACGGATATTGATTTTTCATCTCAGAAACTTGTAGTGATATACGTTGGCTATGGCTCCTTTTGTAATTTCTTATTAGCTTCAATTATTTCGTAGAAATACATATACTTTATGAATTAAACACCGATACTTCATCATAATAAACCAATCAGTGGTTAATGCGGAAGAAAAAGGTCCTACCAACCATAGCATATCATTCTGTGAATTAGAAATGATGAACAAAACATAAATCTTAGTTTCAGAATGGCTACGTCAAAAAGATATATTTAAGACATTCGAACAGGTATATCAGTATTTTTCATTAAACATAGAACAAGAACATACAATTTAGCATACCTAGTTTACCGGCGAGAAAATATTTTTGGAAACATCTTCTTACCTGAAATCAAAAATAAAACATAATTAGAAGCTCATTCTGAGAAACCATGTTACAAATAAAAATTACATTGTGGGCAGATTTAATGTGTACATGCATGATTGTGTATGAATGGTGGGCTTGTGGTCTAGCACTGTTTTACAAGAACATGTATAGTCTAATTAGTACAAACCAAGAAGGAACTGTATAACATTCCAAGAATGGAGATTTACTTTTTTTGTTGTTGTTTCAAATCACAGTGTTACAGTATGATGTTTCGTAAGTCTCTGGTCGAAGTTCGTGAATTTGAAATATGCAGTAACTGAAAATACATTACAGTTGTAACGTTATCTTATGGCTAAACACCTCCAGATGCTCTCTCCAGAATGATTTCAAGTTAGATTCACATAGGGTTCTTACTTCGTGAGAAAAAGTGAGTATAATGAGTGACGTCAAAGTCTTGAGTTTATCAAGGTAGATCTGAATGGCGTGTAAAAGTTTAGGGAAGTCTTTCTCCTTCACTTGAAGTCTGAGAGTGACTAAGCCAAGGTTGCCTATTGTCTCCCTGGTTGTATTATATTACATTTCAAAGGGTTGAATAGACTGTAAATGCAATATAAACAGAGTGACTAGTAAAACTGTACTTGCCTTTACTACAGACCTGAGTGAGCAAAGCGCCGAGATACTACGGAAAATGGCTTAGGATATTTGATAATTCCTTTTAGGAATGTATCTGCATCAAATAGGTTTTTTTTCTTGCATGTGAAAATGGTAAAAAGCTCCAGGACTTTGAAATAACTAATAAATCACTCCGCGCCTTATGAAATCATTAAAAGGCTAGTGGCTATTTAATTTAGTGATTATGACCACAGAATCTGGGTGTTCATGAGCAGGAAAAACTTAGGTGCATTTGGAGCCAAGTTAGGATCAAAATCTCCTTAGCTATGCTTAATAATTTGTTTCATAAGGGAGAAAGGTTGCAATGGCGAAATGGAAATAATGCTGTCATAGAGACAGGTCAAGTAAATGCTATAAGGTCATTCAAGAAGGACATGTGCTATTGGGACGTTAGGCGTTTGAAGAAAATTTCTGCTGATTTGGAGAAGGCAAGTTGATGCACCCTTGAAGTAATATATGACGGAACAAACTTTCAAGAAGAGGAATTCGGTTCTATGGCTTTCATCGAGTTCCATAAATACTTACCTTCAATGACGTCACTAAACTACAGTAAAGTAAGACTGAATTAATACAATTAAGAGTTTAAACTCATGTTCACACACAAAAAAACTACCGTGGGAGCGGTATGGGAGTCACACAACCTCCCATATGAACTTCCAGTTTAGCTTCCAGAGTTAGGTATACGAATAACATATCATACAGTTCATAAATAAATAGTTCATTGAAATAACGCTATCGCTCCAACCGCAAAGCATACCTGCAATGAGGGTCAAGCCGCCTCAACTCCCTTTTAGAATTCATGACATGAAAAAATTCATAATGATCCCAAGAATTAGGCAATATTTACTCAGTGAATAACGCGCTGTAAATGACAAGGTCAGTGTGCTGCCCCATCGGAAACTATGTATTACCTCATTACTTTATTGCATGGACCCGGTACTTTTAAATATCTTGAGTATCTTCAACATGCAAGATGTGAGTAAGGGCAAACCTTGACTTCCCTAAGAGAAATGGGTTGAAGTACACATCTTTATCAGCTTTAGAAACGTAAAACATAAAGATAAACTCCAAAACAATTATATTTGTTACTTGTAAATTTGAAAGACATGCCAATTTATAATATTTTTTTAAGAAAGAACATTTGTTATGCTTTACTCTAAATAATAAAGTAATAATTTATTATTAATTCGCCAAGAGTGGCGAGTTCGATTCTTGCCTGGGCAAAGGAAATTATTTAGTGACGGAATTCATTAAATAACATCCTAAAATCCCACCCTGGCTAGAAAAGGGTGGTAACCTGTAGATAACCCGTCCCAATTAGCCTTAGTTGCAAAAAGTGGACGTTAATAAATAATAATAATAAAGTAATAATTAAAATAAGTAATCTTCGTTTATGTGTGAAAAATTTCGGGATCTAGAATACGCCTATTAGATGTAGAATTGAATGGAAAAATTAACAATTCTTTTTATTTTATAATCAAAAATGTCCTTGAACTCCTTATGAAATCTAAATTTCACCAATGCTGATGAAGATGGGAAAAAAACGTCGTGATATCTCAGGGACATTACAGAAATTTCATACAATTCGTGACTCATCTCTGGTTCTCCTAAATTACGGACTTTCTTTAATAGAAAGTAACATTTTTATTTGTTATTAAAGAAAGTTTTTGAAAGTTGTCTAACCTCCATTTAAACCATCCACGCCTTTATAACATACGATATACGGACTATTGCAAAGATGCTCTCAACAATTAAAACTAATTAAATAAAATGGCATGTTATTTAATTCTAGAATTCTGGATTTAAAAAATTGTTTTATATGATTGTGAAGTAGAGGAAGGTAATTTTTTTATAATGTTTCAAGTGCAACTACGAAAATAATTAGCATTTATTATGCAAACTAGTTCGTAATTCTCTCCTTATTGAATGAAACAGTTGATATCCAACTACCTACATATAACTGCCAACGACATGTTGAACGTGAGTTGCTCAACTCAAACTTAGGTACACCTTAAACGGATGGCCCTTCGTCTAATAAAAGAGAAATTCTGGATCAATAGGGAGTTCAGTTGCGGTGATCATCATGTTGACTAGCTCGAATTTAAAATATCTCAAGTGACATCCATATTCAAGCTTTCCCTAAAACCTTTAGCTAACTTCCTAGTTTTTTTTTTCTCGTTGAATTCCTTGACTTCATCCCTTGCGAAGGACTGTGGCGGAAGTGAGAGATAGCTAATGCTCGTGGAGGTAATTGGAGTCGAATCGTCATTGTGTGAATAGTCGTGAATCGTTTCCCCCGAAAAGGGTGACTAGAGGAAAACAACCTGTGTCCTGCTGCTGATTGCTAGAAAGCTGGTAGCAGCTCCTTCAAGTTCTGTAATATGTGTCGGACGAGAGAAAGCAGGAGGGGGCAACCTGGGGAATGTAACCTTGGTATTATACAAGAGCCAATATCACTCACTAAACAGACTTTCATCAACATCTGGATATTAACTAAATTTTTGTCTTACAAATTCAGATATATTTTCTATGATGAGTTGTATTAGGTAACTTTTTTCCAGATTTTGAAAAAAAAAAAACAATTCAGAATCCTTCAGCAGTAAAATAATTTGAGTTCTACATAAATCCATTTTTAAAGGTAAAAAGGTTTTAGTAATCCCAATGGCCAATAAAACTATTAATGAGGCAGAGCTATATAATCAAGAGTACGTAAAAAAAAATCGTTGGTGATATTAAATTAGAGTAAAAAAATAAGCTTGTTGGGCTACTGTATTTTCATCCTTACGTATTCGGATAGGACGAATGGTCTAAGCCAGCGGTACCAACCTGGTAGGCGCGCCTCCCTGGGGAGGCGGCAACGATTGCCAACGATGTACAAATAAATGTAACTTAATATCGTAACATAAAATTTATTTTATATTATTTATATATTTATTATATACATATATAATGTATATGTATATGTAC
The DNA here is from genome assembly GCA_019009955.1 of Riptortus pedestris. Classification (NCBI taxonomy): domain Eukaryota; kingdom Metazoa; phylum Arthropoda; class Insecta; order Hemiptera; family Alydidae; genus Riptortus; species Riptortus pedestris. The sequence continues at coordinate 87,201,319 of CM032228.1, forward strand.
ATGTATATTATACATGTATATTAAAATAATATTAAAATGGGGAGGCGTACAAAAAACTTTTTTCTTTCGGGGAGGCGTAGTAGCGTAAAGGTTGGAAACCACTGGTCTAAGCACATGTTCGTCTATTACTCCTTCCCAGGAATCTATTTGGCCTTAACTGCTGTTGTACATTAAACAAACGTATGTATGTTTTGGTGTGTGAGTTGCAAATCTAAAATGATTTTGATGAAAATATAGTTGTCGAATACAAACTTTTCGATGTTAGACAAGTCTTCCAGCCAAGATGAGCACTTGAAATCACCTTCACGCAGGCGTTATATGATTTTGTGATATGATGGCTTAAATGTTAAAATCGCATGAGTAAGATAAAATATGTTATTTATTAAAGTCCACATTATGATATTATGGATAATTGGGGCCTGCTATCTATTGGTATCCAATATTTCCTATCCAGGTTGGGATCAAGAAGTTTATTTAATGAGTTCGTACATAAATAAATTCGTATTGCCCAGGCGGGACTCTAGCCCACACCTCTAAGTTTACTAACTGTATTAAGATATACGCCTAACATTAATAAAATCCAATACGAAATAATACAAATAACAAGTCACACAAAATGCATAGTTTAAAAAACTTTGATTTGCAAGATTTTTGCGATTTTTTTAAATTTTATTTGACGTACTATGTATGATTTGAGAAAGTTAAATATAAGATGTCTGGGATAGAAAGAAATATCTACCAGGAATTTATAATGAAAGGAGACTTTACTTTCTTTCTTTTGGGATAAATAATACGAATAAATTTTATTTACAAAGTTGTTCCAAAAAAGCCCTAATTGAACTTCCACTAGTCCTTCAATTTAATAAAATGTTTTAGGACGAAAAAATAAATAACCATTCCCTAGGATTTAAAAAATATTAATAAACAATTTAAAAATAAATAATAACTTGTTAGACATCAAGGTTGGGCAATGTTCTTTAATGATTTGCGCCAACTTTCTGCTTCAACGGTTTTCATGTTAATAGGGATGCTAATTTTCGACAAGTCTTTGGTTGCCATCTTCAGGCTCATCGCTACTGCTGCTTGGTCACAGTCTGGTGGCCAACTAGCAGGAGTCAGGGATAACAAGGATAAGCATACCCGAGCGTGAAGTCCGTTGGAGCAGGAAGTCGGCAAATCAGAAGAATAAATAAGAACTTCAAGAACTTAACAGAACCGAATCTTCATTATTTCCTAATCCCATTATTCCGTAGCTATCACATCAGGTAATTGCAACTGTTAATCAATCTGACTTTAAACAATTAGTTCCACAGCGAGGTTCACTGATTTTTCTTTTTTTTTCAATAATACCTATCGCCCAAAACCCGTGTTATCAGAGCGAAGTTCTTGTTGCAACCGCCATATATATATATATATATATATATGTCCTTTAATCGATTTAACACCTCCATGAAATGAAATTCCAAACTTTTTGACAGGATATCAAATAACGAAATAATAAGTACCTCTGGTTAAGAATCGTCTTGACTCAGGCTAGTCTTGTGAATATTGGCGTTGGTAAACCTACACTCGTGGGTTCGATTCCATAGTGAATAACAATAATTATTTATTGTTCAATTCCCTAAATAAAATCATTAGTCCCTTCCTGGTGGATAGAGATAACTTATCTCAATCAGCCACTCTAGCATAAATAATATTTACATTACTAGGATCGGATCTATAGATAGAACAAAAATAATCGACAGCTTAAGTTTCCATAATTTAGATTTTGATGTTATTAATATAAACGAAAGAATTTTTTAATCGATGTTGGAAATATAGATGAATTCAAGAAAAACTTCCAGAATAAATGTAATATCTTTAAAAATATATGGTCAATTGAAATACAAAATATATCCTAATATATTAAAATCTTCCTGTGTTGAGAATCTATCAGATAAAACAATAAAACATACCAAAAACAGTATTAGAAGTGTTATTTTCTAAAAAAAAATATTGATAAAAAATTAAATAACTTTCTTTTCAAATAAATATTTATGAAGTTTTACATGTGATTAGAAGGACAACTCGCAATACCTAGAGGAATTGTTATAATTATCTAGAATGATGACTAGATTCACTATGAGACCTATCAGGCCTCACAAACCATTCAATTATCGTGGGAGTAATCGTGAAGGGAGAATAGTGAAAAAAATAAGATGAACTTTCTGGCTACTGAAACTCGCGTCTGGCTGTTAATGCGAAGGAACAATATGTAGCATTTTGTTACGAGACCGTTAATAAAATATTTAATGAGGTAATTCTTTGTTTTATTCCTTATTTTACGGTTTTCTAATTTAGAGGAATCAATGTGAAGCAATAGCATAGTCCCTCCCTTGGTCTTAGCAACCTTACCACTAACAACGTACCTTTTAAGGGAAATTCTCTGAAAGGAAAAGAATGAAAACGAAAGCAGCTGAGAATGAATTTTATGGTTCAGTGATGAACTTTCCATGAAATACAGGTCGGCCAGTCGATGTAAATAATCTTCAGATACTAACCTAATATTCCACAATAATATACTTCGTTCGATATATGAAAATTCAAAATAAATTAAATTAAATTAAATATGTATTTTATACAAAATTGCTGTTCACTATTGAAATTTAAAGAAGAGGGTAATTTTATAAATCATAGCTGGAATTAAATGATGCTGGGAGGATTCAACCGACTGGCTTTACGTAATAAATCTGATAAAAATAAATGTTGTATAGGGGAAATTATTACTTTCCATACGATTCTACTGTCCGAAAATTTGTTTTATTCATTGGTTCTTTAAGTTGTTAGAATGCGTTTATTAGCTCGTCTCAATAGGTCACAAAATAATTGATTTCACTAATCTTTGTGGAATAGAGTGATTATAAGGGATTTGGGTTTCAATAATACCATGTTTTCAGCCAGCGCTTCATGGTAAGTTTTCAACAGATTATTATGCCTCTTTAAGGATTTAAACCCAGCTAAAATTTCACAGCCTAATACTAAGTGTAGCATAGGCTCTTCTGTTACACTATAAATTTTACAGATACCAGGTTTAATGCCTCTTGAATTATGACTTTAAATGGAGACTATATCTGGTGTTGATGGGATAATGCTTAAGCTTTCTGTTTCTGAGAAAAATTTCCATAACATTTTGGCCAAGTCAAAATGAAGTATACGTTATCGCTGAATACCTGAGGCCAAAAACGAACATGAAGCCAATGGTTCAATTAGGATTATATTAGTATATTTTCCCTAGTATATCAATTTTAGGGCAGTTAATAGTTCATTCATCATCAATGGTTTATCTAATGGTGTCTTAGTTGATCTTAAGAACTAAAGATCTTTGGGTCAGTTTCCAGAGAGTTTTTGAATTTAAATTACATCCTGTAAGGCCCATATTATTAATTAAAGAGTTCATAATATATATTCATTTATATTTGCTTAGTATTTGTCCTACGTTGAACTAAAGAAAGGAAATATTTTAAATTATTTTTGGTATATTATGCAAATTTTAGACACAGAATCTATATACAGGGTTAATAATGCTCTACTAAGACATAATTAGTTAAGTTAGAATGAGAGACTGTTTTCCTTCCAGTGTTTTAACAATAAGTATATTCTTATTAACATATTAAAAGCTTTCAGATCTTATAATTCAACTTCCTGTTCACAGCAATGATTAAATATTAAAGAACGTAGAAGTAGCCAAATTACTCTCTCTTTAACTCTACTAAGTAAATAGTAAAACAGCGACACATTATACTTAAAACGTAAACATTTAATTCAATGTGATAATATTAAATTAATTAGTGATGCACCCTACGATTTAATGAATATCAACACTCTTTCTGAACATGAAGTCTTATAAAAGAATATGTTTTCTTAGTTTTAATATTTAATAAAAGAATAGATACGAATTAAGTATTAAAATTCGTGAACCAATATCCATATTGATAGCTAAAAAGAGAGGAGTAGGAAGATAGAGGGATATCACGAAATATCCTCTCTCGAAACATTCAATCAAATACTAAATTCCTACAGTACTAGTGTTTTTGCTTTTAAAGAAGTAATATTTATCTATTATTTAGAAGAGATAATCAAGATTTGGAAAGAAAAAACCTCTGTGTTTTAAACGCACACAGCAACAACTCTTACAACAAATTTCCCTTGGATATCCATGTGTTCTTTTTCAACGCATATATTATACAACTAACAATGGTGCCCAGCTCGAAATCAGGACATTATTAGAGCTCGTTCCCTCATATAAATAAACTCCAGATGTTGGCAGCCGAGTATTCTGAAAAAATGTTTTGTCTGGAAGAAAATATAAATATTTGTGATGGACGCAGATTTTTTTTATAATTCTAGCATCTGCCCCGCACCCCGGCATGCATGTAACATTATCAAGCATTATGAGATGGGGTTTGTTGAGTGAAGTATTGAACAATGATGTCCTGGATATTTGAAGAATAGTTGAATGTGTTATTTTTAAATGAACTTTAAGATAACACTATCTAGTGGGTTATAAATTCATTATTTACTCACCAACATTAATTATAATAGAAAATGTTTGCTTGCCTTAGATCAAATGAATCTAAAAACTTATTGTTGCATACGACGTATGATTTAGCTCAATCTCATATGGTAAACCTAGAGTGGCGAGTTCGATTCTCGCCTGGGCCAAGGAAATTATTTAGTGACAGAATTCACTAAATAAATTCCTGAGTCCCACCCTGGCTAGAAAAGGGTGGTAACCTGTAGATAATCCGTCCCGATTAGCCTTAGTTGCAAAAAGTGGACGTTAATAAATAATAATACTAAAGCACAGAGATCCTTATTAAAAGAAAGATCCTCATAATTCCGATAATTGCATTGGAGATAAGCACATGAATATGAGACCTCTGCAACCAGCACGTTTTCAAAGGTAGCCTGTTAAATTCAGGTGATTGCAGTGAAGTAGAAGGTGAATGTACTCCAAGTAATGCTGCCACCCACTCTGAGTAAACTCACGCCTACTCCTTTTCAAATTTGCTTCTATCACCCTCGGCTTTCATCTGAAGGAAAACACCAAAAGAAGTTAACTGCGCTCAGAAGCTGGGGTATTTTCTAATGAATACATTCAGGGGAGACAGGATGGCTCTGATAAATGGGGGATTTCACTATATAAATAACTCAACAAGCACGATATTCTTTAGGAAAAATACTCCATTCAAGACCGTGCGTCAGGGTTATATTACGTTTTCTCCAATCACTGATAGAGGAATACGCTTTATTCGTGATAAATAAGACAAATTTTCTCTCCTCGTCGAACAAAGAGCTGGATCCAAGCTGGAGAGCATGAAGCGAGATCACTGGCAGTCAAGACGCGGGAGGAATTCTAAAAAGGGCGTGAGAGAGCTTCCTTTCAGCGAGGCTAGATCATGGCGCCTAAGTAGAGTGTCTTACAAAGACATTTCATCCAAGCTGAGCGTCACCTCTTGCGAAGTCGTCTCTCAGCCATGCCACGCTAAAGTGCCTCCTAGCAATGGAAGGAAACGTCATTTCCTAGCATTTACAATAACATTAACAAGAACAAAAAAGTTTAACTACAATAGAAATTTGCAAAAAATAAATATTTGTAATAAATGATTCCCCACTCCCACAATTTTGAAGTGGTAATAAAATGGGGAATCATATTTCAGGAAATTCTAGCATTCGCTGTACAAAAGTATCTTTCTTTTTAGTAATAAAAATATTCGTGCATATTTCAGCTTAAATATCCTTTCTGATAAAAAAAAAATATATCAACATTTATGACTCACATATAGAAATACAAATACTTAGGTTCCTTTCCTTTTAAAACAAAAATTAAATATAAGCTCTCATGTATGTAAAAATAAAATACAGATCGACCCGAACGATGTAAATTATTCCCAGATACTAACGTAATATTTCACAATAATATATTTCGGCCAATATATGAAAATTCAAAATATTTCTAAATTAAACATTCGTTTACACAGAATTGGTACTCATTATTGAAATTTAAATAAGAGGATAGTTTTTTTATGTTATCTGGAATTAAATGATGTTAGAAGCATTCAACCGACTGGCCTTATATGGTTATAAATTTGATAGAAATAGCTGCTTAAGAAGGAAAATTTTTACTTTCCATATGATTCTTCTTGCCGTGGTTCTTCAATTTCGAAGTCAGAAAATTTGTTTTATTCATTGGTTGGATATTTTTAGTTGTTGGAGTAGGTCTCCAAATGGTTAGTTTCAGTAATCTTTGTATAATAGTGCCTTTGGTTTATGCATAGCATTTCTCGGAGTTTATATAATTCAAGCATGATTTTGAAATCTAAACATTAGGTTAAATATACACTTAATAGAATCGTTACGACAAGAATCATTGGTTTTAATAGTTAAGGTTTGTGATGGTGGACGACGTGTTCTGATGTTTCGAATCACCAAGCATGTAATGTGAATTTCAAGTTCTTTTTTCGGTCATTGCTATGAAGTCATTTTCGGCTTGAATTCAGGAATAATGAAATGTAAAAGGTCCGTCACGCAGGGTCTGCGCCAACTAATCTGTTTTCTCATGTAACGGGAACGAGAAATAGATAACATTATCTCATATCCATTCTCTACTTATCCCTTGTTAAGACCTTTTAGTAAAGGAAATATATTTCATTTTAAATTTTTATTGGCGTTATTTAGTGACTAAATATTAAAATATTTTATACCACAGTGAAACGTATAAGATCTTACTCCTTATTGTTTATAACAGTGAACTTCTTTATTTAATCTAAGTTGGTATTCTGCAAATTGTTATTACGTCATTGACAAAGGATTGATTGTTTTCGGTTAATGAAAAAGGTACACTAACAAATGGAAAAGAGCTACTGCTTTCCTAGGGCACCTAAAGTCCAAGTGCATTCAAGATGGTTTTTACCATTTGTGAAACTATTTCACATTGTTGATATTACATTTAAACTGAAATATCATTGCTAAGCTTCTTATAGCGATAGCAAAGGATTGTGGTTCTCGGATTAAAGTACTTTCTACTCATGATGATCCACTTCTCCAGTTCCGGCCCTTGAAAAAACTCTACTACACTCCCAGTCGAAGAAGTTCCTGTAGCTCCTCTACAGTACGTAGCCTTCCTCTTATTACAACAGCTGTTTCATTCTCCTTTTCCGCTATTACCTTTTTTCTTTTTAATGCCTTAGAAGTTGAAAATATCTTTTTAACCGTTTCTCTTTGGTTCTAGTCCAACAATGCATAAACGTTCTGAATTGCAGAACTTATCAGAATTCCATTAAAGGAATTTAGCTATTGACATTGTACTCATATATAATTGGATACTAAAAAATAAATGGCAAAAATGAAGTAAGCTCAAACACTCACACGCTTATATATTTTGAATATGTAAATATATTTATTAATGCTCTAGATAGCGCAAATCTTGTTCGATCATTTCCAAACTCAATATTGAAACATTACACTTAAAACTAAAGATCAAGTTCCTAATTCCCAAAATCCAACTGTACGATGATTTGGAAGAGGAAAATCTTTATATTTCTTAGTTTTGCATCGCAAAATGTTATAATACCCAGACAGTGTCTTAAATTTTTGTTCCTACTATAACTCCTATATTAACAGAGTTAATGGAATTTTTGAGTTATTTGCTTTCTAAAAACCTCCATTCAAAATCGTACAATGTTTATGACAAGCTAAGGCTAGATTATATGTTATTGCACCCCTGTCCCTGGATGAGTTTTATTAATTGATTAATAACATCTTTTAACTTCCAGCAATGAAGAAGGATTTATAATATGAATACATTTAAAAAGATTTCTCGATATTAGTTAATCTTTTCAACGTGAAGCTAAACAGGAGATGGGATACATAGCTAAGGACGTGGCCTGAATAATTAAATGTTCCTAGTGACGGAAATATGAAATACATACATCTCTGCAACCATACAGTTTTATTGGACATGGAAGTAATGGAAATCAGACAAAGGCTAATAATCATTATATTGACAATAATGAAATTCCCATGTTCATAGTTACATACATGGTCATATAGGATGGAGTAGTCATAATAAATTGGGTAAATGTGGGAAGAAGGTGAGGAAGGCGATGTGAGAGGCAATGCGTGGTCGCGCGAGGAGATATGAGAGAGAGAGAGAGAGAATGTGTGTATGTGTGTGTGTGTGTGTGTGTGTGTGTGTGTGTGTGTGTGTGTGTGTGTGTGTGAGAGAGAGAGAGAGAGAGAGAGAGAGAGAATAAACATAGAAGGATCTTTGGAGTGTTGTGGCGACCTTCCATTGTCCATTGTCTAGGGGTCGGGATGATCCTGGGTTTCGCAAGACCCCATCGCCATTCCCGTAGAGTACCGACACGAAACCGTAATCTAGGCAATACTGTACACTCTCTACTCCAACGTCGGCAACAAACAACTTTTACGAAATTGGAGACAGAAAGGAAGGAAGGAAGGAATTCCTTTCGCAACAATTACGAAAAGGTGTCCAATTTGGAATAATTCTTCTTACAAGTTTGTCTCCTATAATTTGAATAAAACGCCGGTTAAAAAAAATGTAATTGCGTAAAACCGTGGAATGATGAATTTCTGAATTGCAGATGGCGAAGTGAGTTCCAGCGAAAATCCACCCAAAGTAGAAAAAAATGTCCATTTATTGAATAATTGAAGGAAACAAAAAGAGCAGAACAAATATAAACATTATATTTAACTTCTACTTTTTTTTAATGTACCTTTACATTAGGTAACTAATGCTAATTGATAAACAAATTACCTCTCTTTTCTAGTCAGAATGAGCCTAGAGATTTGTAAGATGAGGTATTCTTCTAATTCTCATGGTGACCCTTGAATGGTGAGTGGAATCAGCCATGGGGAATAGGATCTTATTTAGTCAGCTTAACCATTATATAGTCCCTTGCTTGGGCTAAAGGTTGCTTTTAAGTCAGGCTTTCTGAAATTACAAAACTTTCTAATATAATTTCCCCCATCATAAGCCATTATGTGTTATTAATTTTACTGAAGTTGGAGGTTTTAGGTTCCACTCTATTATGAACAACGATAACATTTTTGCTTTCTTGACAAAATCAATTTGATTTTCAAAACTTCCCAGTCCAAAAATGTTATATATTTTTAGCGTCAAATTCTGTGTTCTTCTTTCATTCAGAATCAAATACGGATACGATTTAAGCAATTTTCTTTTAGCAGATTTCCCTTAAGGGAAATCAGCTATTGAGGCTGTACTCATTACAAGATTTTTGAAAAATGTCTTCAAATATCCATCGATTCTACCTAGTAAATAACGAAAATGAGGTCCGTTCAAAATTTATATATATATATATATATATATATATATATATATATATATATATATATAAATATATATATGTGTGTGTGTGTTACCGCTCTAGTTGTCGTAATTTTGTAATCGTTGCTAAACTCGATATTAATCGTTTTATGTAAAAAAAGAGATCAAGATTATTCGTCGGATCGAAAAATTGTATAGAAAATCTCATGACAAATGTAATGTTCTATTTTATTTTTTTTGGCCTTCAGTAAGCCCCCCCTCCTACTAATGTCATGTTAACAATAAGCTGTTGTATTGTGAAGTGTTATATTTGAAGCCTAAATACCAAATATTGCTCTCATTGAACGTTTAAATTTTGAGATAAATGCAAATACACACATGGGAAATCTGTTAGTTAACGAAGCCACTGCGTGAAAGACTTTTTAAGAATTACTAAGCAATCATCTTTTATGCTGATGCCAGTTTTCCCTTTGCTTTATATTTGAAGGTATTAAAACCAAGTCTTAACTAATTTAACAGATCCTGTAGGACGAATATTTGTAAAATACATAAAGAAATAATAAAATGATCATAACCAAAATAAATCACTCTAAGAATATGAAATTAAATGCTTTGGCACCTTGATTACCGTTTGTGTTTAAGAAACTACATTAAACTACATTCTGTTTACCTTCTGGCTATTTGAGTATGTCTGGGAAATATTTTCTGATACTGAGATGCCTAAAGCTTATGGGAACAAATGTTAGGAAGTGATTTTTTCTACATATATTTCACAGGTATACTGTTTCATCTAAACGTATTATATTTGTTTGCGTTTTTTGTAGTGGAGTTTTCTTTTTTAATGCCCTTCTTCAGAAAAATCTGTATATTAAGTAGTTATTACGAATAAAATAACGATTATCGTGAAAAGTAATATAATAGAAGTAATATAATGGAATGAATTATTATTCTTTTAGAAAAGGCGGTATACAATTTTCATCAGATTATTATAAATTCTACATTTTTTAATATCAGAATTACCTAATTGTTGTAGAATATAGTTACCTAATTAAAATCCGGAAGTTTTGAGCCAAAAAGTTTTTAATTTACGATTATTAGAACTTTAATACTTGTGTAACAGTACGCGTAATATCCACTTTCCTTCTAGTTTCCTTCCTGCTAGACAAACCGTATTAAGCAAGATAAATATTGGAAGAGTCTCAAAATTACGAACTTGCATCCGAGATAAGATATATGTATGAAGTGCTTCTATACTTAATTTAATGAGGGCTGAGTAAACGAAACAGACTTGAAACGTGTTGAAATGACATGACGATGGATTCATCTCACATTCTATACTCTATTTCTCACGTATTGAGAAGTAAACCAGGGCTAGATGGATATGCGAATAGTCGTTAAGGAGTTAATTTAAATTAAACTTACATGGAGGAGTGAGGGTTACCTAAAAATTGAAATCTGAAAAAATACAAAAACTCAATATACGTGATTACAAGAAAAAAAAATATTAGAATTCTTTCTTAGTGATTGTAGTTGTATAATATTTTTTTAAACCAACGCAAAATAAAGAAGATATCTATGGTATAGGCTTTAACTACTCATTTTCCCATGTCTGATTTCGACTATTGACAAACTTAATATTTAGCGTTGTATTAAAATTATCGAGAATGGTATCGATCAAATAAAACTGAGGCCTCTAGAGCATAAGCAATTCATTGATAACACATCCAGCATTTTTCAATGAATCACTATAGTAAAGGCTCGACGAAAATAAGGAGAGGTATTTAAGTATAGGATGGAACATTTCCTGATATACCGCCTTATTGTTAATGTGAGGTGGGTATGATTGGGATCACCAAATGCTGAAAATGAAAAATACAACTTGCTCGGTAATTTTAAGTTAAAGAAAAAATAATTTTAAAAAAAGAAATAAAAATAACAACTGTAGAAATCGATCATAACATTTTTCAAAATTTCATTATGAAATGGGGTCAGATTGGCCATTTGAGTTAAGGTGTTGGTCTCTATCTTATTCCATAAACAACAGAGTCGTAGGTTCGATTTCCAACGAACAAATAGGAATTCACATAGTGACGAACTCATAAAATAAAATCTTTAGTCCTACCCTGTGTTGAAAAGGGTTGTAACCTATGAATACTATGTAAAGGCAAAAGTATAAGTTGGTCTTCTGTTCACAAACATACGAGTTATGTTGGTCCAAAATAAATGAAGGATGGTTATGTATGATTTAATAACCCAACAATTGCTGACAGTAAAATATCTTCAAAATGAAATTCACAAATAAAGGATGTAGGTTCACAAAAAATGTATTAAAGGGGAAAGAAAAAAATAGTTTGGAGGTATTTACGTATGTTTTATTTTTTAAAGGAACTACTTTGGCTAGATCATCCTGCTTTATAAATATGTTGAAAAAAGACTAGTGCAAAAGAGAGACATATCATGGCTGTCATGAGTCAGTAGGAAATATTTCTTTATGGATGAGAAATATAATACAGGGCCATCGAGGTAGATGTAATTATTGCATTAGTGCCAGTCAGTAAAACAGGTCAGCCATTTAAAAAGGCGGCCAATAAGTCTCACTCGTTCCGATCCCGGATCTCTCTTTAAAAGTTGTTCGTTCTCTTTCGCCAAGCGAAGAGGCGTGCCCTTTCCCCGCGCTATTTAATTGAGCGTTGGATGGGACTTGGTGCGGTCTGTGTCGGCAGTATTGGAAGGAATAGGCATCCCGAGGATCCACATTCCCAATCCGAAGCATTCCAAGGACTGTCTGGAGTTCTGGGACCTTGACTGATATCCTCCAAACAATCTCTGCTTATTTGGCGATCCGATCCAAGGTCAACACTCATACCATTTACCCTATACATTTATATTTAAAAAGGTCCCCTCTTCATCGGGTAACCAATTTATATATATATATATATATATATATATATATATATGTGTGTGTGTGTGTGTGTGTGTGTGTTTGTATAAAGCCTGGTAGCTTCTATCATTTAGATAACAAAGAAATTATATCCAATCTGTATATAGTTTTCTTTTTGGGCAATTCTTTTCCCTAACTATCACTATAGAGCCTTTAGCTTGGGGAGGTAGGCTAACATATAAAATGGACGATAAAGTCATCACTGTTATCGGTATCTGACATAGTAGGTTAACGTAATACCAGGAATGGCAATAGGCACAACTAATTCTACCTTTTTCGCCCCCAGTATATGCCCTTTACAAAGAAAGACTCAAAAACTTAAACTCAATATGGGATTTTAAGTAATAGTTGTGGGAGTTTGCAGAAAAATACAAAAATATATTAAAAAACAATTATAAGAACAATACAGGTAAATTAAAACCTTTCAATACGATGCATAATAACGGAGAGATTTTAGAATTTATACTCTGCCCTATATCTGGAACTCCACTCAACCCCCACACACACACGATTTCACCTATTAACTTGAATTTTAATTTTACTGGAAACTATTAAATATTCAGATTTGTAACATTCAAATCGCGAACTCTAGAACTTTATGAGGCAGACCGACAGACAGACACACACACACACACACACACACACACACACACACCCACACACACACACACACACACACTCACGCACGCACACACACGCGCGCGCGCACACACACACACACACACACACACATATATATATATATATATATATATATATATATATATATATATATATATATAACCCCATCGCGGCAAACGTGACTCAGTGAATTTCCAGATGCATTGAAAACTTTAAATATTTCAATGTTTTGATGGACATTTGTGAATAATAAAAATACAAATTTTAAAAGAATGCGAATGAATTATTTCAGCTTTCTAGAAGAGCAGTATAATTTGCTAATCATGACATGAAGAACAAAAAAAGTTATATATTTGACAAAAAATAAAAAGAATTATACATCTCTTATACTGATACAAGTCATAAAACCCCGTTGACAACTTAATATGTAGTTCAATTATGATAAACACTTACAGATTCTCTAATAGGACGGCAAATTTGCTATTTCCTGTTTTCACTCCTATATAAACTGTCGTTACAACTCAAATAATTTCCCAGGCTAACTAGCTTCGATTTACAAATTTTAAAAAGAAACTTATATTCCTAATTTTGAAGATATTGAATTTTATGTTCAAATTTTTTCGCGTTGAGGAATAGATTGAACTACAGTACCCATTCACAATGAGTAAAATGCAATCTGAGACTGTGATAACTACGTCTAAGAAGAATTTTAGCAGATTTCCCTTAAGGGAAATCAGCTATTGTGGTCGTACTCATGACGCGATTTTCGAAAAATTTCTTCAAATGTCCATCGATCCTAGCCAGAAGATGACGAAAATGAGGTCCGTTCAAAATTATATATATATATATATATATATTTGTCTGTTAACGCTCTAGCGGTCGCAATTTTTGTTTTATCGTTGCGAAACTGGATATTTAACCGTTTTATGTAAAAAGACAGATCAAGTTCGTTAATGGCTGAACGGACTAGAGGGAGGGGGGGTTTAGATGGGGGATTTTCGAAAATTATCCGTAAAATATCTCCGTTATTATGCATCGGATCGAAAAATTGTATAGCACCAATCTTATAGAAAATTAAATTTACTATAAATATTGTTATATACATTTATTCTCTATCTTGAATATTAACAGAGATATTTGCATTTTTATGAAGTCTGTGGTAGGGTATAGTTCGGATTAGGTCGGCCATTTCCGTCATTGCTCGGCTCAGGTGGGAGGCTTCTTCTAACCTTACCTGTCGTTTCTAACCTTAACTTACCTTCGTTACTTTGTGAGATTTATTCAAATACGTTCTGTTCATGCGGCCCCCCCCCCTTCTTTAGTTCTTGGACTACTAAAATTTGAGTTATTAAAATATAAATTATTCTTACAATTCTGAAGCCGTTTAATTGGGAATTTTTTTAATTAACTGAAAGATTTCTCATTTCCGTTTGTATTTAATCACGATGGTATTGTGTTACCAGTATGCAGATTTCTCTATTGTAAAACTTCACAAGGGAAATCTGCTTAGTTTACGCAGCCCCTGCGTGACGGACTTTTAGTATTTATTTATTAAAAGAGAGGCTTCTCATATTTAAGTAATATTTAAAAAGTATACAAGCATATGTTAGTTATTTATTTAAAACATACACTTGCATATTAAATGTATTGTTTCCAATAACATTTTATTAGAATCCTATCGAGAAAACTTTGGCCACGTAGAAGATTCCCATGAGATCCCTATTGACTAAGATTGACTACGGGCCATTAGGCATAGAAAGCCTCTGCGTTTGAGACTGCAAAGATTGATGTTTTAAGGTGTTCCCCAAGGAATCACTGTAGACCCAATCTTATCCTAATTGGAAGCGCGGGTGTCAGAGACGAATCGCTGAAACAGTCCAGAGAGCTCGCATAGAACCGTGACGATCCCTCGAAGGCCAGAGACTTCTGGATTTGAAGGGATACCTATTTGCTAAAGCCTGGATAATATACATCCAAAATCGTGAGTAAGAATCGTGAGGATGTTCTCTCTACTAGAGATTATCATTCCGCACAGCAAACGGAAGAGAAAGTTTACAAGGATTATCGAGTAATGAAAATATTACATCCTAATACGTTGAGATCAGTTTCTGTTAATACATAATATGTTCTGTTTTACTTCCCTAAAACTGTTAAGTAACGTACACTTTTGTAGCAGATATTTTAGCTTATTTACCCTGAATACATACTAGTTTAAAAGTAATTATAACAGCAATATTAGCATGAAACTCTTCTCGTCTCATTTACATGTCTTTTAAGTCACGAAATACGACCCTCTACCTTAATTTACAAAGCAGAATTACTTTTGCGTATTTTAAAAAAATGAGCCAAATATTATTAGGTAAACCCTTAAAATTGGGTACCAAATCCCAACTGTGTATTTAAGTGACTTATAAATGAAATAAAAAATAAGCTTATTAATATAAACAAATTGAAACTCTAAGTGATTATAACAATATTCCTCAATATTTTACACTAAATAATAAATCCTTGGGATGGAACACTTAATATAGTTAATCACATCAATTGGAAATTGGAATAAATCCGTAATTGAAAACTTCTGATCAAAAACGTTTAAGGTGAATACTAAAAAAAAATGGAAGTGTACATTATGGCTTGTAATTATAATTTTTGTCTACGGAGCAGGGTACATTGACATGTTAACATTTGTAGTTAAGGGTCAATGTTCTAAAATGTCAAAAACATTCGATGCATTATTGCATTCGTCATATAAAAAAAATTAAAATTATTTCCAGTGTTATATGTAATTTAGTTTAGGAAAAGAAGAAAAAAACAATTGCAGAGGTAAATGTTTAATTTTATTTTTCACGCTTTCAATTATGACAACTTACTCCACAAACTAAAAGCTTTTTACCCTCAAATAAAGCACAGTTAATATTCTGTGAGTTGTTATAATTATATAGTCATGCAAACTAGAAGAAAAAAATCTTTGCATATTAAAAGGGATATCCGGCTAACGGGCCTAACGGTAGATAATATGATACTCACATATACTGGATGAGAAATATATGTAGAAATAAGGTAAGTCAGGTGGACTTTATACTGTATTTGATGAAACGGAACATTCAAACTCCAATATTTGTTTCGTTTCGAACTTAAAATAATGTAGCATTATTACAGGGACGAAATACAAAACTGAATAAATAAAATTTACCACAATTTAGTATTAAGTACGGCTTTACATCCTAACATAATATTTTGTTTGGTAACAATTCAATGATTAAAGTCCGTGCCGCAGGGGCTGCGTAAACTAAGCAGATTTCCCAAGTGCGCCACGTATTTGCATTTATCTCAAAAAGTAAAAGTTCAATGAGAACAATATTTGGTATTTAAGCTTCGAATAATGTGGTGTTTACAACAGAGCATTGTTTATGTAACATGAGTAGAAGTGGGGGTTTTCTGAAGGCTAGAAACTGAAAAATGCAAATATCTCGGATAATATTCAAGATAGAGCATAGATGGATACGAAAATGTTTATAGTACATTTTAATTGCAATAAGATTGGTTCTATTCAATAATAACAGAGATATTTCGAATTTTTGAAATTCCTCCCCTCTAAACCTCCCTTCCCACTGGTCTGATTTCAGCCATTAACGAACTTGATCATTCTTTTAACATAAAACGATTAAATATACGAGTTTGATAACGATCAAACAAAAATTGCGACCACTAGAGCGTTAGCAGACAAATATAAATATAATTTTGAACGGACCTCATTATCGTCATCTCCTGGGTTGGATCGATAGACCCCCTTAAGGGAAATCTGCTAAAAGAGATAGTGACTAAGGGCACTGAAGAAGGAAAAAACGAGAAGAGATAATATATAAATCGAGACAATCTAATACGCACGATATGAAAGCTAAGAGGTTACGTGAACTTATGGCAAGAAGTTACCCAAAGGGCTCCCATAGATGACAATGAATTCTAGAAAGTAATGACGCAGTACAATGGGAAGACATTGCAAACTTAAAAAAAAAAGTGGTGGCTATTGAGGTTTAAAGTATGTAAAGCTAACCGAACATTGTGTGTATATGTGTATACGTGTCTGTGTGTGTGTGTTGTGTTGTGTGTGTGTGTGTGTTGTGTGTGTGTTGTGTGTGTGTTGTGTGTGTGTGTGTGTGTGTGTGTTTGTGTGTGTGTGTGTGTGTTGTGTGTGTTTGTGTGTGTGTGTGTTGTGTGTGTGTTGTGTGTGTGTGTGTGTTTGTGTGTGTGTGTGTGTGCTGTGTGTGTTGTGTGTGTGTTGTGTGTTTGTGTGTGTGTTGTGTGTGTGTGTGTGTGTGTTGTGTGTGTGTGTGTGTGTGTGTGTGTGTGTGTGTGTGTGTGTGTGTGTGTGTGTGTGTGTGTGTGTGTGTGTGTGTGTGTGTTGTGTGTGTGTGTTGTGTGTGTGTGTTGTGTGTGTGTGTGTGTTTGTGTGTTGTGTGTGTGTGTGTGTGTGTGTGTGTGTGTGTGTGTGTTGTGTGTGTGTGTGTGTGTGTGTGTGTGTGTGTGTTGTGTGTGTGTGTGTGTGTTTGTGTGTGTGTGTGTGTGTGTGTGTGTGTGTGTGTGTGTGTGTGTGTGTGTGTGTGTGGGTGTGTGTATACACACACAGTATTCGGTTAGCATATATATTAAAAGTGATCCTTATTAGCAACAGAACAAGATATGTAACTAGTACTTATACAATGATGAGAAATTATGACGTCTTAAACCGAATCGGGAATGAAAGGATTGGTGTCATAGAAAGTAATAATACCTAAAGAATAGAAGGATAATCTTTGAATATCTTTCCATTCAATTTTAGAAAAATACCTCTAATGCACCGCAAACCATAGCTTCCTACTTAATGCATTGCACTTCTATTTTCACTCAGAAAGTGATTTCATTTCATTTCAATTCATTTTCCCATGGTAAAAGGCTGGCATTATTTGTCAATGAAACACCAATGAGAACTTTCTTGAGGAAAGTTTTTATCAATTCACCATTAAATGTAAATACAAAAAGACCCGGTCATGGTTAGATCCAAGGATACTTTTATTTATAGAATATCTCATGTTGCAGTGTACAAGTTGACCTTAGGTGAAACATAGAAAACTAGTGGTGAGCGTGAGTGAAAATTTCCTCGAGCGAATCGTGCCGTGCTCCTGGCAGATGTGCTCTCGTGTTTCCATAGTGCAACCTATCTAGAAAAACTCCGTTGACATGGTTTTCAGGCCCTACTCTCGTAATGGCTATTTTTTAGATCTCAATAAACCATTTTTGGACTTGTTGGGACTAAGAAAAGACTTATGGGGGAATTGGTATTGCGCCAGTGGCTGACAATTAAGGCGGCTCGCGATGCCCTATTACGGGATGAAGGCTCTCAAGACGTATAAGGAGTAATATAAAGTCACAAAGTTCTTCCCCTACCTGTATATCAAACTACATATTGGTTAGAAATGTTCAACTTTATATAGTTTCAATATTAGCTCTCTAATACTTAAATAGCATTCACTAAACTTTAAAATTACGAAATGAAGAATATTTATTTATTTGGTGTAGTCCGCAACTAGGCGATGTCACTCAGAATCATTTATTTCAATTCCTTTAATATGTTAAAATAAAGAAATTAAGAAAAATGTTTTCAAAATTATTAAAACATAGTATAAAATATAGCTATATATATAAAACTAAGGGATAAAATAAAACTAAGGAACCGTTAAAATAAAACTATGTAAAACTATAATTTTTGCAATAAATCAAGGTAGGAGGACGATGAAAGTCTAAGGCACAAGTTTAAAAATGTATAATAGAGCCTTGTTTACAAAAAACACAAATAGAAGTAAGTAATATAATTTGAGATAAAAACGTAGAGAAATGAGTGGAGTAGGTGTGGTTTAAAGTTTGTTGTAAATGTTAATTGTCTTCAAGTGATTTAAGAGTTAATTTATATGTGGGCTACCTTCTATTAATAGTTCGTACAAGTCGTTCGGAAGGACAGATGTTCACGTTGTCTGCAGTCGGTCAGGAGATGTTTAATGGTCTGTACTGTGTTGAAGTGGTGAAAAATAAATAAACTACTTAAATCGTTTATAGCCGTGTATTATTTTGTTTAATGTTTTCAATAACCCTCTCTAGTTCCCAAAAATTCACAATATTTTTTTTATATATTTGGAACAATAAAACAATTGTAGCTCCCTTGGAGCTATGAGGATTAGAATAATTATAAAGATATCCACATAATGTTATCAAGTTAGATTCGTATAAGTTATAAAGTTAAAGAGAGTGGGCAACTGTACGTAGAATTTTGTAACCTAAGGAAATTCACACGACTGATAATATGGCCAGTGGGTTGAATTATAACGCTCTAAATATGGAAATTAAAACAAAATTTTTTATTATTATTTATTAACGTCCACTTTTTGCAACTTAGGCTAATCGGGACGGGTTATCTACAGGTTACCACCCTTTTCTACCCAGGGTGGGATTTTAGGACGTTATTTAATGAATTTCGTCACTAAATAATTTCCTTTGCCCAGGCAAGAATCGAACTCGCCACTCTATAAAACAAAATAAAACCAGATGTAATAAAAATATGCTTTGACGACTTCTTTATACAAAGTTTTATAACATACTAATCAGCTAACTAAAATAATGGAAAGTTCAAATGGGTGTAGCCGGTGGAGTGGAAAGTCTGAGGAGAATGACGTCATCTAGCCTAGGAAGTCTGGGTAGCTTCAATGATCGATAGAGTAACCACCATAAACATATATTTACTAACAAAAAATAAATGAATATAAAGAATAACAAATAGTTTCTAAAATAAAAAGGTTAATTGAAAACAAAAGTATAATATGAACTTAAGTTCATTCATGAAGCAAATATTTATTATTATTTATTTCTTAAGATCCAGGGTTCAATATCAGTGAACTATTTTTAAATGTAATGAAACCAAGAAATAAATTAAACAAAATAAAAAAGAAGGAGACATAGAGTTTAATTGCTGTTGAAAGAGCAGATTGTTTAATTTAATTCATAAAACATACTTTAGTTACATTTTAACCCTTATACCTTTCTGTTTAAGACTTATTCTATTATTTAAATTTACATTTATGCTGGAAATGTTGAATTACGGCGCTAATGTGTGTGGGACTACCCTCTGGCAGTAGTTCTTTCGGGTTATAATGTTCAATGCATTCTGTTAACAAGTTTCACATTGAACCTATTTATTTTAAAGTTGAAAGCAGGTTGTGTGGTTGGAAAAAAAAACAGTCTTTATCTCTGAAACAAGTATTTGTAAAGAAATTTTGAAGTCTATGAAAAAGAAAGAAGTCTTCTTAAAAATGATTTTTAAATTACTTCATTTGAGGTAGAAAATAGATTATTTCAATTTTCAATTGCAATAATTCATATTTTTTTCGATTACTCTAAGCCAAGGCCATTTATTTAATATAATTACCATGGAACCTGATCACAATAATGGGGGTTATAGAATCTTCTACGTACTTAGTACGTCACGAATAACCAATTGTATTTTACTATCATTATTAGGCTCAGTTTACCATTGAGAGCTATGGGATTTGTCTTATTCCTTTTTGTAAATCTAGAGTCGGGAGTCCAATTGCCACCACAACAGGGTTGTAGCAATGTATTTAGTTCCTTTACTAGCAATAACATGGTGGTAACCTGTTGATAACCCGTCCTGAATAGCCGAAAATTATAAAGTCTTTGTCACAAAGATCATTGCTTGTGACTAGTGATGTGGGATTATTAATTGCCAATCCACCGTCCCGTTCGTAAAGAAAATTTTCATCACATTGACTTGAATTGTGTGACTCTGTGATATAATTACTCCTGTGAACAAGGGCGATCCGTTACGTAAAGCGCCGGCCGTTCTACTTTGTAACTCAAGACTTAGGGCTGTCACACTATCTAGAAACAAACGAGTGGATTGGATACCTTTCTTTCTTCAAAGATGGAACCTCTTTCCTCAAGAGTTTAAGAAGTGTTTTTGGATGCTGTTAAGAAAGGTTAGATCGTTAGTATCAACGACATTACTCAAAGAAATGATAAAAGCATGACTTTCAAAGGCAAACCAGACCTGGTTGGAAGCTTCGTTGTGGACGGAAGCCATGGGCCAATATGGAACGCTATCTTTCAAAAGGCTTGCATTTTCTACATATTGCAGAGCCATTATTATTGTAACTATTTTTATTTATTGTACAAAAGGGTAATTAAAAAAAAAATCTAACAAGTAAATCATGCAGGCCTAACGAGCCAAAAAATATTAATTTAATGTCCAGGGTTGAGTAATAGATAGCTAATTCCATCCATTTTTACACAGACAGCTAAATCCATTTTTTTAGTTTATAGGAATATTCTGGATTATATTCGATTTTAATTCCCACTAAATCGCGATTGGCTCATGAATCTCACATGAAAAATTCACCATATCAGATCATTCGCATGAGGGGATATCTAAAAAATGTTTGTTTTTTTTTAATTGCAAGGTGGGGGTATCACAATGGGCGAGGTAAGTGGTAGATTCTTAGACTATCAATTTTTTTTCATCAATTTTTCTCCACAACTTTATTTTTAAATACTTTCAGTATTTTGCCTAGTGCGGCTAACTTTGACAAGATGGACCAAATTAGACACACACAGTAATTATGTAGTTCCGCACTCCAAACTGAAGATAGCCAAGAGATGAAAATAGCCTTTTCATTTAATAAATATTTAAAAGGTGAGTACACAAGGACTGGTCACCCAAGCAATCCAGTTAGAGCAAATAAAATTTAAAAAAAGTCTTTACTAGAAATAAGTTATCCGTGTTTTAAAGTCCTTTCCTAGGTGCTGTCATTTTGAATCAAGACAGCTGAAGAAGGCGGACTCGGTATGGGGAGTTTCTAAGTTGAAAACTCCTTATCTAAAGGAATGGTAAAAAATATTGAAACCTATAATTTTTCCTTTTGCAGTCCATGTAATTTGATTTCTACTAACTTGGACAATTTCCCAATTACCTGGAAGGGTATGAGAAATTGCCTGTAAGCATTGAGCAGGAGCAGTGGCCCTTGACCCTGAGACAGCAACAGGTGAAATCGGAATTCGAGAAGAGGCAAGCCAGCGAATTTCTCCAGCTAAATCTACCCCATCATCACAATAGGCTCTTTCTTCATCACCGTTTGCCGATACGACGCCCGCCATGGAGATATTGCTTTCTCCAATGACCGTTTGTGTGCGTTTCTGTTGGCTTTCATTATTTTCCGTTTACATGAATGTAGTATATGAGTATTAAAACCATGATAGAAATTAAATAAGAATTAATCAGAGAAATGGGATATTTAATTATTAAAAATTTGAGACAGGTATGAGGGTTTACGTCAATTTTCTATCTAGTCTTTCTAGAATACAAAATCGGACGTGGGCTCCACATGGCTCCCTCTTCTCCTATTCAATTAAATTAACATAATGTTTAGTTGTACTTCATTTAAACTTAATTTATGTGAATATAATATATGATATCTTAGTTTCCCCAGTAGTCGATTTCGATGAAGAGGGAAGGCGCACAACTAGACGTTACGACAATCCGAAATATGAAATTTCAACATTCCAAGGCCTTCCATTACAAACAGACGTCCCTCTGGAAATAGTCAAAATGGGCTCAGAGAGTGGGAAGCTAGATAATTACCTTGAAATCTGAAAACCATAATTTTTGTAGTCTTCACCCAAGGCTCAGTGGCGAAGCAATCACTCTTTTAGATAAACATGATAGACAAACTTAAAAAATAGAGCTCGAATAAACAGAAAATGCTAATTTCTGGACTTCTATTTGGTATTTTTAAATTCATTTGCCTGCAATCAGCTCTAATATTCTTGTTTTCTACAAGCCTACAGCTAAGTTTCTCTAATTTACCGGCAGCCATCTCCGGCTATACGTAGCTATGTGTTAAGCTTGGAGAAGGAAATTACAAAACCATCAAAAATAATCAGAGTGGCCAAAATCCACAAGTTCAATGAGGCGAATATTGACTGTTGATAGTACGAGTACTTATTACATTTAAAGAGGATAAGTAAACATTAATAAATTAAATGATTACTTTATTTAAAATAAGTATACTAATTCAATACTTAATTAGTACAATTATAACTTAGGTTAAAAAACTACAAAAAAAAAAAAAAACTACAAAAAAACGGTAAGTCTAAACAGGTATAATAAATTCCACCTTCACAACACTTTATCTCCATGGCTACTCGGTAGTAAGCAGCCAGAGCTAATGAGGGATTTGGTATTGTTTAGTACTCAACATCCTCAATCAAACCAGTTTTTATTTTCGAATAATTGTAATACACAAGTAATGAGTATTTGTAAATTAAAATTTTATATAATTATTTGTCATGAATAATTATGAACTAATTAGTGTAACCAAGAGTACAAAAATCAATTATTAAAAATTACCCTTAAAATAAATCACAAATCCAGATTGTGCCCATAAATTGATATTTACTAACTCTCTCTACACACACAAACAAACACACACACATATATATATATATATATATATATATATATATATATATATATATATATATATGTGTGTGTGTGTGTGTGTGTGTGTGTGTGTGTGTGTGTGTGTGTGTGTGTGTGTGTGTGTGTGAGTGTGTGAGTGTATATGTGCGTGTGTATGTATTCTAGATGTCACGATTATATTGTTATAAAAAGTTTAATATTTAAACGTCTAAAAGTCCCATGATAGCCGAAACCTTACCAGGAGGGTGAGTGTTTAGAGGAGGATTAATACTATTTCGCAAATATAATCTTTATTATTGAAAATTGTTACATATCTACGCTTGTTATCAAAGTAATGTGCCCATATTCTTGTTTTTACATCCTTCTCTGACGAGAGGATTTAACGGAGTTATTTGAATTTTTTCAATTTCAACAATTGCCCTTGTGAATTAAGTATTTGTTCTGAATACACGTCGTAGACCGAGAGAAATGTAATATTTGGCTAGTCAAGAAAACACTGCTAACCTGTAGCATATACTGGCAGTAAGTAAATGTTAACAAAATTTATTATATAGTTTTCCCACATACATAAAAAATCATTAGCATAAGATTTTGAAATTTCACATTAGGACATTTGTAGCATCCGATTGTGCACCTCCCCTTTTCGAACGAAATAGCCTGCAGCAATGTTGCATTATGGTCTATCGAGTTGGGTAGTCTATACGTTTCGCCTCTTTCCAGCCAGTGTGGAAACGATTTTATTTAGAGCGATTCCCACAAAATAAATTCCTATCGGAGCCCTTGGTATTATTACTAAGAGCATACATAACTCGCATTGCTAACCTGATACCTTCATTTTATATTATAAATGTAATATGAACAACCTGATATTCAACCTTATAAAAATATATGAAAACAATTGAGAAGGGCAATGTTTTTGCGGTTAATTACAAATTTAAATGGAATCAGCCGCTTAATTCGACACGTTTTTTTGGCTATGAGTCAGCCAATGACAGATCACTGATAAACTATTAAGGGATGACAACTCAAAAACGTGTTTCATATTAGAAAGTGAAGTCTTAGGGAGGAGAGTAAAAGCGGCATAATTTCACTAGAGGTGTAATTAGCTGGCGTCATTGACTCTAGGGCCTTAGGTTGTTAATTAGAGGGATAGAGGAGACTAGCTAGGAGGGCCCGACGTAGGATGATGGGAGGAGATGACCCGGGACGTAGGAGAGTTTCGCCCCTGGGGGGAGAAATGAGTGACGCAACCGACAAGAGTGAAAACGTATTTAACGCTACGCGCATCGTTGAACGCAGATTCACGCAGATCTAAGGCACAATGCAGATATATACTGATAGCATTGACATGCCGAAAACACCTCGTGGAAGGTTATGTCCATCTGAAATGGGTCAGTAAGACGCCACTTTCAATGTTGGCAAGAGACGAATAGTATTTCTGAATAAAGAGCCGTGCAATTGAGAAAAGAAGAAATTGAGAAAAGATTGATTAAATTAATAAAATACGTAACAGAAACGTTCAAATGTGTGTTTTAAAGTAAGGCCTTGGACTTAATTATAATAATTAATTTATTTATTAACGTCCACTTTTTGCAAGTATGGCTAATTGGGACGGGTTATCAACAGGTTACCACCCTTTTCTAGCTAGGGTGGGACTAAGGATTTTATTTATTGAATTCCGTCAGTAAATAAATCCTATTGCCCAGGAGGGAATCGAACTCGTCATTCTAGGTTTACCATGTGAGATAAAGATCAAAGCTTTAACTCACATGGCTAACCTGAGTCCCTTAATTATAATAAAAAATCGTCTTTATCCGCAATAACCAATATATTTATACCAACTAAAGGATTTTATTTTATTACACAGCAACTGTTTTCAATTGGACATACTAACAACTGAAATATTGGTTGGGTCTCCCTGTCGAGACGATACAAATAAAGAAAAAATATATGATGGTCTCAACTCGTTAATAATTGTATTAATCTTATTTATTCAAAATCCTTCGGTTTAAAAATGACGACTATGCATGAAAAATTATATATAAAAGTGGCAATACAAAATAACATAGTTTAATAGAAAGGTGTATATTATTAATATCGTAGCAGTTTACCATTCGTTTATCTTGCCGGCATTTGTATCTTCTACCCTATTGTAATCTCAATATTTTTTGCCCATATCTATTAGAAATTAAACATTTCGAAACATTAGCTAGATTACAGATATAGAACGTTTATATACGAATTATTATCTGTGTTATGAATTGAAGATTATATATATAGCCGTAAAATGCTTAATTATATAATTATTAATAATAAATTAATAATTAATCATTTTACGGCTAAATAAAGTAAACTATGTTTTATGTTATTTATGTTTTAATTTAGTTATTTAATGACATAAATAATAGTTACAAGTACGAAGCTTATAAGCCATTGCTGTGAAGTCATTGCTCTTTATGATTTATGAACAATGAGTTTCAGTCAAAGCTAAAATACAGCATGAAATCCTTGAATTGTTCATTTGAGTAAGTGTGGAGGCTGGCTATATTGGCTGCTTATAGTTGTTGTAAGAACTTCTACAAAAAACAGAATGCATTCTAATTTCAGTCGCATCTCTTAGACTGAAACATTGAGCAGACTCCCAGAACCTGACAGGTGGCACACCACCTCTTTATGGCTGGCTGACCTGCACAGAGTGGAATGCTCCACTGGGCACTTGCCGCCTTGCATTCTCTGCTCTG
This sequence comes from Riptortus pedestris, assembly GCA_019009955.1. Taxonomy (NCBI): domain Eukaryota; kingdom Metazoa; phylum Arthropoda; class Insecta; order Hemiptera; family Alydidae; genus Riptortus; species Riptortus pedestris. Next base: position 87,227,493 of record CM032228.1, read on the forward strand.
TCACCCTTCGCTTCATCTAAGATATTCCGGCAGCTAACGCTGGGTACAATATGTATCGGATTGAACTATTTAAATATCTGAAGTTAAAGTTTAGGAAATTTAAATTTCATTATGGCGCCCTCCAGAATTTGTTTTAGTATATAAGCCAAGCTGCCGCCACTTCAAAGTTTCAGAAGATAATTATTCTTCATGTATGAACAATAACAAAGAAACAACAATCAATATTATTAAGCAAAAAAACTATAAATATTTCCTATTTTTTCAAGGATTACGGAAAGATTAATAAATAAATTGAGGGCACGACATTTTATCTTCACGTAAATTATAATTACAATTGGTATTATGCAATATAAATAATGTATTAAAAACATAATAAAATAGAAAGGTTGGTAGACATCCTGATATTGGCATGAATGCCTTATATTTCGCACCAAAATAACACCCAATTAAATTCATATACACCTAAATTACAGACTACGGGGGGAGATGAAAAGAAGAATTATATAATAATGATAAAAAAACTTAAAATAAATGAAATAAATTGTTTGGTTCATGTGTGACGTTATATGGGAATTTAGAACTGTTGAATATGCATTTCGTTGTAAGTGCTAATTGTATTGGACCCTCATCGTCCACAAAAAAATTGAGAAAATATATAATACTACCAGATCCTATTCAATAACTTCGTAACTCGTAACCTGTTAAAACCCCACCCGAATTAGCCATAGAAACACAATGTAGACGTTAATGAATAAAAAACCAATCTCTTACTCAAGGTTTTTTTGTTTTTCAGAACTACCGAATTTTTATAAATAGAGTTATTCTAGAAGTTTTGTTGAGTAAAGGAAATGTTTGCTTCTTCCTTTAACTGTATTCAATGGCTATAAATTGTAAGTGAATAAGATGGAGCAACTGTCAAGTGGTTAAGTATAAGTTACCCCGGAAAGCATGTATGTGAAGGTAGGCGGGTGCAGGGCAACAACAGTTACACAACCTTATCAGGGTCTCCACCACACCCAGCCAACACCTCTTACACTTAATCAATATTCCTCATTTCAATATTACAAACAATGATTATATTAAATAATCTGATCACTATTGAAACTTTATATATGTCAATCTATTTTTATAGATTTTTCATATCATACCAGTATTTCAGAAATATGGTTATTCCAGGAATAATCAAGGAATTGTCAGAAATAATTTAACTAATTTCAGTACTAGTATTTCCTTGCACAAGCAGATTCTTCTTCCTATGGTACTGCAGCAGTTATTCGAATAACACATGGACCTTTGACCATCATTCTGGAGCAGTTCTCATTATTCCCGTTAACTTCCTTCATTGGTGCGCTTCCTTCCTGATACTCTAGCGGCTGTTTTCCGAACCGGATGTAAATTCTGTTCTTTCACCTCGATGTACGCTATTCCTACACTTCTTGAATCAACCAGCTTATTCCAAGACGAGGAATGGTAAAGATCTTCCATCCACGAGACTAATGCTTATTGCAAAGTTGAACTCCACAGTCGTACTCGAAACTATAAAACCATTTTCTTTGCAAATATTGATGTTTTTAGCCATAGGGATAACAGTTGGCACTCTTTGAATTGTAGAGTATGCGCATACACTTACATTTTACATATATTACTAGAATTAGCTATAACTTTTCTAGTTCCACAACGTGGGGGATGCTTGCAGTCAACTCTTGTTCATTTCTTACTTGCACACATAGTAGCATCGGCCTGGCTCTATACTAAAATGTTCTATCTTCCTAACATATCCGTTTACGGCAAGATCTTCTTCAATCGTCCTGGACCCGGCGTTTGGGAGTGTCTCATTGCAGGTGAGGCGTAGGTCTCTAAGGGATATTGTTTATTATTGTTGTTTTCCAAGCTGCAAAAAATGGGCAATTCTGTTCAAAATATACCCTCTTCATACCGAATCCTGAATTATCATATCGGATTTAGAAAGCACTAGCTAATTCCATTACCATTAGGTTATCTTCAGCCACATGGTGTAGCTATGGCATGCCCTCTGACCAGTGATGTAGAAAACTTGCTCTTGAAATGATTCAGGAGAAGACCCTCTTTTCACTCCTTTAACTTCCAATACCAAGAGCTGGTTTAGTAGGAGCTATGTGTAGCTTGTGAAGCTCGTATTTTCCAGTTTTGTAGTAAACTCCTTTATGGCGGGCTTAGAAAAGTCCCTTTCTAAAGTTGAAGTGAAGCTGAAACTCTGACTACTTCAGTAAGATGTCCCATAGCTGCAGGTCCAGCAACAGATCAATTCTCAGCTTATCCATTATCCTACATGTCTGTAGTAACAGATTTCAAGAGGACTGAAGAGTTTCTGCCTGGAAACGGATATTATAGCGGAATAGAAGAATGTCTACTCTCCAATAACTAAGGTTATATTGATAATAGCCCAAGAGGAGTCGTGGGATTCTCTAATTTCAAGGTCCCTCCCCAAAAGCAAGTAAATCAGCAATGCCACGGTCGAATAAAACCATCATTATTTTCAGGATGGATCAATAATGAAGGTCTAGACTGTGAACATGAGCCAACGAAATAGTCAAATTGAGATTGTGTAATACAAGTCAACAAATCTCTCCATTCATCAGCTTGAACGGGCAGAGTTAAACATAATCTGTTCCCTTATCTAAGCATAAACTATTGCAGGCAAATTCAATTTCATTAATTTAATACTTTTACTAAAGAAGCAAACGATAGAAGAAGCGTACGTAGACTGGGGCCGAGAGAATTTAGGCGTCGAAAATGTCTGATGGATCAAGCTGGATTTCTGTACAGAACTACTTCCCATCAAAGCTTTCAGAAAAGGTTCCAAAAATCTAATTATTTACAACTGTTCCTTTAAAAAATATATTTCCCAATGTTTTTTGGACGAAGAATTCAATGATCCCCAATGTTGAGATTTAATATGTAGAAATTACTGAATATAATTATATAAAAAAACAAAATCTTAAAAATTCCTTAAGAAGGCATAGTTTTAATAGAAGAACTGTTCCTTGAACAGTAACTAGGCAATGGCTTCCGAGTAGATGAATAAATAAATAAAGAAGCAGTATATTTTATTTAAACTCGTATATTTTATTTATTTATTAACGTCCACTTTATGCTACTATGGGTAATTGGGACGGATTATCTACAGGTTACCACCCTTTTCTGGCCAAGGTGGGACTAAGAATTTTATTTGATGAGTTCGTCTCTAAATAAATTCATATTTATTTAGTGACGACCTCTTTTATGAGGCGGGAATCGAACTCGCCTGTAATCGAGAGGCAGTGTATGTGATGGCACAACTTACGTATTTAAAAAAAAATACCTTTGAGACCGTAAAATTAAATAATTTTTTTTTAAAAATTCTTTTTGGCATCCACCCATTTCAAGCAATAGTCTGACTAAAGATGTTATTTACCGAGTTAGTTACTAACTAAATTCCTACGCCCCATACCGGAATCAAACCCACGCATGCAAGTTAAATGATGTAATTTTTTATAAGAATACTTATGATTTATATTTTAAATCCCTTTATAATTTAAGTGGCCAATACAAGGGAATTAACTTTTGTCAGACGATGTTCAGGTTCAATAAACCCATTCTCTTGTATTTAGAGGCATTTTGTATGCAAGGCAGGACATCAGTGAGTGACATCACTGGAATCGAGGTGCCTATATCCTCACTCTTACCAGAGAGAATCCGCTTAGATTGACTCTCAAATCTGGTTAGAGCGATCTTGTCAACGGCTTCTCTAAGTAAGTTCTGCCCATGCCATCGAACTCCCACTCTCACTTACTCATTAAGGAAGACATTCACCAACAAATTCAGATAGTCCATGTTGTGCTTAGGGTAGTTGACTTGCACAAATAAAGTATATTCCAATTTAATCCTTCATCAACGATAAAACCATCCCGGGAAATCTGCTAAAATTGATTATTTCGTGAGCAATCGAATCACATTCCCTTAAGAGCCTCTTTCAAGCTAAACAATTAAAATTTATAGTTTTAATTTTGCTCTTATCTTAACTAAACGTCTAAATGAAAAGGCTTTGCCAGAAAACGAATTTCTGGCGCTGGAGGAAAGTTGGCGACTATATTGTTGCAAAGTACCAAGTAAAACCGAAGCGAATGCTGAGTTTTGCCATAGAGAACGGTTCCCATTGAAACAAACGTGACAAGCTGGGACTGCTTTTCAGTCCCGACTCCTTAGTGCTGAGGGAAATCGCTGCAACAGCGTAAAGAATATAGGTTAATAATATATCTTTTCACAATAATAATTTATTCACGATGTCCAGAATAAAATGGCAGTGCTAAACGATTTAGGGCCAGAGTTATGATAGGATATTTTTAGAAAAGAATTTAAGTATCCTGGAATATCTGCACTACCAAAATATTTATAATCAAGTTTCAGTGCTAAGACCATAATACATCCAGGTAGAGCTTTAATATTAGATTTATTGGTAGTAATGCGCTACACGAAAGTTTCAGTTAGACCAAATTATCCCTTAGTCGCATGTATTATCCCACTATACAGCAATGAGGGGTGATTAAGGAACACTTCAAATAAAGAGAAGGCAAATTATGGGTGACATAATCAAACGATATTGTATGGAAGCCATTTATTACTTCAAAAATAAACTAAAAATGTAAATAGTCTGGGGGCCTATACATATTACAGCCTCAAAAACATTTTAATAATTTATGATCTTCTGAACAATAAACATTAATTAAATCATATTTACTGACAAAAAATCAAAAAGATTGTATTGTAAATTTGTCAAAGGAAAACAGAATTTATAGAATATAAGTACAATACTTGGACAAGATTACAATCAAAAAGTGGAACATTTTTTTTCAAAATTTTAGTGGAACTAGGAAGAAAGATATTTGATAAGTGTCCGATGGGCACAAGACGAAAATGAGGAAAAGTTATATTAATTGTATTTATTTATATTTTTATTTTAATGCTGGTTTATCGGGGTCATTAAAGTTGCTGTTTTCCTAAATAAGCATTAATTATCCGATGTCCGGAGAGGCTCTTCATGCATTTTATGTTTAAAAAATTTCTGTTTGATTGGAACTTGCACCAAACTAATAAAATGTGTTCAACTGTAAGTATTCAACTTTCACAGACTTCTAAAGTTTGAAGGTAATTCCCTTTCGTTAAATATGAATGAGTTAAAACACTGAGGCCGATTATTAGTTTGCTCAATGTGACTTATGCCTTTCCTTTGTTTCTCAAGATTTACCTTGAATAACTTTCGTTCATAAGTGACCATTTTTCTTGCCACTTTCTTTGCTTGTTTGTTTAATTTATTTTTGTAGTAATAATATGGTCTCTACGGGAAACATAAGTATGCGTAGCTAAAAGAAAATGACAGCTGCGTGTTTGATTCAGTATTTGTTCTAATATTACCTCGTATACTTGGGAGTCATTAACAAAATATACTTATCCTTGGATAACATCAAATATTTTGTTTTACTAGGGAACCAATCCTTACTTATGCTCTTTTTAAGGTTCTTTAAAAAGATTAAAAAGTCTGTACCTATAACAAATGGCATTTTATAAATTTTCAGTATGAGGGCAAGAGCTTGGTTGATTGAATTCACTTCTGCCAGAAAAATAGAATTTTCTTGTCTTAAGTCATTACCTGGTTGTTCATAACCCACGCACATCCACAATTGGAACAATCAAATTTAACGGCTTCCCTGTAGGCCCCTGTTCTATTAGTGCACAGTTATTGTGTCTTAAAAATATTATTTAATAAAATGGAGATTGACGTTATGTTTTACATCCTGATGAAGAGACATGCTAGGAAATTTTCAAATCGGATAGAGCGAATCATCTTCATAAATAGAATTACCAATATTAGACCTAATAGTTGTGTAATTATATTATCAAGCCTATCCTTAAAGTTTAGAAGTTTTTTTCACTTCTGACGGGAAGATTTCGAAAATCGTTTATTCATTGAAATCCTAGTTTTAAAAGAAATAAAATTGCTTTCACCAGAAAAATGGAATCGTGTAAATAATTAAGTCCATTTTTCAAAGATCTTTCCTTGTCTGAGCATCTATTGATATGTTATTAGGGCACTACTGCATGTTTCTAAGACAGTAATAGTTTTTAATCTTCGGAGAAGAAAAGTTCCTTCTTACCCAAATTCAATTGTTAGACTCATTTCCCAGGCACATGTCAAATATTTTTTAATAAAATGCCATCAACATAATTTTATTTAAAATTACATATCACTTTGCAAAGGCCATTAACGACATATCAAAGTATCCACGAAAAGGCTCCTTCGTTGATATCTTCCATCATATCGTTCTTTTTTGAAAGAATATCTTTACCTGCAGTGTATCAGAATAGTTGTTGATAACCAAATTTCCTTGAAACAAAATTGTATGGACAGCATGGAGCCCTCTTTCCCTCTGATTGTGATTAACTTACGGTTATTAGAGACATTATTTTCCCCAGCTGAGAAAGTTCCATATTTCCTAATGTTGCAACTAGACTATTGTTGCGTTCGAAGGTGTATTCAGGACAATAGAATTTCTAGCATTGATTAACACATCTTGCAAAGGTATTCATACTGCATTCTTAAGAACAAACAATTATCACTTACGTGTTTTGTTTAATGAACAACTAGACACGAATTAGTATTCCATCTGAGTGAACAGTTTATTAATTGATCCTAGACATGTTATAATTAGCATGTGTATTTTCTTCACGCCCTTTGATCTTAAGTTAAAGAGTGTTATGGAAATGCCACAGTATATGCCACACATTCTACGTAATTGGTTGTTAAGGTTACATTGTGGAATTGCAATAAATATAATTAAATAATTAATTTTTTTGAGGTCAAAAATAAACGATGCAGACCGAAAATAGTATAAACATTAAAAGGCAGGTGACCGACAAGTTCTGATGAAAGACCTGATGCAACGAAACATTTTGGAAGGCCGACTACTTTTATTTGCGTAATAAGGGATTTTCATATCATCGGTATATTTTACATGAAATTTTATGGAATATGACAGAAAAACTTATCTCTGGGATATTACATTATTTATTCTTTAACTGATGGTATGAATTGCTTATGATTGACTTTTGGCGCATATTATCTTTAAAGATTATGTTTCTATTAAAAAATATAGATGTAAACCCTTAACACTCGAAAAAAATTGATGAGAGTTACAGTTGTTTATTAGCGTAGTAAATTCAATTTCAAAACGTTTTTATGATAGTGGTGTTTGGTAAATCGAATGGGCCCATTTATTGATAAAACCAGTTATGGATTGAAATGACTTTTTGGTAGTGTTTCTGATGCCTTCTCCTGTGGGTAGACCAGATTCGTTGTTCAATGTACAACTTCGTATTCATCGTTACCAGCATAGGAGAAGAAACTTCGGAGTTAAATGCATGAGATTTATATTAATCATAAACCCATTTCGAATTTTATAGAAATAGTAGTCACTTCATTCTTATTTTTGTATTTATTTCTATTAGCCAATTCAATGTCCAAACTTTTCATATTATACAGTCCACGTCAGTAGCTTCTTTTTCGTGGCTTTCGAGAAATTAACCACGCTCTGTAAACCATAATTAAAGTAATAATCGCCTAATAATAATAGCAACCTAATAATGCGCCTATTACAGTTGTGTGCGCACTACGAACCCTCCGGACCCGAGTACAGTATACCGTACGCACACACACACACATAGTACACTATACACTTACATTAACAGATAGTCACACACAGTATATGCCCATACCTGGTTACAAGTATAAAATGCAGCCCATTAGCAATATAGTGAAACTAAATAAAATTATAGTCTCTGACGAACCTAGAGTGAGGGTTGCTCCATAGGGAATTGATTGCCAGCCCTCGACATCAACGGTAGTGCGGGCAGTGCCCAGGTGTTGTATGGTTCTGGAATACCAACAATCTCAACGGTCTCACTACTGCTGGATGAGAATCCAAGCTCTGAAGAAGCATTCTCCTCCAGCTCCGATTAGAAAAGGTAGACCAAAAAATACGCACCATAATATGGACGCATTTTGGAGTTATGCGAGATTATTATCTGGTCAGTAATGTGAGCGTCAAAAAACGGGTTATACTAGACACCAATGTAACTTGGTTGGAAATACCATGTATTCCCCCGGTAAAGTGATATCCATGAAACAGAATAGATCTCCCACCCCCATAATATTCCCTTATAACATTAAAAATAAATTGAAGAAGGTTAAAACTATGATTAAAATCAAAAATGCTATTTCTAAAATTAAATAATAACATCTAAAAATCCATGTTGTTATTTAATTTTATAAATAGTGTTCTATGGATTTTAATAATAGTTTTACAATCCTTCGATTTATTTTTTAACATTACAATAGATAAAGGTTTTTATAGAAATTGTGTGTCAACAAGGCACTTGCGATGATGGACTGCATTGAAACGCTTTGCCGCTGAAATAAATAATTATTGTGGAAATTCCGTCCGTTTTATTAAAACATAAATGCAGCAAGTGATACTTCCACAACTAGTTAGTATGACTAACTTTGACAATGGAAATTCTTCATGTGTGCATTGCACTTTTGCTAGAAACCAAGTAGTTGGTGATGTAGCCCAACGCTAAATCACTTGAAAATTATTTTTTTTAACGGCGGTTGTAGTGCCAAAAACTCTGCCCACATAACCTCTGTACGACGTTTACACGGAAAAAGGAAAAGTGGTTAGTTCTTCAAAGATTCAAAACCACTAGAAGCCTGAGAGAGGAGTGGCATATGACGATTTTAGAAAATACAGCCGACATTAGACCGCATGACAGTTCACCAAGGTAACAGAGTGGGATAGAAGTTGCGGCGGTTTGTACTACATATAAGCCGGGTGGAGATAGGAGTGGCAATAGTAGAGCGAACCAGTAGGTCGTGAGGTTAGGCCCTCGGATCTAAGCCATCGGTGTCGATGCCAAATGGGTGAAGGGTGGCTCACTGATCTCCTTGGAACAATGCCTATGGTCAGTCTAGCGTACGAGGAATTTGTGAATGGCAGAATCTTAGAATCAGTGTAAAAGACATTTTTTCAAAATTCCTTTTTCAACAACTGATAGTTTCAGGAAAAAAATAAAGCATGCAAGCACATTGTTGTAATTTCATAATATGAAATATTAATAATATAATATAAAATGTAATAATAATGATTTTACAATTAATTTATTATACTTTTCTGCCCCCTCCCCTCACGTCCTGGTTTCGTGGTGTGCAATAGGCCCGGCCCATAAAATGAAAGCTAACTGTATCTAGGGCCCATTCCGACAATTAGCATATCAATGGTTGCTCTAGGATAAGGAATTGGGCTGAGATTTAAAATGAAATAAGCTCGTCGTAATAAAACATGCCAGGCATTAGAACATTGAGGGTCAAAGATAATTTTAAGTAGCCATATCTCTTTGTTGTAAACTCTAAATTATAGATTCCCATAATAGGGTAAAACGCACCTCACTGTTTATTTCCAGTTGCAGGGGATTTGAAGAATGGAAGTGCGAACCCAGAAAACGAAATTGGGGTTCATGGATATAGAATAAGGAGTCTAGACACGTAACCACGTTTTCCTACCTAGCCATCTTTTGATTTTTGTAATAAAATTTAGTTGAATTTCATTTTTATTTTCAGCTGGTGGTGAGGGTGATGAATCAGGTTAATCAGAAACACTAATGCGCTAAGCGTTTTTAAGAAATAAATTGTGAAGAGCCACAAAAAAGTGTTTCTAATTAACTTAATTGAATTTCGCTAAGAAATAAATTACATTAATTATGCAGACCATCATCGATAATCCCCGCAAAAAAGAATGTCATCGGTACGTCCCGCAAATTTCATATTACACTTAAGACAGGCTTCGTAGTACTTACCAGACAATAATTACAGTGCATAACATTAATGTTCTCCAGAAGATGCATTACACTTTTTAGGGAGAGATTTATAAGGAGAGTTCTTCGTTATCTCATTGTGACTGAGTTATTAAGAATTCCTACTTTTAGCAAATAGTGAGATTTTCTTTTATATTTAGTTTGTACATGTGCTCATTTTTTACTTTGAAAGGGAATGTTTGATCCAAAAATTATAAATAAAAGCGTCTAAATCAAATACTGCCCTTTTGATCATACGAATTTCACAATTTATGATTATTTGGTTTCAAAGACAACATTTAATTTCATTTTGTGTTTTTTAAAATAAAAGGACGAATAAACATATTCCGTTATTTTATTTTACTCTAGCAAAAACAAAATAATGAAACTTTCAGTTCTGAATGAGCTGTTAAAAAAGAAGTCTGAGTTTATTAGATTACAAATATGATTTATTATAAAGACATGGGATATTGGGCGCAAAGAGTTTGGGAACTTTTGCTTTTGCTACACTAAGTAGCCACAGGGAAAGAACATAATAAAACTTGAGAAAAGATATATATTAATAAATAAAAGTCCGTCACGCAGGGGCTGCGTAAACTAAGCAGATTTCCCATGTGAAGTTTTACAATAGAGAAATCTGCATACTGGTAACACAACAACACCGTGATTAAGTACAAATGGTAATGAGAAATCTTTCAGTTAATTAAAATAAATTCCCAACTGAAACGGCTTCTGAATTGTAAGAATAATTTATATTTTAATAACTCAAATTTTAGTAGTCCAAGAACTGAAGAAGGGGGGGGGGCAGATGAAAAGAACGTATTTGCATAAATCTCACAAAGTAACGAAGGTAAGGTATGTTTAGGAACGACAGGTAAGGTTAGGAGAAGCTTCCACCTGAGCCGATCAGTTACGGAAACGGCCGACCTAATCCGAACTATACCCGACCACAGACTTCATAAAAATGCAAATATCTCGGTTAATATTCAAGATAGAGAATAAGTGTATATAACAATATTTATAGTAAATTTAATTTGCAATAAGATTAGTTCTATACAAATTTTCGATCCGATGCATAATAACGGAGATATTTTGAATTTTCGAAAATCCCCCCTCTAAATCCCCCCCCTCCCTCTAGTCCGATTTCAGCCATTAACGAACTTGATCTATCATTTTAAATAAAACGGTTAAATATCGAGTGTCGTAAAGATCACACAAAAATCTCGACCGCTAGAGAGTTACCACACACATATATATATATATATATATATATATATATATATATATATATATATATATATATATATATATATATATATAGGGTTGGGGAAAAAGTAATTTCGGTATTTTTCATGTTTTTCAAAGCGCATTTATTTATATAAATTTTAGATATTAATCAATGATATATGCGCCGTTTTGATCGATGACCTTTTGCCATTTTTTTCGGTAAAACCATTATACCTTCACTATAGAAGTTCTGTGATTTCTGGGCGAAAAACTGAACGAAGTGATTTTAACAAGCCTCTTTTGATTTCAGCTTTACACCATTAAGAGAGTGCTGAAGAGAACGAAACAAGTGGTAGTCAGACAGTGCAAGGTCCGGGCTGTATGGTGGATGCATCAAAACTTCCCAGTCAAACTCTCGTATTTTTGCCGAGTCACCAAAGATGTGTGTGGTCTAACATTCTCGTGATGGAATACAACGCCTTTCCTATTGATCAATTCTGGCCGTTTATCTTGAATCTCCTGCTTCAACCGTATTAGTTGTTGGCAGTAGAGAGTCGAATCAATGGTTTGGCCAGGTTTGAGCAGCTCTTGATGAACAATGCCTTTCCAATCCCACCAAACAGTCAGCATCACCTTCCTTAGTGTCAATCCAGGCTTTGCCACTGTTTGTGAGGTTTCGACCACGATCTTTTTCGCACAGTATTGTCATAAGTGATCCACTTTTCATCACCTGTAATCATTCTTTTCAAAAATGGCTCGATTTCATTTCGGTTCACCAGCGATTCACAAATGGAAACTCTGTCCATTAAATTTTTTAGTTAATTCGTGTGGGACCCATATATCGAGCTTCTTTTGGTATCCATTCTTATGTAAATGGGTCAAAACTGTTTCATGGTCGATGTTTAGCTCCATAGCGATGCCACGAGATGAAATGTGTCGGTCTACCTAAATTTTTTGAAGAATTTCATCGACTTGTTCAACAATTGACCTGCCAGGGGGAGGTTTATCATTAAGGTCAAAATTTCCTGAACGAAATCGAGCAAACCAGTTCTGACACTGATGTTCACTTAAACAGAAATCACCATAAACACCACACAATTTTCGATGAGCCTGAGCAGCATTTATTTCTTTTCGGAAGTAAAAAAGCAATACATGTCGCAAATGGCCTTCTGGAATCTCCATTTTCAAAGTGCAATAACGTTTGGCTGAGTAAATGAATGAAACTGTAGAGATATTTGGAATATTCTATGGACTATGACCTTTCAAACGTGGTATAGTATGGCTTCACTGAATAAGGATTACAAAAGATAAGCGACTTTGATACACGACTATTGGGATAAACCGAAATTACTTTTTCCCCAACCCTATATATATATATATATATATATATATATATATATATATATATATATATATATAATTTTGAACGGACCTCATTTTCGTCATCTCATGGGTAGGATCGATTCTACATTTGAAGAAATTTTTCGAAAATCGCGCCATGAGTACGACCTCAATAGCTGATTTCTCTTAAGGGAAATCTGCTAAAAACAGAAATAATGGATTTTGTCGGTATAAAGAGGGTTTCTGACTTTTAGCAGAGTTCCTTTAAGGGAAATCAGCTATTGAGGTTGTACTCATGACGGAATTTCGAAATTTTTCTTCAAATGTCCATCGATCCTACCTAGTAGATGACTAAAATGAGGTCCGTTCAAAACTGTATATATATATATATATATATATATATATATATATATATATATATATATATATATATATCTGTTACCGCTCTAGCGGTCGCAATTTTTGTTTGATTGTTACCAAACTCGATATTTAGTCGTTTTATGTAAAAAGAAAGATCAAGTTCGTTAACGGCTGAAATGGGACCAGTGGGAGGGGGGGGTTTAGAGGGGAGGATTTTCGAAAATTCGAAATATCTCCGTTACTAAATGTAAGATCGAAAAATTGTACAGAAACGTTGTTATTGCAAATTAAATTTACTATAAATATTGTTATATACATTTATTCTCTATCTTGAATATTAACCCAGATATATGCATTTTTATTAAATCTGGGCGAATGACGAGCGACTTTCCCGCCAAAAGCTAGTTCGGCCCTTTGCCTTAACTGCTCGGCTCTCGTATGGAGATTTCTCTATAGTATAACTTCACATGGGAAATCTGCTTAGTTTACGTAACCCCTGCGTGACGGACTTTTACTATCTACTACAAGTACAAGTAGTGAAGACGTATATTAATTTGGTCAATAAGATAATTTATAGTTAATTATTAAACCCTTCAACTCTCACTAGGCAGGTATTCAAACAGTTACCTGTTCAATGCTTCATATCAGCGCACGTCCGATGGAGTGCCATGAATCAGATGGCTATACACCCGATCATACTTTAGCACCTGCTTATGAAGATAGTTATAGTAATAGACAGGTTGTTAGCATGAATGGCTCTTACTATTCATCTACGATGATACAATATGAAGGGGAGAGAAAGTACCTGAGCAATATCAATAATAAACAGGGAGCGCCCTCTTTACGAGCCTCCGATAACAATAGTCTTTTTTATAGTAACCTGATGGCCTTGTTAGTCCTCGCTGACTGTCACCCTCGGTGGTCTAGACCCCTTTTAGTCACCTAGCCATTTGGGATCACCCTTTTCTTTAAACCTATACAAACTGTTTATAATAAGTAATATCACACTTATGTTTAACATTTATATTGCATACATACCCTAATTATTTGATTTTATATTTCTTATTTACATTCACATCATGCTTCTAAAGCATACAATTTATTCTGCAGGTTGCAACTCTTACACAGCCCCTGAGGAGTTGGAGATAGATCCAGGAGTGTTCTACCAGGCGGGAAACCAACCACAATTTTAAATTACCCGGGGCCATGAACATTTATGATAATGCGGACATTGTGGGCTTGTAAATTGAACTTTACTACATATTGAAGAAGAAAGGGGGAATTTACATCTTTAAGACAAGTAATAATTTCCTCTAATTTTAATTTGCTTCAATTGCTGAGCAATTACTCAAGTATTTTTTCATAACACTACAATTAGAACCGGAAAACAATTTTTATTTAAAAAAATGACTGAAAAGGGAGATAAACCACGAAAAATTATTTTGGAATGAAGCGCCTAATATAATAATACCATTATAGATATTAAATACCTATAATATATGTTTATTTGTTGTTTATAATAATTGTTGCTCCATTTTGAACTTTGTTACAACCAAACCCTTCAGTCTATGAAGGACCAAGGAACATGAATCAAAGCTTTAACCTCCAGTCACTTGCTAGTTAGATACGATATTTAACAACGAATGACAAAACCATGAATAAATAATAATTACTATTTAAAATTAAACAGTGAATCAAAAACAAAATAATATGATAAAAATATAAAGTACTCCAACATTTGTCAATCCTTCAAACTGATGAAACTTAACCTCTGCTCTTGTATAGTTCGTTATAAATCCAAATGGAATAGAAATAGAATAGAATATATATTTATTTGTTAATGATTTACATCTTGTACAAATTAAATAAACAAATAACAATTCTATTTTTTTAAATAAATAATTAAATCCAAGTTCTTGAGATCAACAATAATATGACAATAAAGAAAACAATATAGTGTAAATAGTGAAATATAGAACATAAAAGATAACTAAAAGCCTTTTATAAACCCTTTTCCGTCTTAATATAACATTTAACTGGAGCGTGGTCCAACAGCACTTATAGATTCCAGAGTATTGCTTGCTGACGTGATGAAGCAGTAAATCTTGAGTAGTTTTTCGAGGCTATCGATACTAAGTATCTCTTCAATTTTATTCAAATGGCTAATATGAAATAATTAATAGACGATAAATGTGAAGTTATGTGTTTTGAACAGGACAAAAATCAATAACTGAGAAACGTGCTTTCGTTCAGTTACGAAACTTAATCAAATTAAAAAAAAATGTCAAGGAAAAGAGCAACAAAAGGTAGAAGGGTGTCGTCTGTTATCCCCGAAGCGGAGAAAATTTGCAATGGGAGTGGAAATAAGTCGTTGTTTCCTCGTTGCACAAGGTGCTTTTGTTGCATCGGAAGATGATGCGAGGAAGAAGGGTGTCGACATTACATCGCACGGACAATCTTACATAGCACGGACAGTCCAAGCACCCATCAAGCGTGACGTCCGCTCTACACCAGCAACAGTAACATTGCCAAGTTGAAATATCTCACAGCAAGTATGTGTTGCAGAAATCGATCTTGTAACGGACATTACTTGTCAGTTGATCTCCCCCTCCCTACAGCAAATCTACTCTCGACGTTGTTCATGACTTTAAAAAAAAAGTATATATCCATGGTAAGAGGTGTATGACATACATGCATATATACGATATAAAATCAATCATCTAATATATGTTTTTCGAAGTTTAACTGTGATCTTCCAGTCGAATAACTTCCGTGGAGTAAACTAAGAGTTCCTGAGTAAAGAGTATTTATATAAACACTAAAATAATGGGCGTTTACTCAGGAAATAAATTTAATAAAATAATTTGCATCTTCAGTTTCTTCGAGAAAGTGTGTAATATACTGTTTTTGGAATTGGGTTTTCGAAAATTTATTTTGTTATCTTTGGAATATGCTGGATGGTAGAGAAACCAATTGATCAGTGCCTCCATTGTCAGTGCCTGCTGATTATAGCAGGCAGAGTCGCCCGACGGTTATCTTCCAGGCTACACTGCTATAATCAGGCACTGACGATGGAGTACTGACTCTGAAAGTGAACTTTGTATAAAATTAAAACAATATTAGAGGACAAGGCCTTTTTATTTATCCTGATCAATTTATTTTGTAGTATAAAATTCAAAATATCTGATTCCAACTTCTGCGTTCCATCAAATGGTTTTCACACTAACTCCAAAAGAGTAACTGTATAGAATATTATTATTGGGGTAATTCAGCCAAATAAATGGGTGATGTCAATGGGAAATATCTTACTAAAATGGTTATTTACTAAAATTTCCGTCATTGACGTGTAATGTAGGAATTCTAAACATAATTCTTAAATACTCGGCCAGAAGCTACTTATGTTTTGATGGTGGTACTATAGAATGATGACAAAACTATGAATAGAACAAAATGAAAACTTCCACAATGCAATGAAAAGAAAGAATTATTTTGAGCTTAAGGTGATGACGATTAACGCGGCTTTTAGCAATCTGTTGTATATAAACCTAATTCAATCAACGTACTAAAAGAAGTGCAGGGCAGTCCTTCTTTGAATGGTATATTCAAATTTAAAGTAAATAACTTTTATTACACATTAATTATAGTTTATAGATCCATTAGTATTGTTGAATACTAATATATGTTTATATGAGTAAGAGAAATTTCTTGAATCCTCCATATCTGGAATTAGGGTCTCCTGGCTATCTTTTTTATTTGGTAAAAAATATTAAGATATAGAAATATTACGTACGGTGCACAGCATCCATTACGTCAGTATAGGTAAAAATATTAATTAACCAAGATACCAGCTTACACAATTATAAAATCGGAATCAATTACATTAATAGTATAAAATCACAAAGGTAAACAGGTCTCAAAGATAGAGTCTCGATACTTTCCCGAGACTTGCTGGGCCCGTCGCGTCCCCAAGTTTCTCCGTTTCACCACGTAGCACTAAAGCAGCGCCATGTCTTTTTTCCCCCGTGAACACTTTCTTTAGCCTAATGGAATAGAAATAATTACTTTCACCCCAACCAATTTAACTCTGCAACCGAACATGTCTTCTATGCGGAATGTAGCGGAGAAAAAAAGAATACGCTTGTTGAGCAGAAAATGAAAGTGTTCAAACTATATAAGTAATGCTTCCTATATATTAATCTAAATCACAGCTCAGTATTATCGTACTTCTCGCTCCATTCTCTCTACACAGTATTAGAGTCGTCTTTATAAATTCAGGTGATCGAATTTAAGGTATAGGAAAGTGTTAACCTGGGATATAACCGAGCGGATCGAGATTTTCCCCCCTCAAACTAAAAAAAAAAAAAACAAAAAAAAAAAAAAAAATTAATCTAGGTAAAATAAGTAACATTGTAAGGTATATTTAAAGATGAAATATGAAAAAAAGATTACGAGCTTAGATATTACTTTCCTAGCTATGAATATTATATATATTCACCTAACACCTAAATATTAAATATATCCACGCCCCCTCAAAATTTAAATACTCCGGTCATAAAATGAATCCTGGATTTAATACCCTCTTACATTTTTGATTAGAAAGTATTTTTAAGTTTTCGATTTAGTTACTAAATTTCCTCTTTAATTTTTTTTGTATATTCCAATTTTGGAATTTTTATCTTGAACCAGCCAACGTTTATTGATCTCAACTTACCATACATTTTATATTTCTAAGTAAAAATCCGATGAGTAGAAGGGGGGTTTACTGAAGACTGAAAACAAGAATGCACAAATAATTCGCTTAATATTTGAGCTACGAAAAATAGTATAGAACAACAATTGTAGGGCATCAATAGTTTAACAAGATTGGTTGTATAACATTTTTCGTAGCTCAAATATTATAAAGATATATTATGAATTTTAGAAAATTTATGAATTTGAGCAAATTAAGAATTTAAGAAATTTTTTCAAAAATCGCGTCATGAGTACAACTTCAATAGTTGATTTACCTTAAAGGGAATTGACTAAAAATGATTATTTAGGGAACGATGGACAAATGATATTCAAGCATTGATGTTGATTGATGTTCAAGCAATGATAGATCTTGGAGGAAGAGAGGTAATTGTTAACAGGCCTAAATAGGTAGATCATTATGTTCATAGTAAAGGAATATGGGTTACTTGGATATTATGAGAAACGATTTAAGGAATAACAGAAAGCGTCCTAAAATGAAAAGGAGGAAGGGAGTGTGAATAACTAGTGGAAGATTGCTCAGTATAGGATAGATTAAGGGAGGTGTGTGAAGATGGACCAAGTATGTCCTTGCTTCTAGCAGAGCTGCAGTTTGTTGAAAGGTGTCATTGGCTCAACAAAAGCCACTTATGGCGTCCTCCCTCTCTCTGATCCATTTCACATTGTATTTAGACGTCATTGCAAACAAGATTCCATATATATATATATATATAACATCGGTTCTTCGGGGCAAAGACAGTTTTTATATTCTACTCGGGAATTATTTCGAGAAAACAGTTGATGTACCGACAAAGCGGTATTTTGCATAATATTCATGTTCTGTGTCATTCTTTTTTATGAAGATGATAGAGAGTAGGATATATAGATAATGTAATTGTGTAATTTAAGAGTACAACTTTTTGACGGGCTTGAAGATGGTTCCATCGCTTCGTAAGCGCCATAGCTGGCAAAGCTGTACTCGATCATCAGCCAGTGATGACGTTCTCCGCCGACAGGTATGACTACAGTAATGTTAATTAGTTAAATCATATTTTTTCGTACGTACTTGTTATAAGCACATATACAACAAAACAAAATTTCATTATTTTAAACAATGAGAAATCCCATACCTCGTGTTCAATTTTTGGCTGCTAATGTTAGAAACTAGATGACCGGAGAAATATTTGACAAGGCTGAAATATGAACCGGTAGATAGCATACATTTTCAAAAATGCTTCACTGATGTGAAAGCCTAACAACAAAAAAGCAATTTAATCCAACTTCAAAATCATAAAAACAAAATATTTTTTTTTTTTTTTTACGTTGCCACTACGTAAAAATGTTGAAAATTAATTAACTTTTTTTTTCCACGCCAGCTATCGTTTTTTAAGTTTTTTAAAGAATAACATAGTTTATATAATTTAAATTTAGTATGACAAGTATTTACTTACATCCCGCAGAACAAAAGTAGGTTAAGACAAAGAAGTCCAAAGTACAAAACCAATTAGAAAGTTAGGCATTAAAACATACAGCTATTGGCGTTTGGCCACTATACGACTTGGCGTAAAGTAGATTCTTAGAAGCACAGCGTATCTTTAGATCATGAAAAATGAAATTAATTAAAAGTATTTTTACTATGATAATACATTTCACTACAAATTGTTGGTTGCTTGTCCTAAGTCATTCAAATGATGGAGTGAAAATTAGAAAAGGATGAGTTTAAAAACATTTTTTATAACTTTTTCCTTCACCGAAAACGTATTATAAACATTTTTGATTTTTAGAAATGTTTTATATCACCATCAGCGAGCCTATTCATTCATCGAAATGTTGTCCAAGCGAAGAGGTATATTTTCGATAAAATGTCTTAAGTTTCTGGGATCGTTATAAATGATCTCAGTAAAACATTTATCGAACCTTTGTCATTAACTCAGTTTATCACTCACTGTACCTAATAAAACCTTGGTAATAAATAATACCTCTCTTAGGAAGGGTACACACTTCTTAAAGACACCCTACCACTATTTGATACGGTCATAACTAAATAAACAGACGGTTAACCCTGCAAAACCAGCAGACGGAAATAGTCGAGATGAAACTGAGGGCAGAAGATGAATGTAGGTCAGTAGTATTTCCGGATGAGAAGAGGACAAGGTGTGTCATGGCTCCTGGCTCCGCCGCTAAGGAGTACTAACAGATAGAACTAACTATACTCTTATTGCTAATTCATGTTACTAACGTACTCGCCAGACCGTTACCTTCCCATTCACAGCTTAAAGATAAACAATATCTACCATTCATAATCAATTGTAAAACGCTCCCCTCGTTCAGGGCAATTGAGTGTAGGAACTAGACCGCATTTTAATAGACATTTTAGTTATAATTCTAATCAATCCTAATATATATTATTTTGACTGCTCTTATAAAGGGTAAAAATAATATAAACAAAATGAAAATAAAAAAATAGAACAGAATAACAAAAGAATAAAATACAAAACATAGATAACACAATGCAAACAGAAATAAGGTCAAATTTATCCGTAAATTGATAACATAACCAAAATAGCATAAACGTACGAGTACAAAATCATCAATATCTTATGAAATTGTTACGTGTTTTGCACACACTCACATAAAACAGCCCTGAGTAAATGAGTTACTTAATGAATACTTCAGTTTTATTTATTAACATAATTCACTAACTTTTAATCATTTCCTTATATTCCTAAATGGGATTTAGAAATTGGTTATGATTACAAATAGCTTATTTTCTACGGTCAATTAGGTTTCAAAAAGAAATAGTACGTCGTAAACATAATAATAAAACTTTGCAAACATTCCAATCTACTTAGATCTACATATACCGTTCCTGGATGGTTTGTTCACCAGACAAAAAGCAGAAGGTGCTCTTCATGGATTCGTTGTTATTCCGGAGTTATATTTAAATTTTATTAAGTATCATTAAGTACTCTATGAAATAATAATTTTCAAAATAAATATGTTCTTTATAATTTATGATTGAGCTGGGCCTTTGTAGATAAGTTTCACATCAGTCAGTTAAGAGCCACCCAAGAATTAAAATTTAAATTCAAGAATATTAGAATAGAATGAGTTTCAAATTTTGTTTACAACTTTTTCCTTCACCGAAAACGTATTATAAACATTTTCGGTTTTTAGAAATGTTTTATATCACCATCAGAGAGTCTATTCATTCATCGAAATGCTCTCCAAGCGAAGAGGTATATTTTCGATAAAATGTCTTAAGTTTCTGGGACCGTTATAAATGATCTCAGTAAAACATTTATCGAACCTTTGTCATTAGCTCAGTTTATCACTCACTGATTAGGTAATTTGAACTTTGAGGAAATAGAAATAGTCACTAATAAAGCATGAGACTATTTAAAAAAAGAAATATTTACAAAACTTTGGAAACGGAAAAGTAAATAAGATTTATTTATATTAAAAAGTCCGTCACGCACGTGCTGGGTTAACTAAGCAGATTTTCCATGTGCTCTACGCATTTCCATTTATCTCGAAACGTAAAAATCCAATGAGAACAATATTTGGTATTTAGGCTTGAAATTGAGTGCTTCATAACATAATGGAATATTGTTAATATGACTTGAATGGGGGTTTACTAAAGACAAAAAACTAAAGATGCAAATATCTCGGTTAATAATCAAGATAATGAGTACATTATAACATTTAAAAAACATTACATTTGCAATAAGATTTATTTTATACAATTTTTTGATCCAACGCATAATAACGGAGGTATTAAGAATTTTCGAATTTCTCACCCGTTAACGAGCTTGATCGTTTCTTATTATATAAAACGATTATATATCAAGTTTGGTAAAGACAAGACAAAAATTCCGACCGCTAGAGCGGTAACAGACAAATATATATATATATATATATATATATATATATATATATATATATATATATATATATATAAAATTTTGAACGGACCTCATTTTCGTCGTTTACTAAGTAGAGTCGATGGACATTTGAAGAAAAATTTCGAAAATCGCGCAATGAGTACGACCTCAATAGCTGATTTCCCGTAAGGGAAACCTGCTAAAAAAAAGGTTAGAAACAACATAGAGTTTGAGGCGAAAAGAAAGTGAGGGAAAAAAGCAATGTATTATGTACTTTCACTAATACAGGCAATCGTAGGAAAGGTCAAGTCCATTTGTACCATCGGCAGCCATAGAATACCTTCAATATTGAATAGACAGATCCACCAGAGATATACACTGTCATTTCTCAACTATTCTTGTATTGAACAGTCTCATCAAGAGGTAGCGGAGTATCATGTTCATCAAGAGTATATTGACTAGAGGGAGTATTGACTCGTTCTAACCTCATCATCAGAAGTACTTGTATCATGAAGACATGAGACTGTGATGATGAAGCTCAGAAGCATACCACGAGATCCGTCCGTGTATCTACTTCTAGGAGAAAGTGGCGCATCTTTACTCAATAGCCAACTGGTCGCCAGCCAATTGGTATTCTTGTCTTGCTGTCTACTATTCAATGCTCGCTAAAAAGGGCATAGTTTGTTTAAGTTTCTAGAGAAAAATGTTGTACATCATGCTTTATGTAATACATTTCTTCACTTTGAGATTATTTGTACAACAAGAAGTCGTTGGCTATGTCTAAATGTGTTTCATAGAAATAATGACATAGTTGAATGAACATTGAAAAATCCATAGGTTGCCCTATAAGAAGGGATAAGAAGCTCAAATATTGCAAAGACGGTCCGTCGAGCGAGGTTTCCTAAACTAACAGATTCCCCATGCTGTAACGACACAAGGTGATGTCATCTCACATCCTATTTTATATTTCTTCCTAAGTAAATCCTTGTGAAAACAAAACTTAAAAATTAAACTGCACATGAAGTATTTACTGATTCAGTTTCGTCTAAAAATATAAAGTAGGAGGGGGCTTTGAAATGTACAGAATAACAATTGTTCGAAATAAGTTGGTTCATAGGGTTAATCATGTAGCACATGATATGTATATGTATATACTCATTCCTTGTAATCCAATTTTATTTTATTTTCCGATTTTAGCTGTTAAAAATCTTTAAACTACAAAAATAATAGAGATAGGAATTATAACAAGTAACAAACAGAGACTTTCAAATATTTGGAGGCAGCAGCAATCTATAGAAAAAATTATGTATATATCTAAAAATTCTTATATTCATTCATTTATCGCTGATAATTAAATGTTCAAATCTTCCTCTTTATATAAACTCCATTCTAGATTTCTAATAATTAGTAAGGTTAGAGAGTCATGCCATTCCACCTATTTACGTAACCAATATGAGCCCAATCTTCTGGTTCGTTAATGTACATTGAGGATTTTGTATTCTTTACGTAGAGACTAATCTCCATAACGACTAAAGGGGTTAGTTTAGTGCTTTTACGATTTAATTTCGTCCGTTTCACTGCACCCCTTCGCTATTCTTCATCAGATTTCAGCCATTATTAAACCTAGATTCTACTTCCACACTAAGCAAATCGAATTTGGTTACCTAACAATAAAAATTGCATTTTGTTGATTAAATCATAACTTTCATTAAATTTCATGTTTTTCAACATTAGAGGATTCTAATTTTCGTCCGTAGTCTGTATATTATATGTAGAAAAGAATAGGAATGAATTGTAAGTACGAAATACTGGATCAATAAACTAAACTTGATATAATTATAGGTTTCTAGATTAATGCCAGGTTACAATTTATGTTCATTGTTCTTTATTTGATTGTCCTCATAAAAGAAAATGCACAATGAATAACATTATTGCATTAAAAGACATTTGTGTACTTTAAAAGATATTTGATGTGAATATTTTCCGTATTTAAAATATAATAAGAAAAGTGCTATGAATTCTTGGCTTTGTAGATGTTATTTAAATGAGATACATCACTACATCTCTTGGAGGTTATCTATGGAAAATCTAAACCACAGTATGTTTAAAAATAAGACAATCCCGACTTTTAAAAACATTCCTTAGCTGTAAAAATGACAAGAGGAACCTGAAATATGTGGTGATGAGATAGACAAGGACTCCCCGTGGAGTGGGAAGGAGTTGCTGCCGGATGTAGTGCCCGCTGCAGAAACTAGGCCACGAGGAGCCTAATTAATCTATTCTCAGGGAACTGATATTTATTACTCATGAGCTGATCAATTACAGCATTCCTCATTAGTACTTCTATAGCTCTGTACAGCTAGTGGATCCCTCTATTATTGTCCTCGCGACAGCAGCAGTTGCACACGGAAGAATTAAAATACACGTCTTAAAAAATTCCCGAATTTTCCACAACAAATACGTCTCCTCTATACCAGTACTTTTGTCGTTGTTATTTATTAACGCCCACACAGTGTTACCAAGGCTGATTAGGAGGGTTATCTGCAGGTGACCACCATTACTTGGTTGCAGGCTAAGCATGTGAGATTAAGCAAATGCAAATCTAAAAAATGTTTCACAAGTCCAATCAACGAAGTGTTTGCTTGTCACAATCACGTACGCTAATGGTAACAGTAAATACAATACGCCTCTATTTTGATATACTTTAGCCTCTCCACAAGTGGTAACATTAGCTGAAAACAGTTTGATAGAGTTTATTGCTGAAAGTCGTCCTTGCTGGGTTTCAAGAATCAGTGATTCACTAATGGCTGTCCTAACCTCACCTTGGGACACACCAGCAATGGAACAACCCCACCTCAACATGTGGTGCAGGCTGAGGCTCAGGTTTTCTTAACTCAAATCTCCACCAGCCAACCCGACCGCTGAAACGACTGATTTCGATATAGACAAAGAACCCCAAAAGAGTCGTGTTTTAGTAGAGTACTCCTAGACACAAAACTACTCCTGAACACTTCACCATTATGCATGTGCACCTGTAATTACTTAAATATTATCCAATAAGATGGCACGTTGTGGGTGGTTCTGGACAATTGACGTCTAACACCAAATCTCCAACGAAAATGAGGGCACACCTTTTTTAGCTTTCGATGCACTGTCTGCGAAATGAATAAGAAAGAGTACTGCCAGAATCCTAATAATTTTATGAATGATGTGAAAAAATATAAGTTAGCGATTAATGAAGCCAAGCTCATTTTTTCCAAGTTCGATCAAACATCTGGGATACCAAAATACATCCAAAGTCTATCCATTCAGACCCAGGCAGTCTTCACTCGTTTCGCGAACCTCCAATTCCGACGGTCCCTTCGCCCCTCCGATGAATTTGTAGGCATCCTCTCTAACTTTACGCCGAAATTAAATGCGAAAACGCATGTGGAGAAAATAAGAAACTTCCCATTAACTTTCAAAAATATGTGCCTTGAAACTGAATAATGTATTGTTGATAATGTAGTTATTTTTACTTTGGAGACTAATCGTACCATCAGCATGC